>CAHIKZ030003230.1:0-207647 GCA_903632075.3 Acanthosepion pharaonis
CCACGAGCTACGAACTCTGAATAGAAAGATGCATTTTTTCTTGGCAGCTGGAGGATTTGACTATGATGGCTAAGGGTAGATAGAACTAATATATTGATCCTATTTTTCCATGGGTTTATATTGAGTGCGTGTAGGATTCTCCGTCAGATTTGTACTGGGTATTTGTTCTTTTGTTTCGCTTGTCCACGTATCTGGTTTCAAAAACTAAGTTAGTGGATTGACCTATCCTTAAGAATGCCTGTGTTGATATTAATGTGGTGTTAAGATGATAAATTGGTTATACTTTTCAAATTTATCAAACCTACTATTTAAATTTATATCAAACACCTCATTCAGTAATCGACTACCTCGAGTGGTACTCAAACCTTGTATTGGGGGGAAATAAAAATAAAAAAGTATATTATAGTGCTTGCTACTAGGAAATATGCTTGACACAACAAGGCAAGTACACCCTTGTGCAAATTAATTGAAACTTCTGTTTTAGTTTCCTTTCTTTCACCATTCGGTCAGTTTCAGATTCACTGGATTAATAGGGTGTAATCGATTTCGATTGCAGTGGTGTGCAGCAATATAAATCTATTTTCGGAGTATATGATGAAATTTGTCTGTCCTTGAAAAATATTGCATCATCCGTGATTGCATCAGATTTTTATCACGCCCAGACTCTATTGTCTCAACTGTCGATTAGTTGTCCTACAGCAATTGTCTGTGATGAACGTTACTCCAAGAAAGCATACAAAAAATGTAACGCTGCACGAACACACTGGCAAGCCCTACCAGAGACCAAATCAAAGTACCATAGAGTGGCCCGAAAACTGAATTTAAATCCAATCGAGAATCTGTAGTCAATCTGCAAGACTTCGTGGAATGGACTTACGATGCACTAACATATACATTGGGTCATGTCTCATGGGAAAAAAGCAAATAATAACGGTGTTATTTGTTTTATTTCGATTAATTTGCACAAGGATATATCTCACATTGCCTTGAAAACCATTATGACGGACCCAGCATGGTAGAGTTATGGCTCTCTAGATTTTGTGAGAATTCTATTTTTCTGTGCTCCATTTGATATCCTAGCCACCCAATCGTTAAATAAGCTGTGGTGGTAATTCATTCTTACATGCCATCATGCCTCACTGGGGATAATTGTTCGCGTGGAAAATATGACTCTGAAATGAAAGTTGCCTAGTTTTCACACCGACATTGGAATAGCTCATACATAATAATAACAAGACGTTGTTAATGCTCACTGACTCGTTCAGCGGCTTAGACAATGCTCTTTGACAATGGTCATGTCTAAACTGTAGAGCGAATGGCAACACATCGTCACGTCAACGAAATAGGACGTGTCGGCGTAACTCATTTTGGCCTGGCTGATTCGGCGGCCTGACAGATACAGCGGTCTAGCCGATTTGGCGGCGCGGCCGATACGGCGGCCTGGCCGATACGGCGGCCTAGCCGATACGGCTAGGAAATTTTCGACAGAGGGACGATTAGGTGTCAGATTACTATTTCATTGTTATAGTCAAATTTGTTCTCTCTCTCTCTCTCTTTCTCGTTTAGTAATCAAATTAGTACTTCACCGTTATATGCTCGAATAGCCCAATTTCGAATAGACCAATTTAAGAAAACGATCACTTGGATTTATTTTTATATTTAAGAAAAGGTAGTTGGAGACATTTTTAAATTTAAGGAAAAGGGTAGTTAGAGGTCAATTTTATTATATTTCCTTTAGTACAGGTTCGTATTTTTCAGTCGTCAAAGCCATTTTATTCCAAATGGAAGCAAATATTTTATCAAACCGTGGAAGAAATAAAGTGATACACGACGGATAAATAGCTTAGTTTTTTTTTTCTTTTTTGAAAAACAATATTTTTGCGACCTGGGTATGAAGATAAACTACATCCACGTCCTGGGTAAAACGATAAACTACATCCGTGTCCTGGGTAAGATGATTAAACTACATCCGCGTCCTGGGTATGACGATAAACTACATCCGCGTCCTGGGTAAGGCGATAAACTACATCCACATTCTGGGTATGATGATAAACTACATCTGCGTCCTGGGTAAGGCGATAAACTACGTCCAACAGCAAGGCTTTTTATAATACTTTTTTGAAAAAAAAATAATGTTTCTAGCTGTATGTTTTTCAAAGAAAAAATAATAATATTATCAGCTATACGTTTTTGAAAAAAAAATATTAACAGAAATGGATTTTTGACAAAACAAAAATATTACCAGGAAAAAAAAGTTGTCATTAAATGACCCATTGAGGTTGATATGCCGTAAAACAAAACAAACAAACAATATTTTTAATTTATTTTTTTTAATTTACATTATTCCATTAGTGTTTTAATGGAATCCTTAAATCCCTAAATGAATCAAAAGTCATATTGAAAGTTGTGTGTTTTCAATACTTTTATCCTTTGCCTCCGATCAAAGACGATGACGTCGAAACAATTTGATGCTTAAACGGCTGTACCGAATAGTCCAATTATTTTTCTGACGCCGAATCAGCTACGCGAAATGGGCTACGCCGAAACGTACCATACCCCACATCACCGCTCAAATTGCCCGGCCTCAAGGCTAGTCTATTGTTATAGATCTTTGTTCCGTTCCACGAGACGAACAAATGGAATTAATTGCAGGATGCAACCAAAGCAGCCACACAAAAAATTGCTATTTCAAAACCTGACAAATCAACGAAACCGAACCTGAATCGACTAACGTCTCATCAATTGGGTTCGTGTTTACAGTGGACAGAGAAATAATGTTTAATATGAACCTTTTTACACTGAAGTCTAACCTTATGCTATTTAGAAACTGCTATTTAAATATTTGTTTTATTCGGAGAAAAGAGTGGGAAGCTTGTGCGAAGGGATGGTAGTACGGGACCTTTAGCAAAGGGAGAAAAACAGGCTAAGAGAGACACAAGATTGAAAACTGGGGAGAGTCGTGATCGCCTATGTCCTGAAGAGACGTGGCACCACAAGAAAAAAGAAAGAATTTATAAAGCTCTAAAGAATTAAGTTAATTTGCATTCCAACAAATGGCTATTTCTTTCATTCTACTATGTGATGCATATGTGTATCAAGTTCTTCAACGTAACAGAAGGCCATTATCCAACAGGAGAGCGTAAGAGGCAAGCTATAAATTGGCGACGTCAAAAACAATGCAAATACAGAAAATGAATTCCTTTTCTTTTTAATCATTTCTCTCCAAGAAAGGCAATAAAGCCACTACGACGCAAGAGATTACTGACTGTTAGAGAGCATGAAAAAAACTACTAAGAGAAGACAATAAAAGTATAAGAATTAAGAAGGTAGAAAGCAATGATTGATATTGCATTTAAATATTTGGAGATTGAGTTTGACCGGAAAGCAAGACTCTGCAAGAGAAGCGAGGAGTGCAATAGAAGAAACTGCTACCATAGAACTTACGGTTGCATCTAGCCATTGCAACTGTAAAATATTGAGATTTTGCTGCCAATCTAGTTTAGTTTAGTTTTTCCCTCCGCTTGTGCTGTTAGCCGTCGCGGGGAGACACGGTCGTCTGTCAGCGGCAAGGCGAGTGGCCTAGAGGAGAGATATCTCGTGGGCTCTGAGAGGCCAATCTAGTAATGTGCTTAAATTCATAAAGTCTTCGTACCAAGGTGAAAAGTTCATCAGAACAATTACCATGGAAATGTTTATAGAAAAGGCACAGGAAAGCTACGTTGAATAAGTCAATGAAGCCGAGATGCCAGGTCAGGATCAATAACATTGTAGAATCTTGTTTGGTTTTAACATACTACAGATTTAGTAAAATAGCTCGGCTTATACACCATTTTATAAGATAATACAGTAATATAGCTAAACTTGAAAAAATGAATAGATGAATGAACATATAATGATTTACTAAGCGGGACATAGATGTGGCACAAGGCCGAAAGTATGGAGCACGGAGTTAGGATTGAATTAAATAGTCACTCGTAATTGTTCAAGGGATACAAGATTGCTAATCATTAAACTATTGGGCTCGTCCATTAGCCCAATCTTACCTTCTTCGAGTAATGCACTATTCCAACTTTCATTCGTAAATCTAGCCCTCTGATTGGTTCATTTCTACAAATCAGGTCGCCCGCACATGCACTTCGAAGTTTTGGCGCAATATCGCTCTGGAGCCACCCCACGTGATCATGACCTCTTAAAAGGAACCAAAAAGCACATGTGACCAGAGAGACGCAGAGACAGGCGGAGACGCAGACCTGGGCAGATCAGCAACAGACCATTTTTCGACCGCTTACTCAAGCTTAAAAATGTGACGACTACTAATTACCGTCTCGCTAATCGAGACGACAAATCATTCCCGTTCAATATCTTCTACGAATTTCTTCGTCATTCAAGAATCTCCAACTATACATTCTCTTTTTCCTCAGGCCTTCAGCCTTACCACCTCGCAGATGTGAACGCTCACAGATACAGCGTTTCCCAAATGCTGGGAACACGGTAAGCACAATACACGTACGTACGCACACTAACCACAACACACACATACACACGCATAATATTCACCACACACTCTGCCCAAGTAACTGCCCATGTAACTTGTAACCTTTCTTGTTATTAATACATATATTTGTTTGCATATATTTATCGGTCTTGTGTTTTTCTTTGCCTTCTTTGGACTTAATTAAAGTCCAACTTTCTCATATAGTCGGACCGGCTAGCAGGAAAATCTTAACCCTACATGTGTTCTTCTATTTCTACTCAACATCGCCGACAGTCCTCTGCAAAACCAAATCAAATTCCCTAATAAATGAATATAGATAAAACAGACGAAAACCTTAAGCCAAATATCGAAGCATAATAAAAAAATATCTTAGTATTTGCATTTGAGGCAAGTTTTTTTTTTCTTTATTTTTTTTACCTAAATTCGTTCATTAGGTAATGCCATTAATAACTTCAAAAGGGTAACTTCACGTATTTTTCCGCTGTTCGTAGCAACACACAAGAACGCGATCTAGTCATGCGCGTGCTCTCTCAGCGCATGCGCAGAAAGTCTAGAAGCGGCCGCGTTCGGCCAAGTATTTTCCAATATGTCCTGTCCTGAATTGTTGGCCAAGCGGTGATAGTTGCGATGGGATTAACCTTTTCAGATATGTCTCCAGGGAAGCGACCATTGATAATGCAGTTGCTAGGATACGTCTGCACCTTTTCTCGTTATTTTCCGTTCTTGCTCACTAAGTCCCTGGTCGTTCTTTATCAAATCACACTCTTGCGTTTCCTCTTGATTTTTGAGGAGTTTTCTCTCGTCAAAACGTTCTTCATTGTTCGGTGTGGCCATACAGTTGACATGTCACTTCCTTTTCTCAATTCTGTTGGATTCTCTTTTTTTACGCTTTCTTTTTCTCTCCGTTAAATCGACATTTTCCTTGCGCAATCTAACGGCTTGGCATTATTCTTTTTTGAAATCTTTATTTTTCCCGCTTTCTTTTTTCCACTCCTCTCGATGTTATCTATCTATCTATCTATCTATGTATCCGTTCATATCTCATTTTATTCTTATCTATCTATCTATCTATCTCAGTGAATCATCTATCTATCTATCTATCCGTTCATATCTCATTTTATTCTTATCTATCTATCTATCTATCTATCTCAGTGAATCATCTAGCTATCCGTTCATATATTTTATTCTTATCTATCTATCTATCTCAGTCTATCTATCTATCTATCCGTTAATATTTTATTCTTATCTATCTATCTCTCTATCTCAGTCTATTCATTATCTATCTATCTATATATCCATCTATCCGTTCATATCTCATTTTATTCTTATCTATCTATCTATCCGTTAATATTTTATTCTTATCTATCTATCTATCTCAGTCTATTCATTATCTATCTATCTATCCGTTCATATCTCATTCTATTCATATCTATCTATCTATCCGTTCATATCTCATTCTATTCATATCTATCTATCTATCTATCCGTTCATATCTCATTCTATTCACATCTATCTATCTATCTATCTATCTATTTTTCCCTGTCTGTCTGTTCGTGTCTGTTCTGTTTGTCCTTTCTTCTTTATAATCATTCTTTCTTTTATTTCTCTTTGTTTGCTTGTTTCTTTCTTTCATTTTTTCTTTTTTTTCTTTCTTTCTTTGAATCCTCTCTGCTTTACATTATTTTTCTACATCCGTCTTATATATATATATATATATATATATATATATATATATTCAACTGTGCCTTATCTATCTATCTATCTATCTATCTCAGTCTGTTCATATCTATCTATCTATCTATCTCAGTCTGTTCATATCTATCTATCTATCTATCTCAGTCTGTTCATATCTATCTATCTATCTATCTATCTATCTATCTATCTACCATAACCAAGTAACACGTAACGTAATGGTTTAAACCACTGGTTAAAATACATGTGGTTATCAAACATTTGTGATTTCAACCCCCTGGTCTGGTTGTGTCGATAAATCCTGGACCCTGCTTCAGTGGATTGATTGATTCGTTTTCTACGGCTTACCAACCCTTTTGGGGTTATTTAAAGCCAGAAAATAGTTTTAGTTTGTAAGAATTATAGGGAGAGATAATGGTTTAGTGATACAAGTCTTGCTAATTAACCCATAACTGGGGGATAATAAGTGGATCCATACATATCCCAAAGGGGATTTGCACGTAAGTGAATATAACGAACCCAACTGGAATTGGAACTTGGTTCTCCGATTAACAATTTACGAGCCATTATCCATTATACCAACCGTTCATCCAATTTTACAGCGCCTGGGTTTCACAAAGTTCGACTTTGCTTAACTTCGGTTTTAACGTGATATGGCCGTTGCTTCATTGAAAAAAAAAATTACAAGCGACGCAAAGTTAAATAATTTATAATATCCTCTAATCATGAAAAACAGAATTATAACAATCTAGCTACGCGGATTGAATACAGAGTTAGGTTCAAAATTCTCAGAAGGTTACTGTAGGCCCATGAAGAAAATTAGATATTGTAACGTTTTTTCTCTGTGCCTTTTCTATAAATATTTTCATGGTAAACTTTATGGTGAGCTTTTTCTCTTTGATACCTCGACTTCACGAACTGGAAGTTAGGTCTCATCGCGTCACTGTTAAAATTCCTAAATTCTATACTAGTAGTTTCTTCGCTCCAACTCTCTAGTGGCTCTTCTCATTTTATTCTTATCTATCTATCTATCTATCTATCTATCTCAGTGAATCATCTATCTATCTATCTATCTATCCGTTCATATCTCATTTTATTCTTATCTATCTATCTCAGTGAATCTATCTATCTATCTATCTGTTGAAACTTGGATAAGCATGGAATAATAATAATACAACACAAAATGTACGTAAACAAAATGTATTGAAACAAGGAAAACGTACACAATATTTACAGTTAGTTTTGGTATATTCTTGGGAAGACTGTTCCTGCATAATGGGTTGACTAAATCGCAGTCGGGCAGAGTCTCTCGATTCGATCTCTTCTTACTAACTACTATTTCCCGCGTCTTCCGGTACCAACCCATATTTATATGGTCGGTACTCCACTTATGTAAATTAGGTGTATCGTACCACAACACCCTCCTCCCAAGCCTTGGAATCCCTTTTGGATTTCAAATTGGCTTCCTATATGGGTTGATGATTATGGCTATTTCTTTGTAGATCCATTTGCCTAATTTTAATATTTTTCCCGTTTTGGATTCACGTTCAATGGGTCCGTCAACTTCCGTTTCCTACCGGATCTTCTTGGTTCAGGTGTATTCTGTGGAGGTTCTACCTGAAACATATCATACATTATATCAATGGGATCTTCGTCCTCATCCGGTATACACTCTTCTTGCTCTATACCGTAATCTTTTTTAAGTTGGTTTTGGTGCCTTTTTATGAGTATTCTTCGGCCCTTTAATTATGTAAATCAGGTCACCGATTCTCTTGTCCACTATGCCTCGTTCCCAGAACTCAACGTTGTTTTTATAGCACTTGAAAAACACCTTCTCTCCGGGGTGTATATTTTTTCTCGCTGTATACATGGTATTTTTTACTCTATTTTTTCCTGGCAAAAAGCTTGTCAAACACTGACTTAACTTTCCTAGCGAACATTAGTTCAGCTGGTGTCATGTTTGAGTGTGTTCTCTGGTTTGGCGTGATTCTGTATACTTGTAAGAATTGCTGAAGCGCCTTTTCCGTTGGAACTCCTGAGGCTTTCTTCAGAGCTCGCTTTAAAGTATCGACAAATCTTTCTGCGAGTCCATTAGACCTCGGATGATACGGAGGCGTCGTTATGTGGTTAATTTGATATAACTCACAAAATTCCTTAAATTCTTAAGAAGTGAATTGTGTACCATTGTCACTCACAATACACTCTGGCACACCGAACCGTGCAAATAGTTCATGCAAAAAGTTGTTGTGGTATTGGACGTAGGCTTTTTTACAGCGTAGTACTTCCGGCCATTTTGTAAAACTATCTACCACTATTAAGTAGTAAAAATCTTCTACTGGAACAGCGAAATCAATGTGTAATCTTGTCCACGGATGATCCGTCTTGGGCCATGGTTTGTGTACTATAGGTGGTGCCTTAGCTGCTAACGCACACCCCTTTACATCGATGAACCATGTTTTCGATATCCACATCCATTCCTTTCCAATACACAAAGCTTCGCATTAAGCTTTTTGTTCTATTAATACCCAGGTGACCCATATGAAAGTCCCGAAGTATTTTTTTCTGCAACTTCTTTGGTATTACTACTCTCTCACCATATAATAAAACTCCATCACCTATTGAAAAAATCTCCTGCACTTTTTGGTCATTTGCTACCATTTTGCTTTTAATTTCTAAAATGAAATCATCGCTTTCTTCTTTTTTTAATTTAATTTAGCGTAACCGGTAGCTCTCTTACAATGTTGTTTACCATGCTTTTCACCTCATAATCTGCTCTGATATTTGCAATAATTGATTCTTCGAATCTTTCTTCTTGACTCGGTACTAGTCTTGATAGACTATCCGCATAAATTATCTTTTTTGGATGATAGGTGCTTTATGTGAAAATCATAATTGAGAAGAATGGTTCCCCCATCTTAACAGACGATTTGCTGTATAAACGGGTAACCCTTTCTTTGAACCAAAATAGTGATCAGTGGTTTATGATCCGTTTCAAGGATAAAATGTCTGCCGTGGATGTACCTGTGAAATTTTTTGTATGGCAAAAATGATACTCAGTGCCTCTTTTTCTATCTGAGAGTAACTTCTTTCTCCTGGGAGCAAAGTTCTCGAAGCGTGTGCAATTGGTTTTCTAGAACCATCTGGCATTATGTGTTGAATACACGCTCCTATCCCGTATGAACTAGCGTCACTTGCCACTACAATATCCAGTTTTGGATTGTAATGGGTTAAAAAGAGGTCGGACGTAAGCATTTTCTTTATTTCATCAAAAGTTTTCTGACATTCTACCGTCCATTCCCATGCCTTATCTTTTTTTAGCAGTTCATTCAACGGAGCTCTTAAATTGTACATTCCTTTAATGGACGCTTGATAATAATTTGCAAGCCCTAGAAAACTTTGTAGCATCGCCACATTAGTGGGCGTCGGCATGTCTCTAATCGCAATGGACCTTTCCGGATCCGGACATCTGCCATTTTTGTTGATTATGTGCCCTAAATACTTAATTTCCTCCAAACCAAATTCGCACTTTGATTCTTTGACTTTAAATCCAAAGTCCTGAATCTTTTTAAATACTTGATTGAGATGCTCTCGATGTTCGTCGACCGATTCGCTCCTTACTATGATGTCGTCTAAGTAAGCGCACGCAAAGTCCAAATCATTCAGCATGACGTCCATAGCTTGTTGAAAAATGGCAGGTGCCACTTTAATACCAAAAGGAAGCCTGTTGTACTTGAATAACCCTCTATGCGTGTTTATCCCTAGTAACTTCGAACATTCCTCTTCGACGGGAATTTGGAGATAGGCATCTGATAAGTCAATTTTTGAAAATATAACTCCACCATTTAGCTTGTTAAAAATCTCCTCCGGACTCGGTAACGGTAGTCCTTAATTACCGAGTTCAACCCTGTCGAAAAATCAACGCAGACTGACTTGGTTTGATTTCTTTTTTATGCACACAATCGGCGCAGCCCATGAATTAGATTCTACTTTCGAAATAATTCCCATTTTTTCCAACCTATCAAGTTCTTCGTTAATTTTCTCTACACTTGCGAAAGGCACATTACGTTTCTTTTTAAAAATTGGCATAGTATTTTCCTTTAATTCGAATTTGGCTTCAAACTTGTTACATCTTCCAAGACCAGGTGTGAAAGTTTCCGGAAACTTTTTCTTTAATTCCTCATTAATATCCTGTCTTGTTTGCGTATTACTTTCTACTTTTCTGCAGAAAGAGTTTAACGGTTTATCCCACAATTCGAATGTTTCAATAAAATCTGTACCCATCAAGTTTTCTCCATTTTTCAGAATGAAAACTTATTTTTTTAACTATCCCGTTCAATTTCATGGGAAGTACAACCTCGCCTTCGAATTTAATTTCCTTTCCAGTCACTGTTCGAGCGCGTTTCGTTGACTTCATTATTGTAGGCCTTTTAAAATTTTCCATGTTTTATAGTTCATTATTGTTAAATCTGAACCCGAATCGAGTTGAAATTTGATATTCTTTTAAATATTTCAGTCGTCACATACTTCCTCAAATCTCTATCTGATTTGATATTTGAATTTGTTTGTCTAATTCGGCTATTGACTTTCTTCGTTTTACGACACGACCCTTTGTGACCATTCTTGTGGCACACGAAACATTTTTTTATTTCTATATGGGCAATTTACCTCCCAGTGTCTTTCGTTGCATCGTCTACAATTAAATGGCGGAACCATTTTTTTTTCCTCCTCATTCTTTTCATTTAATTTTTCTTGTCTATTTTTAAAATACGCCGAATTTTTAATCCAATTTTTTCTGATGGGTAATTTGACTGTTTCTTCAGTTTTTTTTAATATAAGCAATACCAGCTTCTTCAATTTTTGAGACTCTTTCTTTAAACTTACGGCCCGCTGACACTCCTCTGCTAACTTTTGCAGGGTAAGGTTTTGTTCAGATTCGAGTTTAGACAAAACTCTACGTCTTATTTCGGCACTCTTACTGGATACCAGTCCTTGAGCAAAAAATTAAACACTTGAATTCTTCAACCGTAATCTCTGCCAATCTGAAATTGTCACAATGTCTATTCACTATCGCTGCATAAGTTAAGTAATCCTGATCGTCGGATTTAGCGACATTCATGCATAACCATCGCTTATGCCAAAGCGACATATTTGCTCCAAACAACGCCTTTAGCAATTTCACTGTTTCCGAGAATTCCAATTCATTTGTTCTTCTCGGTAGAATAAAATCTACAAATTTGCTATGTTCCGCTGTACCTAGCTTTCTTAGTAATAGACTGACTTTTCTTGAATTCGACCAGTTTTCACAGTCTGTGTGGAAAATATCTTCATATCGTTTAAAGTACGCTTCAAACGTTTTTCCTTCGTCTGGCACATAGTTGAAAGTTTCCAACGAATTAAATATGATGTTATTAGAATATGAAGAGTTACTTTCATTTGCCTGAATGTTGTTTAATTTCTCCAATGTTAACTTTTGAATTTCCAAAACCTTGACATACATTTCTTCCTGTTCCCTTTGGCGTTGCTGACTCAACTCCTCTTGCCTTTCTTTATCTATCTCAGTGAATCTATCTATCTATCTATCTATCTATCTGTTGAAACTTGGATAAGCATGGAATAATAATAATACAACACAAAATGTACGTAAACAAAATGTATTGAAACAAGGAAAAGGTACACAATATTTACAGTTAGTTTTGGTATATTCTTGGGAAGACTGTTCCTGCATAATGGGTTGACTAAATCGCAGTCGGGCAGAGTCTCTCGATTCGATCTCTTCTTACTAACTACTATTTCCCGCGTCTTCCGGTACCAACCCATATTTATATGGTCGGTACTCCACTTATGTAAATTAGGTGTATCGTACCACAACACTATCTATCTATATCTCTTCTGGCTTCTCCTGTCAACTACGATCTTCCAAAATTTAAAAGCAATGATAATCGTCGTCTCCTGTCTATTTGAATTCTGTTCTTTTTATTGTCCTCCTGGTTAAGGTCTTCTTTGTTTCTTTGGCTCTCAGTAACCCATTGTTTCTTAGTGGCTTTATCGCCTTCTTTTTCAAAAGATTAAAATGAAATAACACCTAAAATGAGCAGACAGGTTTAAATAGGCAGCTATATAATAAAAAGGGTATTTTGAATTATTTTTCTGTAAAAAGCATCTCTTATAGATAATCAAATATTAGATAGGACACCTTACTTGAATGGGCGATGACAGATTGCCTAACCAGATAATTTACCCGAGAGATACAACGTGGTAAACGATCGATTCCCAAACTAAAACCAAAAAAAAGTTAGAATTTTAAAAATAATCTCAAGACTTGTGCTGAGCACCGGGAAATGGTGAATCGATCTGTGTGATGAAAAAAAACTAAATCATAGTTGTAAGGCGCTCGAGAAAATAGATGGCTGATCATGCAATCTTGAAAAGGGCTCTTTAAAAAAAAAAAAAAGCAAGCCATTATCCTCCGAGGAATACCTGTAAAATATGTGGTGGTGTCTTTATGTCCAATTCAAGAATTTCTCATCATCTAAAATCTCATGACTGTAAACAATCCCGAGCAGATCTTGTTGACAGCCATCCGCAACGACTTAGAAGAAATTTGCTAGTTCTGTAACAAAGTAAGGTGGTGAAGGAAAGCGAGAAGAAAGAGCTAAACGTCAACTGTAAGAAGAAAAAATGCATGGTTGTTAGCAAAAGGAACAGAGCCCAACATGCAAATTACACATTGGGGGATACTAAAATCAAACAAGTAAAATAATTGAAATATCTGGGAAGTGTTTAAACAGAGCTGGAAAAGTGTGACAGAAATCTGTTTGCTTATGTGTGTCTGTCATTGTCTGCATGGATATATATATATAAAAAACACTTCCCAGATATTTCTTATATTATATATATATATATATATATATATATATATATATATATATATATATATATATATAAAAATTCGTCAGAAAAAAGGAATATTGAAATGTTACAGGATATCTGTCCTTCCATATGAAACTGAATGATGGGCAATCTTTTCAATGATGAAGAAAAGATTTGAAGCACCAGAAATGTGGTTCTACAGAAGGATACTGAGAATACCATGTACCAAACACGTGAGCAATGGTGAAGTTTCAGAAAAACTGGAATCAAAAAGGAAACTCATACTTAACGTTAGGAAGTGACAGGTGAAATTTCTAGCACACATAAAGAGGAAAGACGGCTTGGAAAATCTTATGCTCACAGGACAGATTGAAGGGAAGAGTGACAGAGGAAAACAAAAAAAATTGCTTAGTGTGTTTGAGTAAATGGTAGGATAGATAAAAAAGACACAATATATTAAGAGCTAGGAAGGACAGGAAAATGTGGAGAGGCATAATCGCCTGCATCTTGAAGAGACATGGCACATAGCAGAAACCAAATGTGCTAGTGTAAATGGATGACGGAACAAGGTTCAGGATAGATAAGAAAAAGACAACACTCATTAAGATCTAGGAGAGGAAACTGTGAAAAGCCATGATCGCCTACATTCTGAACGGACACGGCACATAGCTGGGAGAAAATGAGTTTGAGTAAATAAATGGCGGAACAAGACAGATAAGAAGACAACATTCAAAAAGAGCAAAAAAGGACAGGAAAATGTGGAGAGTCATAATCGCCTACATCCTGTAGTGATACTGCACACAGCAAAAACAGAATGAGCTAACGTAAGTGAATGACGGAACAAGGTTTAGGGTAAATAACAAAAAGATAAAAAATTTTAAGAGCAACGAGGGAGAGGAAATTGTGGAGGGCCATGATGGCCCACATCCGGTATGAACACAGCACATAACAGGAGCAGAATGAGTTTGTGTAAATGAATGGCAGAACAAGGTTTAGGATAGATAACAAAAAGATAAAATTTATTAAGAGATAAAAATGAGAGGAAATTGTGGTGGGCCATGATCGTCTATATCCTGAAGGGACACATCACATAACGACCATGTGGGTCAGCCTCAGGTCTGAAGAATCACATTAGGCTTCATAAGGACCAGATAAACTCCAAATCTTTCGTCTGTTATATATACAGGAAAGCTAATTAGTTTCGCGTCAAGTTCCGAATTGTTTCGTTATTTCCAACATTCGTGGATAGAATAAGATTTCGGTCGAATCTCCATCTGTGAAGAGATTGTTCATATAGGATATGATATATACGATACGAGATATTACGAGGATGGGCTGAAATATTCATAGGCTGACTATGAGAGAGTTATGCTAGTGCAGTGAAATCTTACATGCATTCATTTCAACACTTCTTATAATTGCATTGTTTCTTTCCAGGTACGAGGGTGGGCTGAAATATTCATAGGCTGACTATGTAGGAGTGATGCCAGAGCTGTGAAATCTTGCATGCATTCATTTCAACACTTCTTATTAATAATTGCATTGTTTCTTTCCAGGTACGAGGGTAGGCTGAAATATTCAGAGGCTGAATAGGAAGGAGTGATGCTAGTGCTGTGAAATCTTACATGCATTCATTTCAACACTTCTTATAATTGCATTATTTCTTTCCAGGTACGAGGGTGGGCTGAAATATTCAGAGGCTGACTATGTAGGAGTGATGCCAGAGCTGTGAAATCTTGCATGCATTCATTTCAAATTTTCTTTTTAACAAATGCAGTTTCTTTCCAAATACGAGGATGGGCTGAAATGTTAATAGGCTGACTATGAAGGAGTGATTCCAGAGCTGTGAAATCTTGCATGCATTCATTTCAAATTGCTTATTAACAAATGCACTATTTCTTTCCAGTACGAGGATGGGCTGAAAAGTTAATAGGCTGACTATGAAGGAGTGATGCTCGAGCTATGAAATCTTACATGCATTCATTTCAACTCTTCTTATTAATAACTGCATCGTTTATTTCCAAGTAAACTGATATCTTACTGTTCAAAGAAGACTTTAAATGTAACTTGTATCGATTTTTCTTAAAAATGAACAAAATGTGGCATTATGGTTTTATTAATACCAGCACAAGAAAGGTTTTCGACCCAAGGACATTCATGGTGCGATGGTTGCTACATTAGGGCATGATTCACCTTGGTGCCTCGAAAATGAAGTCAAAACCCAGAGTCGACTGTTTCATGCTAAAAGGCAATTGTCAGGCCATGACAACTTATATTTAGATACGCCCTATACCTGATATGGGCAGGTGCCGAGTGGTTAATACGCTCGCAATCTGATCCGGGTTCGAATCTCACCATGGTCGATTTGTCAGTAAGTAGACTTTCTGGTGGTATCGGTCTGAAGGGGGCGAACCCTGCGTGTGACACCTTTGGAAAGTCCCTGAAAACCATAGCACGGGTTGGCCCCAGCCTTATGAGTGAAATTGGGTAGACGGTACACTTGGGGGCCATCGATAGCACGAGGCCACAATTCATCGTGACCGAGGCTTTGAGTGTGCTGGCCTTGTTCAAATTGTTGATCACGCTAGAGAACACGCTTTTCCCCAGAAACTGTAACTAAGTTCTGCTCAGTATAGTTGCAGTATAAACCACAGGTGGGTTCTGTGAATGTCGAATAAACACAAATGCGCCTGAGCAAGTGTCTGCAATAGGGATTGGCTAGCCGTCCTAGTAGACGGGTATCCTCAAATACGAGTGGCCAGTTATACGTATATCCCTGATATTGAGCACTTTTACCCATAAATATATATAAATTTATAAATATTATATATATATATATATATATATATATGTAAATGTGTGTGTGTGTGTGTGTGTGTGTATGTGTGTGTGCATCCGATGCGATGAGAATGAACGTAATATATAAATTCTAACGTTCACAGCATTAATTCAAAAGGAGGATCGATACCGATAGTAGAGCGATGATTATTTATTATCATTTTATCATATTGACAAAAATAGTTTACTCACTACAAAGATGCAACTTCGTTTCGGTGCATTTCAACTGCACTTCGACGGGTGAGAACCGGAAATGGTTATGAACAATCATAATTTATAAAAGGTTATATTAGTATCCCTTACTTTTTAGATGAAATCACCACTTCTAAAATTATTAATCCCCAAAACACTTTCATTGATTACAAAAGTAGTAGTGATAAGCCCAACATAAATATATGCAATTCGGCTCTAGACTTTTTTTTATAGTCAACCAAAAATAACATTCCCAATTACTGCTAAAACTATCGCTAGTATTTTTACCTACTCCAATGTATTACTATCCTTTATTTCCACCTTTCCTCCTCTATCTCCCATTCTTAGGGCGCCTGTGAAATGATGTGCCTAAACTTTTGACCGGTGTTTATCGGCAAGAAAATATCTCCACATACCAATCAACATTATACACCGCACCCATTCTTCACCAAACTGCTATCAACAAACACTATTGTTTCATTCCGTCACCTTTTTTGTTTTATGTATATTTTTCTTCTCAAACAAATGGAAAAAGGAAGTGACGTTTCACAGACGGCTTGCCTACAAGTTGGATTGTTCATAACCATTTTTGATTCCCACCAGTTGAAGCGCAATTGAAATGCACCGAAACGAAGTTGCATCTTTGTAGTGAGTAAACTGATTTTGTCTATATGGTAAAATTATAATATATATATATATATATATATATATATATATATATATATATATATGTATGTATGTATGTATGTATGTATGTATATTACTACGTTAATAGAAACACCGATTAAAAATATATATATATATATATATATATATATAAGATGAGAAAAAAAATAAAAAAATAGAAAAAAATAAAAATAAAAACAAGCAAAATAATTTAACCCAAATAAATAATTAAATAAACAAATAAACGACTTCCGGTAAAATAACCGCCAAAAGAGACTACCCACAATGCACCACTGACACGTATATATAAATAGCCGAGAAAAATAACAGCACGCGTGGCCTGACGCTTGCGTATAGCATGAAACAGACTGTCGCCTCTAAGTGTTGACTCCTTGTTCACTTTTATATTTAAACACGCTTTATCTCTGATATTGAGCACTTTATCCCACAAATATAGCACACCTTAAGACTATATATATATATATATATATGGGGAGAGAGAGAGAGAGTGATCTGAACGTCTTGTCACCCCCACATAATAAAATTTTCTATTTCTGATTGCTTACGCGAGCTCGTACACGAAAATAATGGTGTTCAGACAGACAGACGTTCTGTCAGCAATTATTAAGGGTAGACAGCTTGTGACATTTATGTAGTAAATCTACAAAAAAATAAAATATTTTGCATTTTATGCATAATAATCCGAGTAACCTTCATAATTTTGTTGGCCACAGAAGGAAAATTGTAGCTGCTGATCTATTTTATTCAGGGTACACACTGTCTATCCTGCCTACCTAGACAGGACGTCCGTGATATATCTGTATCCTCTCTTGAATTCCAATTTTATTGCTGTGTTTTCTCTTTTGCTGCTAAATTGTAAGACCGACTATAACTTTTATTACCATTTTCTTCTTGTCAGATTCTTCTTAGTGTTTGATGGCCACTCGCTTCTTTTAATGTCGGCAGTGGAATGGTTTTCACTTATACAAGGCCTCGTGGTAACAGTCATACTGCCACTACAACTCGATGAAGAATAGTTAGAACATTTCCTCTCAGAAGTTAGGGCAGAAAGTTAGAATCTTTTGCGACTTCATAAACACAAAGTTCCCCGAGACAGCCACTGGAATATAACAAGAGAGATCGCAGTTTCCAGTCTTGTAACCTTACTGATTACTAAAGAAAACCATTTATAGTCAATCACTTGCAAAACAATGATACAATAACAAGTCAGGTAAATCACTTGTAACAAAGAACTGTATCAAAGAACTGCCTAATAAGTGGTTTCTACAGTAACGTTCACCCAGCACAAGGCCTTGGAGCCACTCTAGTTTGAGGGTTACATAAAGATGCAGTTTACACGGATAGGAGACGAAGATCATCGTTAACCATAGACTTAAACAGGTTACTGATCGGGGAAACATCCTCTCGGGAGTCAGTTCAACAGACCATTTGGACGATCTCCTCAAAGTTGAAGAAGATACTCGAGGCAACAGAGGTATGGTTCTACAGAAGGATGTTAGGGATATCATGGACCGAACATGTGAACAAGTGGATGACAGAACATAGCCTGGGGGAAGTAGCAAAGGAACAATACTTATTGAGAGCTACAAAAGATAGAAGTTGTTGAAGGCTATGATCGCAATAAATATTTTTATCTCTATCTATAAAAGGCAGGATGTGTGTGTGTGTCTGTGTGTGTGTGTGTGTGTGTGTATGTGCGTGCGTGTGTGTGTGTGTGTGTGTGTGTGTGCATTGTGTAACGAATGCAAGTTTTTCTTTTTCGACGGATTTGCACCAAAATTTCCCATCGATAGTGGAAATAATCGATTTTCATGCTTCTACGGCAGTTTTCATGTAGTTTGCGGCCATTTCAGGCCTACTGGCCAGATTTATAGCAACTGCAACGAATAGGCAGGAAGATTCTTTTGGCCAGCGTGAGAGCCAACAGCTGACTGAAAGGAATGTTAACTAGCATGCTAACATGCAAAAAAAAAAATCGATAGCTGCATTCGTTTCAAGTAAAAAAAATTTAAATCTGCATTGCACTTTACTCCAATTGGCTCATTCGCTTGCTTAAAATCAACGTTGATTCTGATTCCGCAGAACTGGGTTTTTGTATTGAAAAAAGTATTTGTTGTTAACATTCTTTTTTCATTCGGTTTTTCCAGTTACGTCCTTTTTTAAAAGCTGATCGTTTTGTGTTCATATTTGTTTAGTTCTTTTCGTAACAGATTTAATGTTTAGTATAGAGCTTAGAAAAAATTCGCAGTGTGAGATAGGCAAGAAGTAAGGCATGTAACAACATCAGCACGGCAAAGGGCACTACTTTAAAGGCAGGGAAGGGCAAAAATATTTTATGTCAAGTGATAGCGATTGTTGTAATTTTGAATCAAGCACGGGCAACGCCGGGCCATGCTACTAGTACTAACGAGTTATTACCGTTTGCGATCGCTTTGATACGGAGACGCCTCAGAAATCAGAACGAGTTCGTTGAAAATTTTCCCTATTAAAACGTAATTTTACTCCAACACAACTTGTCCAAGACAACCACTGGAATATAACAAGAGAGATCCCAGTTTCCAGTCTCGTAACCTTACTGATTAAACAAATAAGATACACACAGTCTCCAAAAGAAGACCATTTATAGACAATCACCTGCAAAACAAGGATACAATAACGAATCTGCTAAGTCACTTGTAACGACGCAGTTTGATGTTATTATTGACAATTTTGTAGCAAGTTTCTGTCATCATTCGTCGACCTAGTTCTTGGATTGCAATGTCAAAATGGATGGTGACATTTATTGATATTCTCTTCTAATAAACGGTATTTTCATGTTGTCTATATTTGCAAATGTCTGTCTCGCTGATGTCGTAAAAAAACGCCATACCTTATAGAAACGTTTAATGGCTGTTACTTCGACATATACGAAAAAAAAGTTCTAATTTATTGTTTTAAAATTTCATAATTATTTTAATAAATATCACGAATTTAAGCCATGTCAAAATAGAGAAGATGACTATGGTAATTTACTGAGAGGCATGGAGAGACATAGAGAGAGATGGAGAAAGAGAATAAAGAGATTCCATTTTTAGAAAAATAAAAAGAAAAAAGAGAGACAAAGAGAAAGCAAGAGGGAATAAGAGAAACAGAGTGAGAATGTGAAAAATAGAAATCAAAAGAAAGAGGAAGCTAGAGAGAAAGAGGGAGATACAGGACGAGAAGCCGAGAGAGAAAGAGAGAGAAAGAGAAAGCAAGAGAGAAGGAGGAAAAGAGAGAAAGAAAGGGAAAACGAGAGAGAAAATAAGAGAGAAAACGAGAGACAAATAGAACGAGTGAGTGAAAGAGAGAAAATGGAGAGAGAGAAAGATTAAGAAGAAAAAAAAAAAGAAAGAGAGAATGCGAGAATTGAGAAAGAATTTTTTGAGATGGATGGGGGGAAAAAAAAAAGAGAGAAAGAGGAACAAAGAGAGAGAGAGAAGGGGAAACTGAGAGAAAATAAAAGAGTAAACGAGAGAGAAAAAGAGAAAAAGATTAAGAGAAAGAAAGAGTGAAAAAGAGAGGATGTGTGAGAGAAGCAGAGAGAGGGAAAAGAGAAAAAGTGACAGACATAACGAAAGAGAGAGTGTGAGAGAGAGAGAGAGAGAGAGAGAGAGAGAACAAATACCAATGTTTGTTTTATTGGGGGTTTTTTCTGTATCTCAAACGTTTTTGTTAGTAAACCTTGAGCTTTAAAATTCAGATAGGAGATTGCGAAAACAACTAAATTCATTTTTTTTAATGCCATGTCACTTCAACAAGCCAATATAGTGTTCCATTGACTCCGATTCTTTATTGTCTGGTAAAGGCCATGACTTTTTGGGAATTATGATAGAGAGGTTTTCCCATTGCCTTTTCCATGATCTTAATTCAAAGGTTGTCCTTACAGAGAACAGCTGTCACCTAACACGACTGCAATCATCCATTTGACTCATAGTTGGGTCGAGAAGAGATGGAATGGTGTTTTTCCCGAAAGCATTAATTAAACCGGAAAAAAAATATACTGATCTCATGTTTTTAAAAATAATGGAAAAACACATGCGCACCCCCCCATACACACACACAGACAAACAAATACATGGACACACTTATTGATTGATTCATTTTTTTAATTATATGGTTTAACGATAGAAGTCTTACTAATTAACCCATAGTTGGTGGGGAGAAGAGCTGGCTTCATACATTTCCCAGGGCTATGAGCGCGTAAGGAAATATAACGAATCCAACGGGAATCAAAAATAAGCCTAACAATTCCAGGCCATTATTAACAACAACCGTACAGCACTTGGTATTCCTCAGCAATCACCCATCTTGGTAGCGACCAGGCACGACATTGTTTAACTTAACTTTCAATTGGATACCATATTCAAAAATAAATATAAACACACACACACACACATATATATATATATATATATATATATATATATATATATATATTAATTAATGATAAAAAGTGGTCAATATATATATATATATATATATATTAAATAAATTTTATATTTAACGTTATATTTTTATAGATACAAGTATTTTAATTAAATGCTCTGTTTATAATAAACAGTATTAAATACTTGTATCCATAAAAGAACGTTAAAACATAAAATGTAAATTATATTATATAAATAAATATCGGATTTGTCCATTTATATATATATATATATATATATATATATATATATATATATATATATATATATATATATATATTGAACAAAAAAAAAAATATTAAAAATTAAAATCTTCAGACACACTGGGTTGTATATTAATATTCTTTCGTTTTTTTATTATTATTTCATTTAGATTCCTCGATCAGTTTCAGCCAACATGGCCATCATCAAAATTTCTGCTTGCTGGTAGCAGTGAACTACAGAAATGAATGTCTTGATGGAGAACTTTTGTCTGTAGTTTTCATTTGTTTGTTTTTTTTAATTTTTTTAACATGAATTTTGGTCAGCCCCTGTGTTGGTCAAACAGTCTCTTAAGTTGTTATTTAAGAGCTGGATGAATCCATGCTGATCTGAATTCCCTTGGTCATTTTGACAGTTTTATTGGTTCCTGGTGAGGGATGTGTCTCTGTTTAGTGTTTGTGTGTGTGTTATTTGGTTCTTAAGAAGTGAGTCAGTATGATGTCTGTAAGCGTGTATATTACTATGGGTGGGTGTTATCATTTGGCTCATTATGGAATGAGTGAGTATGTTGTGTGTAAGTGTGTATATTCGTGTGGGTGTGAATATAAGTGTGAGGCCTCAACACCTCCGTAAGCATGTCTGTCTTGTGTCGGTGAGAAATGTGGGTAGGTTTTGATTTTTGGGTTATATATTAATACTATCTATATTGTTAAATTTATGGTTAAGCCCGTCTGGATATTTGTGTTTTAAACGTTGTATCCACTTATTTTCATGGAACTCTAAAATCTTTCTAATGTTATCTGCTCTGAACTTTTCTATTCTCTCAATTATAGTGAATTTGGCATGGGTTTTGAAATCGTGTTTTTCTAGGCGGAAATGTTGTTCTACAGGTAATAATTTTTCATGGGGAGTCGACTTAATTTGATTGCGATAATTATTAATTCTGTAGTGAAAGGGCCATTCAGATTTTCCCACATATTGTTTCTGGCATAGTGTGCATTCTAGGAGGTAAATTATGTTATGACTTCTACAGTTAGAATCATGGTAGATTTTGAAAGTAGATTTAGTGAATGAACTAGTGAATGAATTTGTCTGTTTAATATGGTTGCAGCATAAACTTCTTTTGTTGTTACATGGTTGGGAAAATCCTGTTTTTTTGTTGTTGGTTTATTACGGATTACCTTGTCCCCTGAAATGTGGTTCTACCTATGATTTCTTTTAGGTTCTTAGGTCTACGATATGCAAGAAGGCCGGGTTCCTCAAACAATTTTTTTAGGTCTGGTTTGAGATGTAGTATTTCCCGACGACTTTTTGATTATTTGGGATAGTGGAGGCAGAGTGGAGTTGAAAGTGGTTACTAGAGGGATGCGGCTGTGTTTATTTTTAATCTTGTACATTAGGGTGTCTTCTCTAGGTGTGGGAATTTATTTATTTATTTGTTCCCTGATTAGGTGTTGTTTATAGCCCTTGCATTTGTGAATTGATGCTCCAGATTTTGAATGTGTTTATTTAGTTCTTCATTGTTGAAACATATCCTTCTGAGTCTTTTTTGTGAATAGGGAAGGTTCTCTTTGAGGTGTTTAGGGTGGGAAGACTTAAAGTGTACATAGTTTTGGGTGTCGGTGATTTTAGTGTGTAGTGTCGTTTGTAGTTTCCTGTTTTCATCTATGTAAATGCGGGTGTCTAAAAAGTTTGTATGATGTGGATTTTTCATAGTCAACCTTAATTGAGTCGTGCACTGTGTTTAGGGTCATGAGGAATTGATAAGTTTGTCGTCACTTTCGTGTATACAAAGAATATATCATCGATATATCTTGCATAGAATACGCAGTCGCTACCAATGAGGGGATAGATATGGGTCTCCTCAAATTTTCCCATGAATATTGTAGTATATGATGGAGATGCAATGGTGCCCTTGGCACAGCCTCTTATTTGCAGGTAGTGTGATCCATTGAAGTTGAAATATATATATACATATAAATTTCCAAGAGGATATAATCCAGGTAGAACTCAATATCCTGAACAGAGTAAGAATTTGTAGGTCTGTAGAATTGGATCGTGATTACGATTCCAAGGTAATAAATTATAACCACGGAATATTACTGTTTGATCTTTTATATTACATATATATATATATATATATATATGTGTGTGTGTGTGTGTGTGTGTGTGTGTTTGCGTTTGTGTGTGTAAAAGTGTGATATAAATAAAATGAATCTGTGTAAATACAATATGAATAAAGACAAAAGGAAAACTTTTCTTTACCAACGCGTTTCGTCCCCTGATTGATTTTCTTAAGGCAAATGCAACAAATATTTATAAACAAAAATAAAAAATATCATTCCGTTTTAAATTCTTTTAAATTTAAGAACGTTCAAAAATATTCTTATGGCCGAACTGTAAAAGTCTAGATACGAAAGACCCTAAGTGATGTAATTTAATGCCTAATAAACAAAAGTGAGTAAATCCTGTTATTTCTGTTGAAGTTTTTGTTTTATTTGTTTATATCGATTTATGTATATATTTATTAACTTATTTTTTAGATTAATGTAATTTATTATTTAATATGGCATTTTAAAAAATTCAAAAGAAAGCAATGAAATCAAAACCTATTATCTAAAACAGATAAATATATAAACAATTTATCAAATTAAAACAAAATATTAAATAATAATATGTCTGATGAAGCTAAAATAAACAGTGAAACATGTTAAATTTATGACGGTTTTTCCATTTTGTTATTTTTTTTTATCTTATAGAAGTGTAATAATAGCCATTTCCTTATAAGGAAATATTCCGTATTCAGTGACCGAATAGCCAGTGACGCATTCGGTTAAAATTTATAAATTATTTTCATTGATTTTTTCAGGAATCTAGGTTTAAAAAATGTTCACTAACAGTTACTGCTCTTTATAACAATGATGGGAGTTTCCTTCCTAACTTTTTTGTTTGGGGTAGTGTGGAACGTCAACATCTTGATTATATCATTATTTTCTCTTCGAGTTATACAACTATCCATTTTGGTTGTTGCTGTTTTGAAAGTCCTCAAGTGATGACGATTCTGTTATTTTATACAGCTGTTTATTTTTTTAGATTTATTCAACTGGGGGGGGTGTTAAACCAAATTTATTCATAAACATTAAAAAAAAAAAAACAAGAGAAGAAACCAATTTTATTTAGTAACCAGTGACATATGTCAATTCTTACTTAAGCAATAAAAATTTTAAATTTGCAAATAATTAGGTTCTTTAAATAATCGATAATTAACTTTTCTCTATAAATAGAGGACAAAATTTTTACCTTTTTTTAATATTTATGGCATTTTCTTTAATATTTCGCCATTTCAAAATGGGGTCTTTTATTATAGTCATGTTTATTTTTTTCCATATGTGTTTGGATACCCATTGGTGTTATGTTCAAGTTTTCGTTATTAAAGCTACTAATATGGTTATAATAGGTTTTTTTAAAAGCTGTTTTGGGTAGATCCATATATACTGACCAGGATTTTATCAGTATTGTTAAGTCTATCATTGTATATTTTTTACCTGGTATACCACACACTCTTGCTGGAACTTTCCCTGGAGGGGACAGATTTTCTTATTCCTACAACAATTACATTTTTTTACGTGGTTTAGAATAATTTTTCTCATGTTGTATCCATTAATTAAGCTAACCACATTGTTTACAATTACGTGTTTAATTTGACATAGTTTATATTAAATAGTTTATATAATGCAATAGTTTGTAGGAAATTTTGTTTGAGAAGTCTAAAGAATACTTTGCCTATTTTAGTTTTCACCGTAGAATTATATGGGGAGGGGGGTGTTAAACCATAATATATTTCTACTTCTAGTTCTATGTTTATTTTGCATTCTGTGGTCATCATTTATATTATATTCTAGTTTATTGTTATGTCCACTTTTCATTAAAACCTCTTCGTAGATTATTTTGTTTGCATTAAAAATATTCCTATTTGATGTATTTGTGGACAGTCTAGGATTAATGCCTTTAGTAATCTGCTTCAAGATATGTTTTGGGTGATTAGAACCTACGTTTATGTGTTGTGGGTATTGATTCTCCTTTCTATATGGTAAAATAGTACCATCCCTTAAATCTAATATAATATCCATATATGGTAACTTTTAGATTTATTTCTATGTCTAAGTTGAATCCGAATTTTTGAAAAAAAAGCCAATGAAGTTTTTTTCGGATTATGTCACATTTCCTAGGGTTGCTTTTGTCAACTATAATTAATCCATTTGTGAACTGTACAGACCATGGTTATTAGGGTTTACATACTCTTTTAATTTAAAAAAAAAAGGCATCCAACTAACTCGCATACCTCAGCACCGTCATATGTTAAATTATGGGATCATCAAATTGCCTTTATCGCCTTTTTTTTGATCCATTTGTTCATTAGTCCTTGGAATAACAATGATTTACGGCAATGTTTAATAAGATTTATTTTATCATTGGAAATAGATATGAAGTCTTAGGCCAACAGTAAAGCCTCATTAAAAGTTGTTTTTTTTTTCCGTAATCGGTGGGTAAAAATTTTTTTATGTCATACTTAATAAAAACGAACATCTATTATTTTTTATCGTAATTCCTAAACATTTTAATACAGTCGTAAGTGGAACGCCATTGGTTAATATTTAAGAATGTTCTTAACGATTGGCATATTTCCTTTAGTATAATTTTACTTATTTTACCCAATTGTGTTTTAGTTGGGTTTATAATTGACATTCCGGATTATTTAAAAATTATTTTTATGATCTTTCATTGTTTTGAAGCAATTCCTTACGTTCATTTTTTCGACTCTGACGTTTAAATTAAATTGATTAGCTAATATGCTAGCTTCTTTATTTAATTCAGTTTACAGATTAAAAGGGGATTTTTTATAGTGTTTAATAACCTCTTTATTTAGCATCTTATTATACTTCTTGGGACTTATTTCGTACAAAAATTTAGATATGTCAGCTTTTACGAACATATTTTTGTTGTTTTGATTTCTTTCAAATCTCTACTAATTGGTTGTTGTATATTATCAGTGATTTTTCTATATTTTATTATATTTTATTTTTTCTAATTAATCCGATTAAGTCGGACAAAAAATCTATCTAGTTCCTTAATATGGGGTCTGGATATAAGTCTTAATCCGTTACATTGTCCGCTCCTATATATATATATATATATATATATATATATATATATATATAAAGAGAGAGAGAGAGAGAGAGAAATAATCATACATGGAATCAATTCAATGTTAAAACGATTAATGCGAAATCACTTTGTCTTCTGAACATAATGTATGCATTAAAATACTGTTAATCCATTGAATGATGTGATCCTCATTTATAAAACTAACCGTCAGATGTTTCTAGTGTATTTTTTTTAAGTTATTCATCCCTTTAGAAGATCCGTTCATCTTCATCATCAGGGGCATTTAATTGTTTTTAAGAATGTACTATTTATTGACGGGTGTACAATCTCGGAACGTGCGAGTCGCAACGCTAAAGTTCAAAATTTCAAGTGAGAATTTTTATATGAATTTTGTAATATGCTAAATCCACGAATTCTTTTTTATCCGAGATTGTACAACAATCAATAAATAGCACATTCTTAAAAAAACATCTTTCGTTTTACAAACAATTATTTCGTCTTCAAGTTTTAACTTTAAAAGAAAAAAAATACAGCCTGATGATGAAGACATAGATCTTCGAAAGTACCCGAAAAAAAATATACACTAGAAACATCTGACAACAGTTTTATAAATAAGAATCACATCATTCAATGGATTAACAGTATTTTTAATGCATACATTATGTTCTTCTAGCGAAGTGATTTCGACCATTAAATTAATATCCTGATTGATTCTGTGTTTGATTCTTTTCTTTATATATAAAATATATTATGCCTATATATATATATATATATATATATATATATATATATGTGTATATATATATATATATATATATATATATATATATATATATATATATATATATATATATATTTGTTGAATAAAAGACAGACCACGTTAAGATTCCATGTAATAAGCTATTTCACCATAACCCTTTAACAGGGTTCTGGATCATCAGACTTTACTTCCAAAAGCTGAAATGAAAAATGAAAAGAAATTCACACGTTTTTTACGGACCTCATCAAGTATACGCAAAGTTAACGAAGTGAGGAAGTGAGGTGGGGAGAGAGGATATGAGTGTGTCATATGTATCATTTTAGTTTCCTATTTTAACCCTAGTGTGTCGGCTAGATGTTGCTCAAATTTAACGCGTCTCGTCTCTAGATATAGGTGGCTAAGGGGTGAATGATAAGAACGACATTAAAGGAAGAAGTTACAACAACCCCAATAAATTACACGACAGGTTTCATTCAAATTCTTAGACGCTGTCAGTTCGTGTTACTTTAACGTGCATATTTGGGAGGTTAAGGTTTGATAAATATCTAAATGTTAAAACAATCTACGAAGAAATTAATTTGAAATTCGGTGGAGTTTTGGGTATTTTCTATGAAATAGCCGATTGGAAAAATCCATAGACAGAACATTGAAAGAGCAATCCATTTTATATTTAGTAATTTTTTTTTCCACTAAAACTTTTATCTTATAGCTTGTTAGGTTGACATCTATTCGTTTGATTTTTGTTCATTAAGTAAACTCGTGATTGTTTTTGATTTTTGTTCATTAAGTAAACTCGTGATTGTTTTTATGTACCCAATTATCAACTGTTATTCCCATTTAAATAATTTTATTCTCTACACTGGGGTAGTATCTTTCAATCTCAATTAAAATACCAATCTAAACTTTCACTTCGTGCTATTTAAAATTCACTTCCAATTGGAGAATATTAGAGGAGAAATTTGGAAGAGATGTCACTAGCAGAAAATTAGGTCCTTCTTTTACAATTTCTTATCTACACATGTCTTAAACCCCTATTTGTAACCACATACCTATATCTTTTTATATGCCTATGAGTTCCTATATACACCTACACACATTCACACGAAACGACCATATGTATATTTCCATCTTTACACATATACACCTGCAGAGACAACGCACATCCACATATATACTTACATATATACATATACACACAAGGACATCTGCATATCCATATATATTCATATGCACATATATATATTTACACACCTATATGTATACACATATACACATACATACACACACCCATATATGCATACTTGCTAACCGAACGATCCTCTGTGGCTCGATCGATTAAAGTCTCACGTCAGGCTATATGACGGTTTTGCATAGGATACAGGTTCGAATCCTGTCGGAGGACGAATATTTTCTATGAAAATTTCTCGGACATTCAGGCCGGTAAATGTTATTAATACTGTTTATTATAAACAGAGCATTTACTTAAATATTTGTATCTATAAAAAAGAATGTATAAACATAAAATGTCTTTATATATATATATATATATATATATATATATATATATATATATATATATATATGTGTGTGTGTGTGTGTGAATAGTTTATCGAGTGTTGTATAAATTTATACATGCACAGAAGTATATGCATCTATAATTATATAATTTCAGGTAAGGATCGATATTCACTAGTGCAGATATGTCGGGAGACTAAGCAGAGTCATGGTTCGATACTGGCTTTCACCCCACAAGAATAAATAGAAGGTTATATGAAGACGTTCAAAAATGACAGGTTTACGATGGCTATATGAAATGTCCAAATTGTCTTGGAATGGCTTGCTTACACGGACACTGGTCTCCATGCTTGACCGTACTGTCCAAACGGGGCGTGTCTAATGTGTCATTTTTATGACAGGATGGACGGCGTCAAATCTCCCGCGGTGGAATTTCGATTTACCTGCAAGACACCTGCTTAAATTTTATAAAAGCTAATAAGTCCAAGGTTTGGCTCAAACGTAGCTAGCAAAAATATTCAGACATAACATAAAATTGGTAATATGGAGGGATTAAAATGGAAGGTTTGGAATAAAATTAGTGTAAATAATTCATCGGAACTTCTCGTTAAATTACGTAGAAACAATTATATATCTGTATATCTGGAAATCCGCATATATTTAGGTTGCGTCATAAATAATTACTGTATTTGGGAACCAATTGTGATAACGTATGTATCATATTAACTACTAATCATATGTGGCAGTTAAGCACATATTTCTAGTAAACTAACATGCCTTAGATTTTGCACAGCAGATCTAGCGTACACTTTGGATTAGAGGAAACATCTATGACAACGTATAGCCAGAATCTTAAGAATATAAAATAGAACGGGCTTAAGGCAAGGATGTGTCTTCTCACCGGACGTATTCATCCTATACAGCGAGATAATCATTAGTGGCGACCACAATCTTAACAACATAAGAATATAAAATAGAAAGGGCGTAAGGCAATGATGTTTCTTCTCACCGGACTTTTTCAACCTATACAGCGAGATAATCATTATTGGCGGCCAAGATCTTAACAAGATAAGAATATAAAATAGAAAAGGCGTAAGGCAAGGATGTGTCTTCTCACCGGACATATTCAATCTATAGAGTGAGAGAATCATTACTGGCGCCCACAATCTTAACAACATAAGAATATAAAATAAAAAAACGTATAGCCAAAATCTTAGCAACATAAGAACTGCACATAAATTCATAAGTAGCATAAATTCTAGGTAGCATAGATGAAAGTCATATTTATTTCGAATAATACAAATATGTTACACAAGGCTAAAAGGGGAAATAGGTGTAGGCTGGTCTTTAATCACACTTATCTTAAAATTATCTAGCCATGATTACTGACCCAAACATACCACAATATTCTTTAACCAAAACAACACATTCTTATTTACCATTCTCGCTACAGTCACCATAATACCTCGATGTCTCGATTTAGTCCTAACGAGTTCACACATGTCTTGTGATGGTGGATAAAAATCCCAACATTTAAAAATGAAACCCCAACAAATATTTAAAATGAATGCATAACGGAACGTTCGTCAGAGCAATAACCATGGTAATCTGTCTGTATTTCTGAGATGAGGTGTTATGTACATTATTTACATTATTCGAACTATTTTCCCTATTTTGCACATCTTTGTCGCCATATTTATTAAAACGTTTCGGCTGTTGTACGCTCCGGCCTTTTCAGGTTGTTGGAATGTCGAACTGAACCCTTTATTTCGCTCACTGGGGTAGACTGTTCTAGTTCCACGTGCCATGTTTGATGGATGTCAGTTATCAGTTATCTACTGTTAATTCCCCTCTGAAAGTTCTCCACCGCCTTAGCTGGCTATCAAACTCACACTCTTTGGGTCCTGTCACTGGACCTAAAAAACACTGTATCCACTGTGCCATGTATCCTTGAAGACACATGGTACAGTGGAACTAGAACGGTCCACCACAGTGAGCGAAATAAAGGGTTCAGTTCGACATTCCAATAAAGAAGGACGGAGCATACAACGGCGGAAACGTTGTGATAAATATGGCAAGAAACATGAGGATGATGACACATGGCACAGTGGATAAACGCGTTAGAAATATAGACAGATACTGAAAGGCCGAAAAGTCTTAATAAATATGGCGACAAAGATGAGGACAATACTCCGAATAATGTAAATAGTGTACATAATACCTCATCTCAAAAATATAGACAGATACTGAAAGGGCGAAACGTTGTGATAAATATAGCAACAAAGATGAGGACAATAGTCGGAAAAATGTAAATAATATACATAATACCTCATCTCAGAAATATAGACAGATACTGAAAGGCTGAAATGTTCTAATAAATATGGCAACATAGATAGGGACAATAGTTCGAATAATGTAAATATTGTACATAATACCTCATCTCAGAAATATAGACAGTGACTGAACGTAGTTAATTAGAAAAATTGTCAATATCCGACATAGGGGTGTTCATGGTTGGGACATAACAGCTCAAAAGAGTGGCAGAAGAATTGTTGTTGACTGACCCTGAACCCGTTTATACGGGTTCGAAAGGGATTATTTTGGCTCGGAGAACCCTCGTTAAACCCGGCTTTGTGCCATATACAACCCTCGTGGGTGTGGGTAAATATAACTAGACAACTGCAACGGTTTGCCAAGTTAAGATTGAGCAATATTTAGGGCAACTTATCTAGCCCCGCCCCTCTGTTTATTAAGACACTCAGTTATTGGCCATGCATGATACACGCTGAGGCGATCATGTATCTTTCGATACATGACTGACGTTTTATTTCTGCTGTAGACCAGTTGCCATCCAAGGCTATAGAACCCGGTCTGTCCTGCTATTCACCTAAAGCTAGTGGGAGAAGAGGATTCATAAATTTCCCAAGCGTATTAGCACATAAGTGAATGTAATGGATCTGACTGGAAATCGAACTCGGCTCTCCGATTTCATAATTCAAGTCGCTTTCAGTCAGTTATGTGTCATGTGTGATACACACTGAGGCGATCATGTATCTTTCGATACATAACTGACGAGGCAGATTTTTCCCACAGTAGGTTGCCATTTCTTTCTGCCATGGACCAGTTGCCATCCAAGGCTATAGAACCCAGTCTGTCCTGCTATTTACCTATAGCTGGAGGGAGAAGAAGAGGATTCATACCTTTCCCAAGGGTATTAGCATGAAAGTGAATTTCAATCAGTTATGTGCCATACGAGATACACTCTTAGTCGACCATGTATCTTTTGATACATGACTGACGAGGCAGATTTTTTTTCCCGCAGTAGGTTGCCATTTCTTTCTACGGTAGACCAGTTGCCATCCAAGGCTATATCCCACTACTTACCCATATCTGAATTCATACCTTTCCCAATGGTATTAGCACGTAAGTGAATGTAATGGATTCGACTGGAATTCGAACTCTACTCTTCGATTTCTCAATCCGAGCCGCTATCCATTACTCCACCGTGCGCTACAGTCTCATTATATATTTTTTGTTCAATTGACTTTATCCTTAAGTACCTTTGTTGTTCTTTTGCTTAATACCCATTAATGTTACACTGCTCCTTCCAAATATGTCATAAAGCTTTACTCATATGTTTGGTGTGTTAGTATTCTTAGTAGTGAAGCTTATCTGGCTGTAGTGTTTCTTGGAAATACTAAATAGTTCTTCTCTGTTGACAGTATCAAAGACTTTTGACGTGTCAAACAGGACCAAAAAGGACATTGTACTTGCTGGGGGCCAATGGTTTTGCTACGAGATACGTAGTTATTAGGACTTGTTCACTTGTTGAACGCCTCGGTTGGTATGCTGCTCGGTCGGGTGAAATGATTTTTTCCAGTCTGCCCCCAAATTCTTTTCACTCGAAGAATGATGGTCGGCGTCTTGCGCAAAATGGAAACAAGAATGATTGGTCGAAGTTTGTCACATGGTTCATCTATTTTCTTTGGCTTAGGTTTGTGAAGCGGAAGGAGTGGGTGGAGGAGGAGGCCTGAATTAATTTCCCGCGGGAACTCGCCATTCTCTGCGATGTTCTTGGATATACCAGCCGTGTACTCTTGAATGTTATCAGAGGCATATTTGGTGTATTCAGCGCTAAGGTTGTCATGTCCAGCAACTTTTCTGTTTCGTATTTTACTTTAATCGTAACTTTATAGAAATTATAACTAATTTCAACAATTTCAAAGAAGTTCCTCTTGTATTTTTTTTACTTTTATGTATTTTCTCAAGCGTTCGGCAGATTAATTTGAACCAGATTGTTCCATATTATTGAACACACACGCACACACACATATATATATATATATATATATATATATATATATATATATATATATATACGAGGGGCAGTCAAAAAATTATATGCACTCTTGTCTAAAAGTTATGCTATGCGAAAGTGCGGGATATATATATATATATATATATATATATATATATATATATATATATATATATACAGCGTGTCCATAAAGTGAATTGTGCGCTTTAAAAAATATATAATTTATTTGTATTTTCGACAGAAATACTTTTGTAAAAAAAATAAAGTAAATATATATTTTTAAGGTTTTATTGAATTTTTATTTAAGTTTCCACATGTCCTCCATCATTAGCAACACAATGGGTAATACGATTTTACAGTTCACAGAAAATATTTGCCAACTGATTTACAGTAATGTCTGAAATCACATTAGTTATTTTAGCTATACTTAAAACGAGGTACATTAAGCTTTATAACATTTTTTTACAGATTATTTCTATCGCAAATACAATTAAAGTCATAAATTTTTTAAAGTGCACACGAAATTTATGGACACCCTGTATATATTTTGTGTGTGTGTGTGTGTGTGTGTATTTAGGGAACGAAGTCTCTTTTAGGCGTGTCTGATTGAATAAATTGCAAATTTTATGTCAGCTTATTTTTATCACAATCCTTTCATATTCACGAATATTTTTTCGTATATTACAATCAAATAAGGCAATATATATATATATATATATATATATATATATATATATATATGCGCGATAAATAAACTGTTGTCATTTTATGTTTCTAATTTCGCGCAAGGAAAGTATAGTAGATCTAGTTCAGTTGGGTACCATCTGTAAGAAAAAGATCACCATGACGCAATTCATTCCGCCAGAAATTTGGAAATGCCATGCTGTACTGCTTGGCATTCGCGCCGAAAGCTCCAATACGAAATTTCAGAGTGTTTGGGAGTCAGTCTGAAGACAAAGGATTCGGAAAGAGTTGGATGAGTCTAATGGTGATTACGAAGGTGTCTGATGTGATCACTACTGATGGTGATGCTATACGACTATTCATATTGCCACAGGGCTACCGACTCAAGAGGGAGGCCTTTATCAAGTGGCTTGAGGAGGTAGTGCTGCTCTGGATCGAAAGGGTGGCTGCTAGAAGACCCAATGCCCGACAACAGGACTATGCACCATGACATACAAGCAAGAGAACCCAGTCATGGCTGTCAGACAATTTCTGCGATCACATCATCCCTTACGCCTGGCCAACTAACTCCCCAGACTGCAACCCCCTTGATTATTATGTGCGGGGCACACTTGTGTGAGTAACCAACAAAATTCCTTGTAAGAGCAAAGATGAATGGAAGGCAAGGATTACGGCAGCATTCACCAACTTAAACAGGGAGACCGTCCAGAATGGATGCATGAGATTACGCAGTCGTCTGGAGGCTGTGTTTGAAGCCAATGGGGATTTTATTGATAATTTACTTTTTAGTATTTCAAGATATGTGTGATTTTTGTAAATATATCTGTTAAAATGAGATGTTAGTATTATTTTCATTTTTGCGGCATTTAGACGACAATTTATCCATCGCACACTATATCTATATATATATATATATATATATATATATATATATAACCGTTAGAACTAATACAAATAAGCATAAATAAGCATAAATAAGCAAAAACAAGTAAAAATAATCAGTGCAAATAAATAAATTAAAAACTCTCCACCTGCCAAAATAACAGAATAAACTACGGCAAGCAATCTAAACATTGGACGAATAAATAGCTTTAATTATCTTTTCAGACCAAAACAAACTATTAAATAAGCGACCTAAGCAAATCCCCACCCCACCAAAATGTTTACTACGTTAATAAAACATCAAAACAGGAAAAGAATAAATAATACAAAATGAAAATGAAAAACAAGTAAAATAAATTAACCCAAACAAATAAATAAATAAACAAACAAGCCACTCTTGCAAAATAACCGCCAGAATAGATTACCCACAATGCACCACTGACCCATATATATAAATAGCCGAGGAAATATCCAGCATTTGTAGCCTGACGTTTGCGTCCAGCATGAAAACAGCCTCTCGCTTCTGAGTGTTAACTTCAGTGTTCACTTTTATACAGGGCGACCCCAAAAAACGGGAATTTTTGAAGTGTGTATTGCCAGACATGAGCAAGTGGCAACACTGTGAGACAGTGACCTTGAGCAAGTAAAGATTTCGCCATTTAGAATTCAAGATGAAATTCACAGTATCCCAGATGAGATGTTGCAGCAGTCAATGAGGAATCTCAACAGCAGATTTCAAGAATGCATTCGTACAGGAGGACGCCATCTACAGAACGTAATTTTAAAAAAATGAAAATTCCATCATTGTTTCTTAAATAAGCATGTTTTAAGGTTTCAATTACTATGAATAAAATATTTTTCTTCCATCACTCTTGGTTTTATTGGATTGTTAAAAAGTTCTCGTTTTTTGGGTCACCGTATATTTATATTTACATACGCTCTATCTCTGATATTGAGCACTTTATCCCATAAATATAACACACCTTAACACTATATTTATTCATATATATATATATATGTGTGTGTGTGTGTGTGTGCGTGCGTATATGTTGATGTATGTGCCTGTGTGTGTGTGCGTGTGTGTGTGTGTGTATGCATAGATACGAATGTGGAAAACATTTTTCATGTGACGCTTTTTGCATTTTAGGACGTTTACTTCGATGGGATTACATATACGCATGATGGAGAGGGGACGCTGAAATTTTAAATTAATTTTTTTTTTTTTAATATGTCTTTGAGTCTCTCCTCCATTTAGTTTCTTTATCTTTTTTTATCTTTATCATATTTGTTTTTTCATTAAATATCCCCATTGTGATAATAGAAAAATCTGCCAAGAAAGGTGAAATGTTTTAAGAACTTGTGTGATTTAACAATTAAAGTGATTTTCTTCTGATACGCAAAAATTTACATATCGTTTTCCGATATGTGTAAATATAAATTAATAAAATATAAGTAACTTCATCCGACAAGTTGAAATAATCATCAGAAATACTTGATTGTCTCCCTTAAAACCTTCACAAAGCACTATTTACATTATTTCCTTTGGTTTGGTTTGGTTTATTTTGTTTTACGTCATATAAACGTCAATGGATTATTTAATGCCGACAAATTTTTTTATTGCTAGTAATATTTTGTATTGTGAAAAATCTGCTTCTGGTAATATTTTTCATTCTAAAATGTATCGCTGGTAATAATTTTTTTCGAAAGAGTATTGCTGGTAATAGTTAACTATTTACCCATAGTTGGGACCCTAACAGGTGCTACCACCCCGGGTCAGGGTGGAGCTGGGAACACCATCAATTAGGAGGTGATTTCACGCTCCTCAAAATCCAGATCAGAGGCCTTGCTTCTGGACGTAGTTTAACGTCTTACCCAGTACGTGGATGTAGTTTAACGTCTTACCCAGGACGGACATTATTCTGACTATCATCCTCACGTTTGTTGCTATATTTATCACAACGTTTAGGCCGTTGTATGTTCCGGTTTTCTTTATTGGAATGTCGAACTGAACTCTTTATTTCGCTCATTGGGGTAGAATGTTCTAATTTACTGTGCCATGTGTCCTTTAAACTCATAGCACAGTGGACAAAGGCGTTAGTTAGATCCAGTGACAGGACCCAAAGAGTGTGAGTTCAATACCTGCTTAAGGCGGTGGAGAACATGGCGAGGGAAGTAAAAGGAGATAACTGATAACACACATGCATTATCGTGGAACAGTTTACGCCAGCGACGAAATGGGGTTCAGTACGACATTCCAACCACCTGAAGAAGGCCGGATAGTCGAAACGTTGTGATTCGACATAGATGAGGACAATACTCCGAATAATGTACCAGTGTACAGAAGGCCGGGAAAAAAATAAAGACAGATCTGAAGGGCCGAAACGTTGTAATAAATATGGCGACAAAGATGAGGACAATAGTCCGAATAATGTAAATAGTGTACATATACCTCATCTCAGAAATATAGGCAGATAAAAAATCGAGACCTTGTAAAAAAATATGGCGACAAAATGAAGACAATAGTTCGAATTGTAAATAGTGTAACATGATACCTCATCTCAGAAATATAGACAGATACTGAAAAGACCTTGTAAGGATGGCGACAAAAAATGAAGACAATAGTTTGAATGTAAATCATTCAGAAATATAGACAGATACTGAAAGGCATGAGACCTGTGATAGGTAAAAAATATGGCGACAAAAATGAAGACAATAGTCCGAATGCCTCATCTCAGAAATATAGACAGATACTGAAGTTTTGAGACCTTGTAAAAATATGGCGACAAAAATGAAGACAATAGCGAATCATGTAAATAGTGTAAACCTCATCTCAGAAATATAGACAGATATTGAAATCGAGACCTAAAAAATATGGCGACAAAAATGAAGACAATAGTTCGAATCATGTAAATAGTGTACACAATACCTCATCTCAGAAATATAGACAGATACTGAAAGGCCGAGACCTTGTAAAAATATGGCGACAAAAATGAAGTCAATAGTCCGAATCATGTAAATAGTGTACATAATACCTCATCTCAGAAATATAGACAGATACTGAAAGGGCGAAACGTTGTAATAAATATGGCGACAAAGATGAGGACAATAGTCCGAATAATGTAAATAGTATACATAATACCTCATCTCAGAAATATAGACAGTTATTACAAAGCAACTTGAGAATCACATCTAAATACTTTGGTAAACCCTAAATGACCTGCTGCTTGTCTTTGTTCTTTATAACAACAAAGATATAAACAACTTTTAGAATTAAAGTCTATTTATCTATCTCTATTTCAGAGATGAGGTATTGCAATTGTTTACACTATTTACGTTGTTTGGACTGTTGTCCTTATCTTTATTGTCATGTTTCAGCAGTTGTAATCTCCGGCCTTCTTCATATGATCGGAATTTCGAACTTGACCTTTTATTTCATTCATCGGCGTAGATTGTTCTAATTCCACGTGCCGTGCGTCTTCCGGATGTCTCAGCTACCTCCCTTTAACTCAACACTCCAAGTTTTTTTTTTTTACCACTGCGGTAGGATAAAAGTTTGGGCTGGGTCCAGTGACTTGACTCAAAGAGAATTCAATACCTGGCTACGGCAGTGTTGAGCGTCGCAGGTTCTTGCACATTTATAAATCTGAGTCTGTTCTGGTGATCCTGCTATATATCTCGAGATTGGGCACCACGCATATATATATATATATATATATATATATATACATGAAAAACTTGGTAATCAGTATGGGTAATCCCAAGGAGGAGCTAATAATTTAAAGAAAAAGGACCACTTTAAGGCTCCATTGTAATAGTTTATTTCACCAGAGACCTTTTAAATAATAACCAAAAATCCCGAGTACTTTAAAAGGTCTCTGGTGAAATAAACTATTACAATGGAGCCTTTAAGTTGTCTGCTTTTCTTTAATATATATATATATAGATATATATATATATATATATATATATGTGTGTGTGTGTGTGTGTGTGTGTGTGTATATATATATATATATAGAGAGAGAGAGAGAGAGAGAGAGAGAGAGAAAAAAAGTTACAGATAGATAGAATCTAAGACTCTATAATGAGCCCTGCTTTGTGGTTTAGCACAGGGTTCAACAACGTGCCACACGCGGCATGCCAAGTAATTTCCAATGGCACGCAGCTGCAAATGACTTCATGAAGTCCGAGCCATAACAACTCCAATGCAAAGAAGATATTTAGCTGTTTTCAAAACTGCTCACTTGTTGGACGCCCATTAATAATAAAAACTTTAAAAAATTGATAAATTTCAAGTGCAACAGATAAAATATATTGCTGGTAATGACTGGTGTTTCAGTGCATTTTAACCATGTTTAGTTTAGTTTTATTTATTTATTTATTCATTTTTATTTTCATTATTTTATTATTATTCTTTTCTTTTTTTTTTTTTTTGCTACTTCAGTGATAAGAATTTGGTGAACAATAATGAAAGCTAAGTCAATAAACTTGTATACCTGCAGGCCATCATCTATCGCAGTGGTCGGCAACCTGTGCCACGCCAAGCAATGTCCAATGGCATTCAAATGACATCACAAAGTCCAAATCAATAGCTACTCCAATGAAAAGAAGATATTTACCTGTTTCAAAACGGCTCCCTTGTTGGACACTCATTAATAATGAAAACTTAAAAAAAAAACACTTTTAAAAACAGTTTATTTCTATTAACATTTTTTACATATTATTGTATATATTACTATATAAAATATATTGTAGAACAGGTATAATAGCCTTGATTTGTATAAAAATACCTATGCTGTTGGCACACTGAATGATTTTAAAACCCTAAGTGCTTACATAGTCAGCAAAAGGTTACCGGCCCCTGGTTTACCATATTCAAAGATGTTAACGCTAAATAATTTTGTCAGCTGTTCTTATTGCTTTTTTTTGTCTCCGTTAATTGGCCTTAACATCTTGGCCAGCAATACTTGAGTTTACCATCTTGTGACAGGCATCTGTTTTCACTTCTCAGTGATTTTGGTTATTATGCACGCCATGTCTGTGCATAGCGCCTGCCTGAGATTTAGAATTTTGTGTTCTCCTTGGTGGGAATAAATAAATTTCAAGTGCAACAGGCTCTGTCGGTCGCCTGAAGGTTTTACGATTTGACGTGTATCAAAGTGACAGTTGTAGCTAGAGAAAAAACATCGGTTATAAAATAAAATACTACATACACACAGATGCAAACACATATATGCTAACATACATACTTATAAGCAAAATTCATATATGATTAAAAATATATCGGTAAAAAAAAGAGAGTATGAATAAAGACAAAAGAAAGACTTACCTTAGCCGACACTTCGAGGATGCTCATCAGCTAGGGTGGCTGTTGAAGACCCGTGCTCAGAGCCCACCTGTGGTTTCTACTGCAAATATTCTGAGAAGACCTTAGTTACAGTTTCTGAGAGAAAGAGAGAGAGAGAGCGTTATCTAGTGTGATTTAACAGTCTGAACAAGGCCAGTATACTCAGCTATCGAAGACCGAATTTCACTCACAAGATGTCGGACGCCGGGATCGACCTCGATCCAGTCCGATAACATCACGAACAAATCGACCATAGTGAAAGTAGAAACTGAGCCTTATGCACACCCATATATATATATATACTTATATATATATATATATATATATATATATATACACACACATATATATATACATACACACACATATATATACACACACATATATATTTATATCTATATATACACACACACACACACACACACACACACACATATATATATATATATATATATATATATATATATATATATGTTTCACTCCACAGGGTTCTTGGCTCAACTCAATGACAACCATCGACGGACTATTGTAATCTAGTTCCCATACAAAATGTCACCACAGGGTTATCTGTCTCATTTCTGAGATGAGGTATGGTAACATTTACATTATTCGGACTATTGTCCTCATCTATGTCGCCATATTTTTTACAAGGTCTCGGCCTTTCAGTATCTGTCTATATTTCTGAGATGAGGTATTATGTACACTATTTACATTATTCGGACTATTATCCTCATCTTTGTTGCCATATTTATTACAACGTTTCGGCCTTTCAGTATCTGTATATATTTCTGAGATGAGGTATTATGTACATTATTTACATTATTCGGACAATTGTCCTCATCTTTGTCGCCATATTTTTTACAAGGTCTCGGCCTTTCAGTATCTGTCTATATTTCTGAGATGAGGTATTATGTACACTATTTACATTATTCGGACTATTGTCCTCATCTTTGTCGCCATATTTATTACAACGTTTCGGCAGTTGTACGCTCCGGCCTTCTTCAGGTGGTTGGAATGTCGAACTGAACGCTTTATTTCGTTCACTGGGGTAGACTGTTCTAGTTCTACTTGCCATGTTTTAATGGATGTTAGTTATCAGTTATCTCCTGTTAATTCCCCTCTGAAATTTCTCTACTGCTTTAACCGGGTTTTGAACTCACACACTTTGGATCCTGTCAGTGGATCTAACCAACGCATTTATCCACTGTGCCATGTGTCCTGAAGAAGCCCGGAACGTACAACGGCCGAAACTTTGTAATAAATATGACGACAAGGATGAGGACAATAGTCCGAAAAATATAAATAATGTTTTGTAATAATATTATAATGTCGGACGGGGGCACTTCGAGTTGGCGTAATGGTGAATAAGCTTGTCTCGCTAGAATAATTATGACTGGATAGTGAGTTCGATCCTCACTGGATGCCCCAAACTTTCAGCCTTGTGCCACATCTAAGCTACGCTTTGAAAATAACTACAATATCAGACGAACAAGTTTGTCATTCGGGCAAAGCGTAAAGTACATTTGGGTGTCACCAAGTGAATAAGAAAGTTGCTAAAGCGGGGGAAACCAAACTTATAACGACCTGAGGAAATTCATTAAAATCTTTGGCTGATATCTTTTTTTATTTAAATTAAAAAGCAAAGAACCAGATTATTTGAACGGATTCGTTTTTTAGTGCCTCTTCTGGACAATCACAGAAGTTAAGCAACGTCGAGATTTGTCAATAACTAGATGGGTGACCGATTGAGAATACGAGATGTTGTAAGCTTGGATGTGCAACCGATATAATTGTATTACGGCTATGTCACGATGAAACACCGGCTCTAGTACAATCACAGAAGTTAAGCACCGTCGAGATTTGTCAATAACTATATGGGTGACCGATTGGGAATACGACGTTCTGTAAGCTTGGATGTGCAACCGATATACTTGTATTACGGCCATGTCCCGATGAAACACCGGCTCTAGTACAATCACAGAAGTTAAGCAACGTCGAGACTTGTCAATAACTAGATGAGTGACCGAGTGAGAATACGACGTCCTGTTAGCTTGGATGTGCAAGTCATATATTGGTCTTACGGCTGTCACGATGAAACACCGGATCTCGTACAATCACAGAAGTTAAGCAACGTCGAGACTTGTCAATAACTAGATGGGTGACCGATTGGGAATACGACGTCCTGTTAGCTTGGATGTGCGAGCGATATATTGGTCTTACGGCTTTCACGATGAAACACCGGATCTCGTACAATCACAGAAGTTAAGCAACGTCGAGACTTGTCAATAACTAGATAGGTGACCGATTGAGAATACGAGGTGTTGTAAGCTTGGATGAACGGATGATACAATGGCATATGATTATAAACCGATTTTCTTTTCACCGAAGGTAAGCAACGTTGAGACTTGTCAGTACCTAAATGGTTAACCGCTTGGGAATACAATGGGCCATAAGTTTTCATGTGCTGTTGATATAATGGGTTTACAGCTATATCACGTTGAAGCACCAGTTCTTTATACGGTAACCGAAGTTAAGCAACGTCGATACCTGCCCGTACCTAAATGGGTGACCGCTTGCGAATACGAGGTGCCTTAAGTTTGGATGTGCGGGTGATATAATGGGCGATGAAGATGAAACATCGGTTCTCGTACGATCACTGAAGTTAAGCAACGTTGAGACCCGGTAGTACCTACATGGGTGACCACTTGGGTATACGAGGTGCCGTAAGGTTGGAGGTGCGGGTGATATAATGGGTTTATGACTATATCTCGTTGAAACATTGGTTCCCGTACAATCACCAGAGTTAAGCAACGTCGACCCTAGACAGTACCTAGATGAGTGACTGCTTGGGAATATCAGGTACTTTAAGATTGGATGTTCAGGTAGCGTGGTGAATAACGGCTCGGAATTTGAATTCGGAGAACCGAGATCAAATTCCAGTCAGGTTCTTTATATTCCCTTAGGCAGAACAAACTCTTTAGAAAGTTATGGATCCACCTTTTTTTCTTCCTAGGTGTAGCTTAGTTAGTAAGACTTTCATTAGTAAATCATTAATATCTTCAAAATTATTTCACAGTCTAAGATTATTTTTGGTTTAAAATAACCTGAAAAAGGTTGATAAGCCGTAAAAATCCATTCAATCTATCCAAAGTGGTGTCAATTTCAATTCGACTTCATTCGGTACCTAACCACGCAGTTAGCTACAGTCATTTTGATTGGTTTGGTTTGATCGATCGATCTATCTATCTATCTATCTATGGTAATATTTTTTATCTATCTGCCTGTCTGTCGCAGTCTATTAGAATCTATCTATCTCAGTATATATTGGTTTGATTTGGTTTGTTTTACGGCATATCAATCTCAATGGGTTATTTAATGTCGACAAAATTTTTATTCCTGATATTTTTTCGAAAAATGTATTGCTTATAATATTTTTTTCAAAATTGTATTACTGGTAATAATTTTTACAAAGTATTCTGGTATTAACACCTATCTTTACATTTTCACGGTGTTTTGACCTCAATTTGGGGGTTAACTATTTACCCATAGCTGGCACCCTAACAGGTGCTACCATCCCGGGTCAGGATGGACCTGGGAACACCAGCAATTAAGAGGTGGTTTCACGCTCGTCAAAACCTCCTGATCAGGGGCCTTGCCGTTGGACGTAGTTTATCGTCATCGTCAGGACGGACAGTCATTTTGAATGGCAAAAGTTAAGAAATAGCAGATTGCCTTCAATAAGAGAACTCATCAAATTACATAAAATTCCAGACAATGAAAAAAAGAGAAAATTAAAGAAAATCTGAAGTGAGACGCAAAGAAGACGACTTCTAAGCAAAAAGAGAATTTGTGTAAACTATAAGAGAAAGAAGTGGAAATATATGAAAAATGTATATAAAAAGAGAAAGAAAGGAAAGAAAGAAATTCTTATAAACCTTGTAAGTCTTTTAATGAGTGGACGATGGAATATATAAGAGAACAGACTGGACTTCCAGAAGATAAAGGATCAACTAAGATTCTATCTGAAAGCTGTCAACTTTATAGTCATAAGACGCGTATGAAAACATTAGAAGTATCTATCTATCTATATATATATATATTAAAGACATTTTTATGTTTAACGTTCTTTTTATAGATGGTATTTATCAATCCACCCACGGGGACCGAATATGGCACAAGGCCTTTTTAATGTGGGTATGTCTGAGCCCGTAGGCCCAGCCAAAAATAAAACCCATCTAAACCCGTCCAAGCGGGCTAGTTCCGTCAACCTCCCCCAACGAAACCCTACCCTTCGGCAGAGCTTCGTCCGGGTTCCCCTCCGCAAGCAGAGAGTTCGACAGACACCCGACCCGGCAGCTCACAAAGCGCAGATACTACACTTTGATCCTAGCCACCGGGCCGAGCGGGTATTCCTTTTATAGATGGTATTTATCAATCCACCCACGGGGACCGAATGTGGCACAAGGCCTTTTTAATGTGGGTATGTCTGAGTGGGTATGTATTTTTAGATACAAGTATTTAAGTAAATGCTCTGTTTATAATAAACAGTATTAAATAACATTTACCGGCCTGAATGTCCGAGAAATTTTCATAGAAAATGTTTATAATAATCTATCTATCTGAATCTGTTCATTTCTATCTATTTATTTATCTATCTATTTGAATCTGCTTATCTATCTATTTGAATCTGTTCATATCTATTGTAATCTGTTCATATCTATCTATCTATCTATCTATCTATCTATCTATCTATCTATCTATCTATGTATTTGAATCTGTTTATATCTATCTCTATTTGAATCTGTTCAAATCTATCTATCTGTTTGAATCTGTTCATATCTATTTGAATCTGGTCATATCTATCTATCCATCTATCTATCTATCTATGTATTTGAATCTGTTTATATCTATCTCTATTTGAATCTGTTCAAATCTATCTATCTGTTTGAATCTGTTCATATCTATTTGAATCTGGTCATATCTATCTATCTATCTATCTATCTATCTATCTATCTATCTATCTATCTATCTGTTGAAGCTTGGATAAGCATGGAATAATAATAATACAACACAAAATGTACGTAAACAAAATGTATTGAAAGAAGGAAAAGGTACACAATATTTACAGTTAGTTTTGGTATATTCTTGGGAAGACTGTTCCTGTAGAATGGGTTGACTTAATCGCAGTCGGGCAGAGTCTCTGGATTGGATCTCTTGTTACTTCCCTCGTCTTCCCGGTACCAACCCATATTTATATGGTCGGTATTCCACTATGTAAATTAGGTGGATCGTACCACAACACTATCTATCTATCTATCTATCTATCTATCTATCTATCTATCTATCTATCTACTTGAATCTGTTCCCATCTATCTATCTATTTGAATCTGTTCCTATCTTTCTATGTATGTATGTATGTATGTATCTATCTATCTATCTATCTATCAATTGCGAAACATAAAAATGGACAAATTTGGCTCCGTGGTTTTTTCGACTTTGTATTTGATCTTCTCCAAAGAGTTTCTTTTTAGAACAGCCTAGAACAACATTTTAAAAGCCCCGTCATAGGCTGTCAAACGGACACGAGGGATGCGACCACACTTGAGAATTTCGACACTCATTCAAAAATAAATGACAAGTCTGAATTTGATCTGATTCCAACTTTCGACCTTCCGATTTTATAAATCAAAATTCTCTCATTTTTTTATGAACATAGCCTCACCTCCAGGGAGAGATGACATGAAGTCTTTTTCTCTTATCTAACTATTTATTTATTTATCAATGTATCTATCTATCTCTTTGTCTATCCATTTTTTTTTAATCATTTCACTCTAAACAAGACTATAAAGCCACTAAGACGCAAGGGTTTTACTGGGTGTTAGAGAATGCGAGAAAATTAAAGAGAGTGAACAATAAAAAAACAGGAAGATAACGATTGACATTGCCTTTAAAATGTTTAAGATCAAAGTTGACCGAAGAGCAGGAAGCCGGAAGTGAGTTCCACAGGCGGGAAGTTTGAGAGAAGAAACTGTTCGCATAGAACTTACGGTTACATGTAGCCGTTTCAATTCTTGAAATGAAGGGACCTTGCTACCAATCTAGTACTGCACTTAAACTCATAAAGCCTGGGTACTATAGAGGAGAGCTATCTCGTTTGTTTATATTTATCTAGTGCGTTTATTCTCTCCCTCTCTGCCTTTTCCTGTCTCTCTGTCTGTCTCTGTCGCATTCTCTCTCTCTATATATATATATATATATATATATATATATATATATATTCAAGATGTTTCATTGAATAATATGTCTATATTATTCAATGAACCATGTTTGAATGACGATTTAAAAATATATATATATATATATATATATATATATATATATATAAAATATATATATATATATATATATATATATATATATATATATATATATATATTTCAAGCATGTTTCATTGAATAATATAGACATTATTCAATGAACCATGTTTGAATGACGATTCTGCTTATATTATATATATATATATATATATATATATATATATATATATATATATATATATGTATATATGATCCTGTTGCTCGAAGGCTACAGAACGGCTGGTACACCTTCAGACATAACTTGGTTCTGGAAGTCGTGGCAGCCGCTGCAAAAAAGTGCTAGTATACCCTCGACGGACCTGCGAAGGATTGCCTTCCTAAAGCATGGTGTGACTGACACAAGGTAGGTGACCAGATCGGAGGACTCAAGGAAGTGGAGAGAGTTGGTTGATGCTACACTGCCAGTGGAGGTTATTGTGTCTGGACTGAGGCCAGATCTAGTGTAAATTTATATCAAGAGGCAACATCAGTGACATGGGAAGAAGGGATTGAAGAGGCTTATAAAAGAAAGCTGCTTCAGTATGAGGAACTGGTGGCTGAAGTCCGCGTGGGAGGATACGACTGCACCTTGGTGCCGTTTGATGCTGGCTGTAGACGATTTCCTGCTGTTTCCTCAAGTGTGCTGGTATCCAAAAGACGAATAAGGTGATAAAGTCTTGTGGAGAAAAAGCGGTGGGACGCAGTGTACGGACTACCCAGAAATTCTTATCGAGTCGCGTCCAACTAACAACATAGACCGGTTGCAACGTAACACAATCCAGCTGTTGCGGGCCCACCTTGTGGGGAGGTACTGAGCCTAATGGTCCGAAACTTTGTTGAAGCATGGCGTTCAGCTGAAGATAGCAGCTGGTCTGGATCACTTGATATATACGTGTTCTCTCTCTCTCTCTCTCTCTTCGACTCTCTCTCTCTCTTCGACTCTCTCTCTCTCTCTCTCTCTCTATATATATATATATATATATATATATATATAGAGAGAGAGAGAGAGAGAGAGAGAACACATGTACAGATATATATATATATAGATAATATTAGTGGTAAATATACACATACATATGCAAAATATATAAATATATATACATAGGTGCATTCCAAGAGGATAGAATCCAGGTAGAACTCAATGTCCAGGACAGAGTAAGGATATTATAAAAAGGCTTAAACACTAATATTCCATGATCATAATTTATTCCATTGGAATCGTAAATATGATCCAATTCATCAGACCTACAAATTCAAAAAAAGAAAACAGAAAAAAAAAACAACTCCGGAAATAAAAACAGAATTTAGAGAGAGTGTAAGTATGAGGGTGTGGGACGAATGTTAGAGCTAAAGAGAGGGGTAACAGACTAGAGAAGGAGGGAGATTAAACCATAACAGAGAGAATTTTAGTAGAGGTGAGTGGAAGGGGTTTAAGTAAGACAAATATGAATGTTGTCGGATGTCTAATACATAAAGATACATTTCGTGGTGACATACACACACCATAGACGATCTAATGTTGAAGATCAGAATAAGAGGGAGGGAGAGGAAAGGAAAGAAGAGGTGGGGGAGAGAGATGGGGCGAAGGAAAGTAAAATTGAAGGACATTTACTGAAAGGGCCGCTGTCTATCTATCTATCTATCTATGTATCTATCTATGTATCTATCTATCTATCTATATATATATATATATATATATATATATATATATATATATATATATATTTATATATATATATCCCTGTCTGTTCATATCTATCTATTTCAGGCTCTTAATATCTATCTATGATTTCATCTGTTTTATCAATTTTTCTGTCTCTGATTACATTTATCTATTTTATTCTCTACAAATCTATGTATCTCAGTCTGTTCATATCTATCTATCTATCTATCTATCTATCTATCTATGTCTGTTCAATTCTATCTATCTATCTATCTATCTATGTCTGTTCATATCTATCTATCTATCTATCTATCTATCTATCTATCTATCTATTTCAGCCTATTCCCATCTATCTATCTATCTATCTATCTATTTCAGCCTATTCTCATCTATCTATCTATCTATCTATCTATCTATCTATCTATCTATCTATCCCTGTGTGTTCATATCTATCTATTTCAGGCTGTTAATATCTGCCTATCTATGATTTCATCTGTTTTATCCATTTTTCTATCTCTGATTACATTTATCTATTTTAGTCTCTACATATCTATGCATCTCAGTCTGTTCACATCTATCTATCTATCTATCTATCTATCTATCTATCTATCTATCTATCTATCTCAGTCTGTTCTTTTATCTATCTATCTATCTATCTATCTATCTATCTATCTATCTCAGCCTGTTCCAATCTATTTATCTATAGATCTATCTATCTATCTCAGCCTGTTCCCATCTATCTATCTATCTATCTATCTATCTATCTATCTATCTCTTGTTTGCATTTCCTTATAAAATCCTTTTCCTTCTCGTCTTTATTACTTCTCCCTCTTCCGTGATTTTATTTTCCCATTTTTTTCACTCTCACTTGCTTCCACACAAATCAGCCTTCCCTCCTTTTCTCTCTCACTCCCCTCCCCCCTCTCTCTCTCTTTCCATTTCTTTCTCCCTTTTACTTTACCCATCCGGTCTCCCCTTCCAACCCTCTCCCCGCTCTTTGACTGTTGTTCTTCTCGTCTCCTTCTCTGCGTCAGATCTCAATTCCGCTCTGTGTTGTTAAACACTAAACCAGACAAACTTGTCAAAGAAGCTAAATTCTGATGGGTTTTCGAAGTTATTCGACATTTGAGACATTTTTTTTTTTTTTTGGAGGTGGGGTTGTGGTCAAGGTTTAGGTGAGTGACAGTCGAGAAACAATGCCGTCAAATATTATCCTCGAAGAGTTTACTAAGAGAGGAAATTTATCTCGGAGCTAATAATATATAGCAGTTAAATGTATCACTTTGAAAAATGGCCCATTACTTTTAAAGAATACTCGATACATAAATCTACGTTTATGCATTATTCGGTTTACGTAGCCCGGATGGAGAACTCTGCGAGCCAAGCTCGAAATCAGATCGGGTTCATTACATTAATTTCTCCCAGCTGTAGATTAAATAACAGGGCAGGATAATATTTCTAAACTTGTTGGCAACCAGTCTACAGGAAGGACGACTCTGATATCAAAACCGTAACATTGAACCACCGGTGGCGCTACAAAGATCGTTAGAACGGAGTGCAGATGCGATTATCCGGAATGAGACCTTGATTCCAATTTAGTAATGCGCTTATATTCAAAAAGACTAGGTACCATAGATCTTGATCATCCGAGCAACTACCATGAAAGTATTTATAGAAAAGACACAGAGAGGCGACCTTATAGCAATCGGGAGCAATAATATTGCTCTGATTCTTACTTGAATATTATCGAAGATCTCAAGGTAAATAGCAGGGTCACCGGGCCTTTTATGGCAGCAATATTCTAAGCATGGACAAGTGGTAGACTGTATGATTGATTCTGGAGAGAGAATTGCCTCACATGAAACAATAAACCACATTTCTTAGCAGCTGACCGAGCAATGGATTCAATATAGTCTTCCACTTCATATCGGCAAAGAAAGGGAACCCGAGAAGGTGAAACGAGTCCTGGAGGATAGCATCAGCCATGCGGATGGAAGGCAGAAAGAAAGGGTTTTCTCGTATAGTTATTGGAGAGAAATTTAATTTTGGGGGCGTTAAAATTAACAAGCCATCTTTTTCACCAGTTAACGAAGGACGGGGTCGTTTTCGACAGCACCTCCATTTTGACCTTGTCGGACAGATCAGGCATTATTATCAAGGCAGGAGTAAATGGTTGGTTGGTTGTTTTGTTTTATGGCATATCAAAACCTCAGTGGGTCATTTAATGCCAACAAAATTTTTGAAATAGATTCATAGCGATAGTTTGGTAAAAAGGTTCGTTATGTACATATATATTTGAACCATTTTTCAATTACTCATATTTTTTAGTACAATCCAACTTCTTTTAGGAAATTTACAATCTTGGATGGTTTTATTTTCGTAAAAAAATTTTTTTTTAAATTTGTCACTTGGTAGATAAAAATTTTTTTCTTTTAAAAATTATTGTTGGCAATAATTTTTTTATTACACAGTATTTCTGGTATTAAAACCTATTTTTACACAAGTTTGGGTTTTAACTATTTGCCCATAGCTGGGACCCTAACAGGTGCTACCACCCCGGGTCAGGCTGGACCAGGGAACACCAGCAATTAAGAGGTGATTCGATGCTCCTCAAGACCTCCTGATCAGAGGCTTTGCTGTTGGACGTAGTTTATCGTCTTACCCAGGACGCGGATGTAGTTTATCGTCTTACCCAGCGCGAGGATGTAGTTTATCGTCATACCCAGGACGGAGTAAATGGCTGTGTCATCAGCGTAGATGCCAATTTGAGAGCTAATTTCATTGGGAAGGTCATTAATGAAAATTAAAACCAGAGTAAGACCAAGGATGGAATATCTGAGAAATATTTTAACGGGATGGAAAACCCGAATTCATGTTGGAATGGCAAGGATGTCTTCCAAAAGCTAAGCAAATTATTAAGAAAGAAGAAATCTTCGTGTGAAACAGAGAAGGCTTGCTGAATTTTTATGTGATACTAATAGACTTATATGATATTGAATACTGGACAATCTCCTCACAGATGAAGAGAAAAGTAGGGGCAAACAAAAATATAGTTCTACAGAAGGATGATGAGAATAACATTTTCGGCGCTTGTAAGGAAGTTTTAATAAAAATAAAAGGCACTTATGCTCAGAATCAGGAAGAGACAGCTGAAATTTATTGGGCATAACAAGAAAGAAAGATTGGAGAAATTGATGCACATAGGGCATAATTGATGCAAAAATAGGTAAGAGAAGTCTAACGCGCCAACTTATCTGACGAGCTTGTATAAATAGATGGCCCAGTGTTGGGTGGGAGTGATGGCAAATGGACAAATCTTGCTAAGAGCTGCAAGGGATAGGACGTTAGGGAGAGCCGTGATCACTAACGACCTAAAGAGACATGGCATATAGAAGAAGTTCTATCTTCACCTGAGTTGGTTAACAATGTCAAGTTTGAGTTCTGACAAATGTGTGGATGGAGGCTTACTGAACAGCATATAGCGAAAGCAGGAGTAAAAGGAAATATGCAGAAAATAAAGATTGGGGGTCAAATGGAGTCAAAAAATGGAGTTAAAAAACAGCTGGGTAAGAAGAGAGATAATTATTTTTAAAAGTTATTTTTTAAAAAAATAAGTAAACCAAAAGATGACAGAAGAAAACTTGAAATAATGACAGTAACAATAAAAATAAAATAAAATACGAAGGATTAAAAGTGTCGTCTGCTATAAATGAGAAGTAAGGTTTATATTCATGGTAAATAGCAACTCTCAATTAACGGAAAAGTGTGAACGACATTCCGTTATTCCTCGATGATGAATGGGCTTTTCAAGGCGATTGCAAATGGCGGCTGCCTGTGTTGTTAAATTTATATACTAGTCACTGAATGCACCATTGATCGGTTGCGTGTACATATGACCCCAAGAGAACTGATAATGTGTATCTATATGTATACATACTTCTTATAAGTGTATTTATATAGCTATCAGACAAACATGTTTATTAGTACGTCATAAATTTGGATATAACCATTTTTATCGGGTGATGGAATTGCGTATTTAAAGATATGTACACTTAACCCTTTGAGCTCTGCATTCCTGAACAATTTTAACCCTTCTGTCTGAGCTACAGAGTCAAAATTCGTAAATAATTGGTATGTAATGTTTCACGGTAGATATAAAATTAGTTACAAGTGTTTACCCACCGTTCAACCGGTGGCTAGGCATTAACTCATTTTTCTCTACCACTGTTCCATCGGTGGCTCGGCATTACGTCAGTAAAGACATATTATTGTTTACAGGTATAAAAACTTTAAAAGCTGTTTTTTTTTCTTTTTTTATACTAATGCCTCACCCAATACAAAGCTCAAGAGCTACTCAAGATAGAGGCTTACGATGCGAATTTATATTAGCGTAAGAAAGAACAGGTGTTAAGAGTATACAACTGAAGTAAACATTTAGAAGGAACAGGAAACCCAATTCTAAAATGAAAATACGAATAAATCTATAATTCTGTTCAAAAGGGAGGTGAGGAGTGTGAACCGGACGATAGGTGAACCTATCTACTCTTATTAAAATCGTTTAAAACAATACTACCCCAGTGCCATAATTGTTGTTACATCGGCTTTCTTCGCTCAATACAATGCCCAAGATCCCCTCGAGGTAGAGGTTTACAGATTAAAAGGCACAATTTATGAGGATATGTAGGGAAGATTGTAAGTGATGGGGCAAGCATCTTATTGTGAGTCGTTCCCACAGTTTAGCCGTTCGTGGGAAGAAACTGAGTGGAATGTACACCTCCCCAGGGAAGGTGCGGGGTATGGAGGTCTTAGCTATAAAGATTAGAACTGGTTGAACTAAGGAATGTAGTTCATCTGATCACTTTCCATGGAAATAGCGAGAGGGTAGCGAGAGGCTTGCAATGTTTCGTCTGGGAGAAATGGGGTGACAAAGTGAGAAAATAATTCATCATCTACAAAGATGCCTAGGCCCTGTTAGACTCTATCGAGATTGAGCAGCAGCTCCTGTCTATATATGCCAGCAGTACTCTATTTTCAACCTGATTTGGCTGTTGTAAAAGTGGAAGATAGCAGAAGTTGTTAGGTTTTTATAAATTTTATTCCCTAAATACAACGGCTATAGAACGGATAGTTTATTTTCTTTCAAAAATGTCAATACATGTTTGGACTTTCTGTTTGGGCATTTATAAATTTATAACAACGCCACCACGAGACGGCGTAATGGTTAGCAAGCTTGTCTCGCTAGAACAAACACGACTGAGTAGTGAGTTCAATCCTCACTGTGTGCCTCCCTACTTTCGGCCTTGTGTCACATCTAAGCCACTCTTGGAAAATCAATTTGGGCACCTCGAGGTAGTGTAATGGTTAACAAGCTTGTCTCGCTAGAATAATTACGACTGAGTAGTGAGTTCGATCATCACTGGGTGCCCCCTACTTTCGGCCTTGTACCACATCTAAGCTACGCTTGGAAAATCAAGGTCACATAACTATATACACGAATGTATTAAAATTCGCTTTAATTGTGTGCTCTTCTGTGAACGCGTGTGTCCTGTCATATATGTGTGGTGTCGGTAAGTACAAGGTAACCAAAAAAGTTCTGTCCGTTTTTAAAGGAAAAAAAGAAAACGCTTCACAGTATGTGTAACTTGTATTTAGTCTTTGAAGTAATCGCCATCGGCATCCAGCACCTTTTGCCAACGTGTTTCCAGCTGTTCAATGCCCTTGCGGTAGAACTCGGGGGGTTTTGACACAAAAAATTCCGTGAGGGCTTTGCACAAGTCTGCTTCATTGGTGAATGATTTCCCACGACGATGATTATCCAGGAAGTGGAAGAGGTGGTAATCGGATGGCGCAAGGTCAGGTGAATAAGATGAATGGAACAAAGTCTCCCACCCAAGTTGCTGTATGGTATCCCTGACCACTCGAGCGACATGCGGCCTGGCGTTGTCATGGAGGAAAAGCACACCTTTGCGATTCACCAGTGCTGGCTCCTTCTGACGCAATGCCTGTTTCAATTGCTGTGCGTATAGGTCTCCAGTGACCGTTTGGCCCGTTGGTAGCAGTACATAATGAACCACTTGACGACCTGTCCACTAGACACAAAGCATAATCTTGCGTGAGTGCATCCTGGGGAGACAACCGATGTCTGGAACGCTTGGGAGTTTCGTGCAGAACCCACTTTTCATCACTGGTAAGCACTCGATTGAATAAGGATGCGGTACGGTGGCAAGAAAGCAGCGATACTCAGGCTGCCACTCGTTGTCCCTTGTGGACCTCCAACAGCGTTTGCGGAACCCACTTGCTCAGTTTGTACGTCTTACCTAGGCGGTGCAGGTGAAATCTAACTGTTTCATCGGAAACGTTGAACTGTCTTGCAAGTTCACCACACGTTAGACTACTGTCCTCTTCAATGGCCGCCTTCAGGACTCCGTCATTCAAGACCTGTGGTCGTCCACTGCGAGGCTCATCATGGAGAGACAAATCTCCCGACTTGAATTTTCGAAACCAACGCCTTGCAGTACGTTCATCCACAGCAATATCCCCAAACGCTTTCGGCGACTTGATGCAGCTGCTTATAAGCCCACTTTGAAGTCGTAAAGCAAACAGCCCCAAACGAGATCTCTAGACACTTCCATCCTTCTCACAGCTGTCCGGCTTATAACTGATGGCCGGGCACGGTGCGCGGGTTTTTTTTTATAACGTCTGATGTTCCTACTTCCGGCTGTCCAAATTTGAAAACAATTGCTACACGTATTTCGCATATATTTCAATTTAATTCAATGACTAATCAAAAACGGACAGAACTTTTTTGGTTACCTTGTAGTATTCGTATGTGTATGTGCTTGTCTGTGTATATATCCATTCGTACGCATATGCGAGTTCATTCCGTATATATGCGCTTGCCTCTCTGTGTGTGTGCATATAATGCGCCTGATTATGTACGTGTATACCGGTATCTTTGTCTATATGTAAGTCTTCCTATGTGTATGTTTGTATAAAGATATCAGTCTGTATGTCCTTGTATTCCTCTCTCCATCTCTCTCCCCCCTTCTCCCTCTCTCTGCATGTGAGTGTGTATGTGTGCATGCGTGATATTGAATCCAATGCATCTGTGTAGAAATGTTCTTGTAAAATTCCATTCTTCTTCAAATATTGAAATACCGTGTCACAGGCTGAGATACTTTAAATCAGTGAATGAGGTTGGTGCCTAAAAGAAAAGAAAAATGTGAGATATGCAAAGAAAGAAAGAAAGAAAGAAAGAAAGAAAGAAAGAAAAGGAAATCAAAGGTGCCGGCTTTAAAGTAGAGTCGGAATGTCTGTAAATATTACTGTAAACTACAAAAGTCAGCAAAAGGGGCAGCCCAACATGCAAATTACACATTGGAGATGTCAAGATCAAAAAATCACAATCTGAACTCAATTGGACAATCAGCATAATGAGCCTTATAAAACAAATGATCATCCGAATTCTGTTTTCTTACTGTTCCCATTCAGCTGGCATTTGATGTAGAGTGAATCAGAAAGAAATCTAGTTTGATTATATATCTGGTTGAAATGCCTGAAATTTAAAATATATATATATATATATATATATATATATATATATATATATATATATATATACATTAAATATGTACCTAACTTAAGAGTTTTTTCAGAATTTTCTTATCTATAAGACAAGTATGTGCCTTCTCACCAGACTTATTCAACCTTTACAGCGAGGCAATTCTGAGAGAATTGTAAGTCTTACCAGGATTGATTATTTGCAACCACAATCTTAACATGCAGATGGTAGTGTTGATAGAAGACAAAGAAAGGAAACTACAATAATTCTGACAGAAACCATTGAAGGAAAGCAAGAAGAAAAGACTAACTATCAATTGCAAGAAGATGGAATGCATGTTTGTCAGCAAAAAATGAGCCTTATAAAACAAATTATCATCCAAATTCTGAAACAGAACAAGAAGGTAGCAGATTCGTTAAACACTGGAACAAGAAATGCAATATTTATCCTCAGAATTATGTCAGAGACCAATACAAATTACATAAGAATGTATACTTATGTTTTATAAATTATGCAAAACACCTGGTAATGTATGTCACAAACAACTGTTGGAACTACCTGTTAGGCATGGCATATTTGGGTAGGATATTAAAAGAATCCATAAACTATACTGGCAGAAAATCGCTAGCATGCAGATAGGAAATAAGTTCAGTAAATATACAAAAATAGAAATCACTGAGACGAGATGTGACACAAGGTCATTTTTAAGGTAGGAACCCGAGCGCGAACACCCGGGCAAGGAACAAAAATTTCCCGAGCTCCCGCAACCATCGGTTGCGCTGACCTCGTTGCGTGCACCGATCCTTCTCTCTAGTGCAATGAGAAGGCGCGGCCTCGGGCAGCTGTTCCCCAGGGCCAGGAACCTCTCAGTATAATTTTCCTCAGTTGCGACTATGTCGTTTAACGGAGCCGCCTCTGAGCGCAGACTACCCCAAAACAGAAAGCAACTGAGAGATGATAAATACGTGCTATAAATCACTCCAAGGGGTAATTTACACGTGATATTTATTCTGCCCCCCCCCTATAAGGACAAGATGTAACACAAGGTCTATTTTTAGATGGGGACCCGACCGCTTACACCCGGGAAAGGAAGAAAAATTGGTCTCAGCCATTGCAACTGTTGGTTGAGCTGGTCTCGGTGCGTGCACCGATCCTTCTCTCTAGTGCAATGATAAGGCGCTGCCTCGGGAAGCTGTTCCACAGGGCCAGGCACCTCTCAGTATAATTTTCCTCAGTTGCGACTATGTCGTTTGACGGAGCCGCCTCTGAGCGCAGACTACCCAAAAACAGAGACAAACTGAGAGATGATAACTAGACGTGAAATTACACAAAAGAGTAATTTGTTTTTACTCAACCACCCACGAGGTTAGGTTGTGACAGAAGGTCGGTTTAATGTGGGGAGCCCGAGCGCGTGCACCCGGGCAAGGAACAAAAATTCCCCGAGCCCACGCAAATAGAGTAAATTACACGGTGTTTACTCATTCCCCCACGAGAATGAGATGTGACACAAGGTCGTATTAATGTGGGGACCCGAGCGCGTGCACCCGGGCAGGGCAAAAAATTCCACTCAGCCCCCGCAACCGTCTGTTGCACAAGCCTCGGTGCGAGCACCGAACCCTCCCTCTTGTGCAATGGAATGGCGTGGCCTCGGACAGCTGTTCCCAAGAGCTGAGCACGTCTCGGTATAATTTTCCTCAGTTGCCCCTATGTCCTTTGACAGAGAAGCCCCTGAGCGAACACTGTCCAAGGACAGAGACGCAACTGAGAGATGATAAATAATGTGAAATCTCTCCGAGGAAAAATTTACGTGGTATTTACTTGACCCCTCACGAGGTCAGGTTGTGACACAAGGTCGGTTTAATGTGTGGAGCCCAAGCGCGTGCACCCGGGCAAGGAACAAAAATTCCCCGAGTTCCCGCAACCTCGGTTCGTGCACCAATCCTTCTCTCTAGTGCAATGAGAAGGCGCAGCCTCGGGCAGCTGTTCCCCAGCGCCAGGCACCTCTCAGTATAATTTTCCTCATTTTCCAAAGACAGAGACGCAACTGAGAGGTGATAAATAATGCGAAATCCCTCCAAGGAGAGATTTAAGCGCTAAAAGCTCAATATGAATATTGTGCATTATCTACCTCTAGACAATATCACTCTTCAAGATTAACTAATTTGCATACTGCGTTTTAAAAAGTATATTTCATTAACTAAATTTAATTCATTACTTTTTTTTTATTGTTCTTTTATTCGATGATTGTTTTGATTTTCATATAAAAATAGTTCTGTTTAGGTATATTGTCTTATATAATGCATAAAAATGTTGAAATTTTCATGTTACTTGGCTTTCAACAAGTTGGCATCTATTTGTAAAACTTTTCTTAACTATAACAAGCCAATTTATGAATGAATAAAAGTTTTGTTTCAAAGATTTCAAGTAGTGAATATATCTTACTTTGCGAAACGATAGCGAGCGGGCGAAACCTGCTAGTTTAACATATATACAGAAGAATTGTGAGAAGCTTATAGGCTGCGTATACATGATACAGGGTGTATAGCAGCCAATGAAGCTACACTCATAATGATGTGAGCAAATCCGTTGCTAACAAAATCAGCAAATGTCCAAAGCAAGGCAATATGCACGAAAACGGAAAGATAGGCTCGAGATTAACTATAAGCCTAACCTTATTATAATCCGATCGAAATCTGATAAAAATTGAGAAGGCACTTGGGGGCACTTGAACTTCCGGTCGCTACCGAATTACACCTCTGGGCAACAATGCCCAGCGTTACGAGTTGCTAGCTGACCTTTAGAATGTCCGGTAAACAATAACATTTTCAATTTTGAGAACTGACTTTCGCTCTACTACTGGGAAATCTTCACACTCTTAAGGGATTTACAAAGTTGACGTATGCTATCAGGATGTGTCAAACGTTTATTGCTGTAAAAAATGCAGTCATGGTGATGTGGGGCGGTGCCGTTTAAATTATATATGAGAAGAGATCAAAAATATATTCGTTTTTTAAAAGTCATTATATAAATAAAAAAAGTAAAACATTTCATTTTATTTGTATACATTATGAGGAGTTGTCATGCATTTTTTGCTACCAAAAGCTGATTTAACTGCGTGGAAGTAGCATAGATTTAAATGTCTGGAATAATATAACTAAATATTGAAGCTCGTCTGAACATTTGCCATGGAAATAGCGGTTGATTAGTGATAGGTTTGCAATGTTACTTCATTGGGAAAGAGGCTGCAGATTAGAGAAGAAGGGTTCTCCTCAAAGACATTGTAAATAACCAAGCTGTAAAGGTCTGAACTGGCCTAACTAAAGAGCGGAATTCATCTGAACATTTGCCCTGGAAATAGCGGTTGATTAGTGATAGGTTTGCAATGTTACTTCATTGGGAAAGAGGCTGCAGATTAGAGAAGAAGGGTTTTCCTCAAAGACATTGTAAATGACCAAGCTGTAAAGGTCTGAACTGGCCTAACCAAAGAGCGGAACTCATCTGAACATTTGCCATGGAAATAGCGATACAGTATTGATGGGTTGGCAATGTTCCTTCTTTGGTAAAGAAGCTGCAAATTGTAATGTATAAATATCCAAGCTGTAAAGGTCTGAACTGGTGGAACAAAAGAATGGATCTCATCTGAACATTTACCATGGAAATAGCGATAAATTATTGATGGGATACTAATGTTATTCTTTTGGAAAAGAGGCTGCCGTTTGGAGAAGAAGTCTTCCTCCAAAGGACTGTGTAAATGTCTTAGCTGTCAAGGACTGAAGTGGCGGACGTAAAGAATGGAGCTCCTCTGAACATTTGTCATGGAAATAGCGATAGAGTATTGATGGGCTTCCCAAGTTCAGCCTCTAGGAAACTAGCTCCACAGTAAACACTACGCCGTAGCTCCACCCCCACAGAAGACGATTTAAAAGTCAATGCATGTTCGACAATGGGGATGCGGCCATTCCAGCTCAGATATGGAAGTAATTCACCGTCCCGGGTCTAATATGACTATTGTAAATACAAAACTTCGATGAATGAGCCAGATTTGTGATAGCCGCCCTGGTTATGACGATAAACTACGTCCGCGTCCTGGGTAAGACGATAAACTGCATCCGCGTCCTGGGTAAGACGACAAACTGCATCCGCGTCCTGGGTAAGACGATAAACTGCGTCCGCGTCCTGGGTAAGACGATAAACTACATCCGCGTCCTGGGTAAGACGATAAACTGCGTCCGCGTCCTGGGTAAGACGATAAACTGCATCCGCGTCCTGGGTAAGACGATAAACTGCGTCCGCGTCCTGGGTAAGACGATAAACTACATCCGCGTCCTGGGTAAGACGATAAACTGCGCCCGCGTCCTGGGTAAGACGATAAACTGCGTCCGCGTCCTGGGTAAGACGATAAACTACGTCCGCGTCCTGGGTAAGACGATAAACTACATCCGCGTCCTGGGTAAGACGATAAACGACATCCGCGTCCTGGGTAAGACGACAAACTGCGTCCGCGCCCTGGGTAAGACGACAAACTACGTCCGCGTCCTGGATAAGACGATAAACTACATCCGCGTCCTGGGTAAGACGATAAACTACGTCCGCGACCTGGGTAAGACGACAAACTGCGCCCGCGTCCTGGGTAAGACGATAAACTGCATCCGCGTCCTGGGTAAGACGATAAACTACATCCGCGTCCTGGGTAAGACAATAAACTGCATCCGCGTCCTGGGTATGACGATAAACTACATCCGCGTCCTGGGTAAGAATCGATAAACTACGTCCAACAGCAAGGCCTCTGATCAGGAGGTTTTGAAGAGCATGGAACCAATTCCTAATTGCTGGTATTCCCAGGTCCACCCTGACCTGGGGTGGTAGTACCTGTTAGGGTCCCAGCTATGGGCAAATAGTTAACCCCCAAACTGGGGTCAAAACACTATGAAAGTTTAAAAATAGATTTTATTACCAGAAATACTTCTTTTTAAAAAAAACATGATTTGCATTCCTCAAAGCCTTGTGCTTTTAACTATTGTAATTACTAAAGTGGACTCGATCGAATTTCTAAAGTTTTCATAAGAAAAAAGGGACCAAAAGAATATTTTAGAGAGAAAAAGGGAGATATAAAGCGATAAAGAGAAAGAAAGAGCCAGATTAAAGGGTGATTTAAATCGATAGAAAGTTAAAGAGTTTTTTTAGAGGAAAAGAAAGCGAAAGAGAGAGGAATGAGCCAGATAAAGAAAAAGATAGAAAGCGATAGAGAGAGAAATATTTAGAGAGAAAAAAGGGAGATGGAAAGCGATAGAGAGAAAAGGGATAACAAAGCGATAGCAGAGAGAAAAAAGAGCCAGAGAAAGAGGGAGATGAAAGCGATCTTTTTCAAAAGGAGATGAAAGCGATAGAGAGAGAAAGAGTCAGAGAGAAAGAGGGAGAAAGAAAGCGATAGAGAGAGAAAGAGGGAGATAGAAAGAGGGAGAAAGAAAGCGATAGAGAGAGAAAGAGAGAGATAGAAAGCGATAGAGAGAGATAGAAAATTAGTTGGGGCCGGTAATAAATATAAAAAAATATTTCTGCCATGACTTTAATAAAAAAAAAAAACATATTTATAATAATTTCGATCATCGGTGAATAGTTTCTGAAAGTTTCATTAACATCCGACAATTATTTTTATTTTTGCAAGATTTTCCAAATTAATGTGTGTCATAGAAGAAGAAGAAAAAAAACGTGCTAAAAATTGTCTGTTATTTTACTAGTTCCCATGATACAAAGAGAAACGAGGTTTTTTAAATCAAAATTTAGAATGTTCTAAAAAGAAGGAAAAATTTTTTAAAATAGTTAAAATAAATTTTGATCTTTCCTCTTAATAATAATATAAACATTTAGACGATAAAATTTTGTTTTCTTGAAGTTTGGCGTCTTTTTCCTCATGCTATGCTCTTTTTTTAGCCATCTCGTATGTATATCCGGTTTGCACCTGAGCAAATAATAGATACAGGATTCGTTTGCACCATAGTCAAAAAGGTAGATAATACGACAAATATGAGATCCCTTTGACGAGGTGAGAGTTGCCCCCCTGCACTGGGATCTAGGCGACTTGATCTTATCCCAACTTTTAGGACACGCGTCTTTACTAATGCATTTAGTTCAGCTGTAAATGCTAATCATTAAGTGTGAACGTTATATAGTGAAAGTTTCAGATCAAAATTCGGTTAATAACTATGGGTCAGGCAGCAGATGTATTGATCCACACTCCTAACCTATTTTTTCTGGCGTTCGACTTGGCCTTGTCGTTTTAGGCGGACTGAATACAGTTTAATCTTACAGGAAGTAATAATTAGCTGCTCTTGCAGCTGAAGAATCTCTATCACTCTTATTGGGGGGAAAGTGGCAAGCTAATTTGTGCTGACATTATTTTCGTATTCGTGCAGTTCCGAAAGCACAAGAATACACTAGAAGCCCGCCTTCATATTGTTTCTTGTTTTTACTGCCAAGACTGGGGATTTTGGGGGGGTTAAAAATGCAGCCCGAATAAATGGCTTTTTGCTCAGTGACGTAAACTTAAAACATTAAAAAAAATGAGTCCATAACTAATTGAACAGACTTTCTGTCTTTCTCTGTCGCTTGCTCGATTTCTTTCTTTCTATCTCACTTCTTTTCTTTTCTTTTTTCTCTCTCTTTTCTCTCTGTTCCACTCTCTCTCTTTCTTCCTCTGTGCCTATCTTTTTGTCTTGCGTACAAGCGTCGTCTTCTTTACTCTATTTTCAGTCCTGCTTTCTTTCTTACTTTTTCTCTCGCTCTCTTTCTTTGCCTCTTTTTCTGACTCTTTCTCATTCAGACATGTTTTCTTTTTCTCCTTTTGTTTTTTTCTCTCTTTTGTTCTTCTTTCTTTTCTTCTTTGTCACTTTATTCCTTCTTTTTTTCTTCTTTCCCTCTTTTCTTCTTTTTCTCTTTTCTACTTTTTCTCCTTTTCTTCTTTCTCTCTTTTCTTCTTTCTCTCTTTTCTTCTTTCTCTCTTTTTGTTCTTTCTCTCTTTTCTTCTTCTCTCTTTTATTCTTTCTCTCGTTATTCCTTCTTTTTTTTCTTTCTCTCTTTTACTCTTACTCTCTTTTCTTCTTTCCCTCTTTATTCTTTCCCTCTTTTATTCTTTCTCTCTTTTCTTCTTCTCTCTTTTCTTCTTTCTCTCTTTTATTCTTTTTCTCCTTTTATTCTTTCTCTCTTTTATTCTTTCTCTCTTTTCTTCTTCTTTCTTTTATTCTTTCTCTCTTTATTCCTTCTTTTTTCTTCTTCCTCTCTTTTACTCTTACTCTCTTTTCTTCTTTCCCTCTTTTCTTCTTTCTCTCTTTTCTTCTCTCTTTTCTTCTTTCTCTCTTTTCTTCTTTTTCTCCTTTTGTTCTTTCTCTCTTTTATTCTTTCTCTCTATTGTTCTTTCTCTCTTTTATTCTGTCTTTTTTTTTCTTTCCCTCTTTTTTCTTTCCCTCTTTCATTCTTCCTCTCTTTTGTTTTTCTCTCTTTTGTTCTTCCTCTCTTTGCCGCTTTTCTTTTTCTTTTTCTCTCATTTTGTCTTTCCCTTTTTTGCTCTTTCTATCACTCAGTATTCCTCTTGCTCTCGCTCTCCTCCCACTACCACTCTCTCTCTCTCTTTCTTTCTCTCTGTAGTTCTTTCTTTTCTTCTCTCTTTCCGTTTCTTTTTACTTCTTCAAAACGTTTTATTTACCATCAGTTATTTCCTTCCTGCTTTTCGCTTTCCAGTTGATCTTTTACGGTTTTTTACTACTCACTCTGTTTCTCTCTTTCTCTCTCTCACTCTCTTTCTTTTCCCTTTCTCTTTTCTCTCTTTCTTTTCGCCTTTTCTCTATCTCTTTCTATCATGCTTTCTCTCTTTCTCTGCCGCTCTTTCTCACTCTCGCTTTCCTCTCTATTTTCTCTCTCTATCGCTTTCTATCTCCCTCTTTTTCCCTCTATCGCTTCCCATCTCCCTCTTTCTCTCTGACTCTTACTCTCTCTATCGCTTTCTATCTTCCTCTTTCTCTCTGACTCTTTCTCTGTCTATAGCTTTCTATCTCCCTCTTTCTCTCTATCGCTTTCTATCTCCCTCTTTCTCTCTCTATCGCTTTCTTTCTCTCTCTTTCTCTCTGACTCTTTCTCTCTCTCTATCGCTTTCTATCTCCCTCTTTCTCTCTATCGCTTTCTATCTCCCTCTTTCTCTCTCTATCGCTTTCTTTCTCTCTCTTTCTCTCTGACTCTTTCTCTCTCTCTATCGCTTTCTATCTCCCTCTTTCTCTCTATCGCTTTCTATCTCCCTCTTTCTCTCTATATCGCTTTCTATCTCCCTCTTTCTCTTTGACTCTTTCTCTATCGCTTTCTATCGCCCCCTTTCTCTCTCTTTCTTTCTCTCTTTCTCTCTTCATTTTTTCTCAGTTTCTTTCTCCCTCTTTCCCTCTCTTTCTTTTATTTTTCTACACCTTGCCTTAACTCTTCTCTTCTATCTCCATTAGTCTTCTTTCTTTCTTTCTTTCTTTCTTTCTTTCTTTCTTTCTTTCTTTTTATAGTGCTATACTCTCTCAACTCTTCTCTCGTTTATATTGTTTTCTTCCTCTCTCTCCTCATATTTATCTACTCTCATTCTCTCTCTCTCTCTCTCTCTCTCTCTCTCTCTCTCTCTTTCTTTCGTTTTATCCATTTTTACTCTTTCCCGCGCTCTCTTTACTCTTTTCCAATATGTTTCCCTGCTTTTTCTACCTCTCGCAAATTCCTCATATGTCTTCCTTTTTCTCTTTTTACTTAATCTCCTCCTCTCACTCACTCTCTCTTTCTTTTCTGTTCTCACTCTAATTTTCCCTCTCTCTTAATTTTTTATTTTTATTTTGGCCTACACAGTTTCTCTAAAGTTTATTCCTTCTTTTCCCGCGTTTTTCTTATCACCTTGCGCCTCGTCCCGCCATTTTTCACTTCCCGCCAAAATCATCCACTTTACACTTTACGGCACTGTTCGTCTCTGTTTTCCCGGGTTATGAAGGTGGGAAAAAGGTTTATTGTCAAAATTATCAAAGGAAGACAAAAATGGAGGCAAACAACGTGTCAGATCGCTCAATACATTGTATTACTGGCATTAATTAAGAAATCGATCAGAACAAAGAAATCGATTAAACTAATTATGAATATGAAACAAGCATAGCTGATTGAATTTGTCTAATTACGAACACACATTCAAGCGAATCCTCAAACACCCAGACAATTACACAGAAATACAAGAAGAAACGTCTGCTTACAGTTCCACGCATGCGCACACAATACAAGTACAAAGAATATGAAGTCTAAACTAACCCATAAACATGTTGCTACATTTCTAAAACTTTAAATTTTTTTATGCAGAAATTTAAACAAATAAGTGTTCATATTTTGGAGATGTACAATTAAAGAATTTAATCGTGGAATTTTTCAGTTTGTTTACCTTGATGCTTCACACACTTCCGTGATTAATTTCCAACCCTGACATGGATGATTCAGAAAAAAAAATGTTCCTTGATGTCATTGATTTTCGGAAAGGCCTCAACAAGGAAAATATTTTTTTTTCAAAATGATTGTCATTAAAGCGATAAAATAATTTATTAAATCGCATTTTCGAATTCTCTCAATGCTCCAGTCATAATAATTATCACATTCCCGTAATTAGAATGACAAACCGCAGTAGATATTAAATACTGTTGCGTCTTGCTGTATCGTTCACCATCTAGTAATTTAAAATAATTCCGAAACTTATTCATAAATGAATGAAATTATTTTTGAAATTTTTTTATTACAAAATTTCGGTATATATATTTTTACAGTGGTTTCTCAGAAAAATACTTCATTTTATGAAAGCTGCAGAAATTCATCGAGATACATTTTTAGTGATTATATTAAAAATTAAATCACCGAATTTACCGATGGGGTATGATAAAGGATTGTGTGTATAGCAAAGAGGCTAGAGACAGAATAAAAGGTGTAATATCAAACATTCCCCGTGAAATGTGTGTCAAGGCACCTAATTGTACTGTTGATCGCTGGTGTTTGTGAATCAATTGTGTTGGTGGACAGGTGGAGACTATTCATTAAACTCTGAATAAATGATTCCTCTCATGCTGGTGGTAACATAATTTTATATTTTTGATATATCACCTATATATATATATATATATATATATATATATATATATATATATATAATATTATAAATTAACTGATTTAAAATATGTTTTTTCGCTACACAGTAATAACCATGTTTCAAATGACAAAGACATGACTTAAACATGGAAGCCATTTTGTTTGGCGTCTGTGGCTTTAAAAACATTTTTTTTTAAATATAAAAATAATTCATAAATTACTCTTCTGTTATCATGAGGTGCACTTACCTTTCCGAGAGCATTAGTGCACCCGGTTGCACCAGTGGTGAAAAACTGCACTAGTTTATTGCTGAAATTTTCTATTGAATATTTTGGTCGACTCTACGGTCATTCTAACCAAGCCACCGTAAAAAATCAATCCATTTAAAGTAAATAAAAACAGAATAATAATTGATTATTATTGTTATTGATTACACTGGTCAACACGATTTTTGGTGCCAAAAAACAAAACACATTTTTTTAGCTAATTTAATGGCGCTGATCCTGAAAATGACCTTAGTTTTTAATGGTTAGCTGCTGTATTGAAACTGATCATTTCTGGAAAAAGATCAATTTAAAATCTTCGCTGATCGCAAAATTTAGTTAATAAATGTGTTAGAAATCCATGAATTTTCAGGTAGGCCCAGCAATTTATGTCAGTCACATGAAATAATATATTTTTACAAGAAAAAAGTGTTTAAAGTTTTTAGCTTCCATTTTCGAAACATGGTTATTATTGTGTAGCGAAACGATCCATATTTTAAATCAGTTAATTTATAATATTTATGCCCTGTAAACTTAAATTTACCTTTACTTAAATTTAGCACTGTTTTGTAAAAATAAAAATAAAATATAACAAGAACAAGAACACCGGATTATATATCTTACTGTTGTTTGTTTGTTTGTTTGTTTGTTTCTTTCTTTATATATATATATATATATATATATATATATATATATATATATATATATATTATATTAAACTTTTTTTTTGTTATAAATTGATTTTATTTCTCTAATAAAATTGCGTGACCGAAAGTTTTTGCAGCGAAAATATTTCTCTTCTTCGTTTATCATCCTTTTTAAATTTTTTTCAGTCGAGGCAAGGTAACAAAGCCACTAACACGCAGCAGCTTACTGTGTGTGAAACAATAAAATGAAAACATTATTAAGGAGGGTAACCATTATAAGTACAGAAATGAAGAAGACGGAAGATAGCAATTGACTTTGCATTTAAATTTTGGAAGATTTAAGTTGACTAGGAAGCAAGAAACCAGAAGAGAATTTCACAAGCGAGAAATAAGAGAGAAGAAACTCTTAGCATAGAACCTACGGTTATATTTAGCTATTTCAACTGGAAAATACTGAAACGTTCCTGCCAATCTAGTACTGCGCTTAAAATGTTAGAGTCTCGGTACCATAGAGGAGAATAATATTTATTTTGAGAATACGACAATTTGAAACAGGGCCAAACAAGAGGCATAGATGAAGGCTGCTTTTTAATGTGTCTTATTTTAAACTCAGCTATCCAGAAATACTGACTCAAACATATCGCCATATTCCTTACACCAAACAAAAACATTCTTACTTGCCATTTTTACTGCAGCCACAATAATACCTCACAGTCTCTATGTAGCTTCCATATGTACAATTTGTCTGGCGGGAATTAGAATTAACTACCAAATAGCATAGAGAAGAGTGATATCTATTTGCATGATAATACAAAATGTGGCACAAGGTCAAAAAGGGGAAAAGGACGGTCTTCATCTGTCTTAACTTTAAACTTAGCTAGCCACAAACACTGACCCAAACATACAACAATATTCTTTACACCAAAACAACACATTCTTACTTACCATTCTTAATACATTCACCATAATACCTCATTGTCTCTATGAAAATCTTAACTCGTACTATTATTTGTTTGGGGGTGGGGAATTCATCGGAACAATTACTGTGAAAGTATTCATAGAAAATATACATGGAAGCTCCGTTATGGCGATGGGAAAGTGACTGGTGCCAAGATGCCAGGTCAGGACCAATAACATTGAAGATTCTTCTTTCATCGTATGTGGCACCATTATTTTCAAAATACACGACTTCTTTTGAATTTCTGTGCTTCACACGTCTCTCTCTCTCTCTTTCTTTCTCTTGGACATTTTCCAATATTGTCTGTACTTTGGTCATCATAAATTATTTTCTTTTGGTTGCATTTTTCAATTACTTCCTGTGCCATCTTGTTCACTTCTTCACGAACACTGGTCAAATTAATGCCGGCTTTATGTAGTATGAATACGGGATGGAACGTTAGAATCGAAGAATCAACCTCGATAGAGTTCAACTTTGCATACGTGGTCCTGATGGGAAAAAATATTTTCCACCCAGCAACCTCTTTCCCCACAGACGCAAAGTTGGAAGTCTACTCCTACTCTCTTCTCTTTCAATGGCAAATGTTCAGATTAGCTCCGTTCTTTAGTTACATATATTCAGTCGTTTAGAGCTAGGATACGCCATACACCGAGTCAAAACAGCCTTATTTTTCCCTTGATTCAAATGTAAGAAGAAAAAATTCACTCATAGATGTTTTTCTTAAGAACTGGCTCTTCGTAAAACAGAATCGCGCGTTGGTGCTTTCCTGGGTACTGCAATTTTAACCACTTCAGGTTAAAGGTTAATAATTATCTATCATTCTTATCTTCGTAATACCCTGTTCTTACCACCTTTTTTATTCATGTTATACACTTCACTATTCCTCATTTTAATAGCAGGCGTGTATCTTGCATAGCTTCGTCCTGGGTATGATGTTGGATTACGTCCGGCAGTAAGGCCTCTGTTCGGGAGCTTTTGAAGAGTATGGAACCACTTCTTAATTGCTCTTCAACCCAGGTACACCTTTATCCGGGTGGTAGCACCTGTTAGGATCCCAGCTATTGGCAAATACTGAACTCCTAAACTGCGATCAAAACACTATGAAAGTATAAAAATAGATTTTTATGATAAAAATACCAGCAATACATTTTTGAAATAAAACAAATATTACCAGCAATACAATTTTGCAAAAAAATATTTCCAAAAATAGAGTTTCGACAAAAACATCCTTTCTAAAAATACGTCAATGAAATCTGACCTACAAACAGATTACTTACAAAGAATACATATTGTATTCATACGAACCTATCGTAAAAATCTTGTTCGCATTAAATAACCAAATGAGGTTGATATGCCGTTAAACAAAATAAACGACCCCAAATATTTGCATGGCTTGTACCGGGTGAATTCTAAAAAACGACAAAGAAAAGAATGTTGAACAGCTATGTAATATGTGCCTTCCAATGTGGAAATGAATAATGGCTGATTTCATGATGGATGGAAAAAAAAAAGGCTTGAAGCGACAGAAGAATATGAAATACGAAATCTACTCAAGTATAGGGCAAGTTTCTATGACCAGTTTTTTTTACACAAAAATAGGGGGTCGCACTATACACAAGTAATTTTTTAAGAGGTTTAAAATCATGCATTTTCGGTGACCGGCTGCACAATACACAGATTATTTTTTTCCTGTGGGCGAGGGTTAAGTCATGTATTTTCGGTGACTGTAACCTACCTTGTAGGTCTACATTCTCACAGTACCTTTGGCTAACCTTAAAGGTACAGGTAAGCTCATTTAGCCTGTCTCCCTTAGTCTCGGCATGAAAGAAAACAAAAGTACTGTATCTAAATTTTCATATCAAATGTTTTTGGTGACTGTAACCTACCTGGTATGCCTACATTTTCACAGTACCTTTTCTCATACAGTCTCAGTTACGGTGGACTGGTCATGTCTTGAGAATGCCTGATGACAGGATACCCAAGATCCTAATGTAGAGACAGTTAGATCAGGGCTACAGGAATGTAAGACGCCCATGGCTAAGATACAAAGACAAGCTGAAGAACAATTTGTCAGCTGTCAATATACCTCATGACACCCTCGATCGCTTAGCCTATGAGCGGGTAGAATGGAGATCAACGTGTTTTAGTGGACTCAGCAGTTTTCAAAATGCTTGTCCGAATCGTCTTCAAGAAGCGAGAACAAGATATAAAAGGTCAGTCAATCTAACAATGATCTCATCTTATAATCCTCACACTTGCTCCATATGTGGCCTCCTTTATAAATCCCTAGCGGGTCTTAAGTGCCACTTAAGATTATCGCACAAAATTTCATAACTGAATCAATTAAGCTGCCAGATCCTCATACGTCGAAACCGATGGGAGAGTCCATTATTATTATTATTATTATTATTATTATTATAGTATTACGGAAAGTGTGGACGCAGGTGTCGATTTCACTGCTCTGTATAAAAGAGAAACATTATTAAAAGGAATTTTAACTTACTACTTTATTAAACAAGTCGACGAGTACATTTCTAACTAGTCAGTGGGGTAGTTATATCACCCCCGCTTGAGAGCAGTTTCCATACACGATTTAAACACGTCTACATTGCTCGATGTGTAAGACTAAACACCCTGAAATCATTTTCTACATTCAACATTCTCACGCTAAATTTAGCCAATGAAAAACGACTTCCTTTGTTTTCCTTTATCTGACCGCAAAGGTCCAAATGAGGAAGTCAGAGGAGAAATACAATTCTGTAAAAAATAACAGTCTGCTAGACTATTATTTAACAACTGGAGACTAAGTCTTCACCCAAAAGACTGTGCAAATGACATAGTTGTAAAGTTTTGAACTGGTGGACCTAAAGAGTGAAGTTCATCTGAATATTTGCCATGGAAATACTGATATAGTGTTGATGGGCTTGCAATGTTGTTTATTTAGGAAAAAGGCTGCAGATTGAAGAATAATTATTTTCCCAGAAGACTGTGTAAATGTCATAGCTGTAAAGGTCTTAACTGGTGGACTTAAAGAGTGGAACTCATTTGAACATTTGCCATAGAAATAGTGACAGACGTGTGATAGGCTTGAAATGTTGTATCTGTGGGAAGGCTGCAGATTGACGAATAAGTCTTCCGCCAAAAGCCCATTTTAATGTTATACCTGTAAAGTTCTGAATAAATAGAGCTAATGAATCGACCTCATCTGAATATTTTCCATGGAAATATCAATAGAGTAGTAACGTTCTTGCAATCTTGCTTCTCTGTGAAAGACGGTGTAGACTGGAAAAAAAATGACTTCCCTCACAAGATCGTCTAAAGTTTTGATCTCTTTTAAGGCTGGGGAGTGATGAATGAACTTTAGTGGAATCTCTTGTAAAGATATTGTGTGATAACAGGAGTTAGATAATTCCAGGAACAATAGAATAAGCCGACCATTTCATCGGCATCTTTGGCATAGGATTTTGTATCTGATTTCATGGTAATGATCAATACAAAGAACCTCGTTGAGAGAGCAGCTGGCCATCGTCACCGAAGAAAATGCAAATTTTAATCAAATTGCAAGTGTCAAACGGTGCAAGCTGATGACGAAATCAAATCATGGTGACCCTACTCCCGCCTTTTTTTTTTCTCACTATATGCAGATTTGTGTCAGATGTCTTTCATCTATTTAAAAAAACAAAAAAAACTCACCATTATTGCCCCAAATTGCAGTGGCTTTATTTCTGAATTAGTCTGTGATTCTGAATTATTTAGCGTCGGCTTGCGTTCACAGCCAAGCTCGACTTGCAGATCCATATCAAACCAATGGCGAAATAGTTGTTTTGGAATCTGAGTCCGTTGTTGCGCAACCCCGAATCCAGTAAATACTTAAATATTAAGTGCCCCACGCCCACCGCAGTCATGAACAAGAAAGCCTCTCTAGGCTGGTTTGAATTCAGAATTTCCCTTGTCCTAGGATGGTTGGAAACCAAGACTATAGGGTTCAATTGGGCCTGTTATTTAACTCTTACCTTTGGGGCATAAATGGCTTCATTCTTTTTCGAAGGGCAAGTAAGTGAATATAATGAAGCTTAATCATATGGAGCTTTTTATATTATGTTCCTTCAGGACATAGGCGATCATGACCCTCCACAGTTTCTTTTTCTTTATTATCCGTGAATTCCCATGACCATTTGTAAAAGATAACGGAATGGTTTTCTGCTGTTTTCCCCAAGGTTTTCAATACAGTGTTTTGCTCCTCATAGACTGGTTGCTATCCAAGTATATATAACCAAGACCACCCTACTATTTAACCCATAAGGGGGAAAGGTTACATTCATGACTATTTAACTGGATATACAAATTCTTCGGGAGCTGTCAGTGGTTGTGCTAGCAGGAAGTCACAAGTCATCGTGACCGAGGATTTGAGTGAGCTAGCCTTGTTTAGCTCATGCTAGATAACGCTCTCTCTCTCCCAGAAACTGTAACTAAGGTCCGCTCAGCGTAGTTACACTATAAACTACAAGTGGGCTCTGTGGGTGTTGAACAGAAAAAAAATGTGCCTGAGCAGCTGTCTGCAATGGGGATTATCTAGCCGCCCTAGTAGAGTGGAATCCTCGTGTTCGAGTGGCTACACCATTTCTTTTATTATTACAGATATACGCATAGACAAAAAGAAACCAAGTGAAAAAAATTGATCGCACTAATGAAACGTGAAAATGAATTATGTATTTCAACGTCACATGATTTAAGAGAAATAATTAAAAACAATTTATGCCGCAAATCGTATCTTCTGCAAGTTTAATGTTTAAACTCATCTCTGCAATTAAAAATTATCTCCCTGCAATTTTAATTAATCCACATTATATTATGGTGATTTACTAAGCATAGCTTAGTTGTGGCACAAGGCCTGGATTAAGGAGCATCTGTTAAATAATGGTTTAGCAAATTATTATTTTTAGTGGAAAGTGTATCTCTGCTGTGACTTCCTCAGGTTGACCTTAGGGATCAGGTACAAGAGAAAATAATGAAGTTGATTTTGATTGGCTGAACGGGCGTGGGAATGATAGAGATATACATAGGTTTTTCAGGGAGTTGGTTTTTAAACGTCAAGCAATGTAAATTTTTTGACTTTCGTGTCTGGAAACTGCTCCCTAATGACGGGAGAGAGCGACCGCACTGGCTAGTTAGAAGATACATACGTCGTCTAGCTACGTTAAAAATTCCCTGTGTTGAAGTTCTTTCATCTCTGAACCCAAACCGATTAACGATCACCGGCCGGGAGAAGACGTGAGAGAGAAGATACAATATATGAGTGAAATGACGCCGTCACCCCAAGAACAACCCCACCAAGGGAATTTATACCAACACACCCAGTGAGGATCGAAGTCACTACTCAGTTGTAATCGATCAAGAGACAAGATACTTAACCACTAATTTTAACATCGAAATGCCCAATCAAAATTATATTATGTGTTTGAAAAATTTCCCAGTACTTTTTTAATCACACAGCCTAACTACGAATTGACTGCAGCGCAGTGGCAAAAAGTCGATTCAAATTCCATCCGCTTCGTGCAAATCCGCTTGAATAGGTATGATGTTTTCATTTTTCTCATATTCTTTCACACTTAGCAATCCCCCTGCGTATGTATTTGCTTGGGGTGAAACGACTAAAAAGAATGTGTATATTCCTTACTGAAGAAGGCCTCAGAATGTATCAGCCGAAATGCTTTCATAACCAGCGGCACAACAAGCTCGATTAATCTGAAAAATCTTGGCATTTTCTGACAATAACCCTTCTTCACTGTTTTTAATCATTTCACGGCCAAACAAGGCAATGAAGCCACTAAGATGCAAAGGACATATTGAATGTTAAAGAATATGAGGAAAAAATCACATTTGTGGAGAGAGAAAAATAAAAGAACAAGAAAAAAAGAGACAGAAGATAACCATTGACATTGTATTTAAATTTCACCCCAATCAAGGCATTAAAGCCACTAAGACGCAAAGGGGGGTTACTGAGGGTTAGAGAATATGAGAAAAACTACTATTAAGGGGAGTGAACAATAAAAGAACAAGAATTAAGAAGACAGAAAATAACAATTGACATTGCATTTATATTTTTGAAGATCAAAGGCAATAAAGCCACTAGGACGCAAACGGGTTACTGAGTGTTAGAGAATATGAGAAAAACTACTATTAAGGAGAGAGAACAATAAAAGAACAAGAATTAAGAAGACAGAAGATAACGATTGACATTGCATTTAAATTTTCTCCCAAGCAAGGCATTAAAGCCACTATGACGCAAAGGGGTTACTGAGTGTTAGAGAATATGAGAAAAACTACTATTAAGGAGAGAGAACAATAAAAGAACAAGAATTAAGAAGACAGAAGATAACGATTGACATTGCATTTAAATTTTTGACGATCAATATCAGAAAGAAACCGGAAGAGAGTTCCACAAGCAAGAACTGCGATAGAAGAAACTGTTAGCACAGAACCTACGGTTACATGTAGTAATTTCCACTGTAAATTGATGAAACCTTGCCACCTATTTTCGTTCAGAATTCTTAGTTTACAAAATTTCCCATTGCAATGAGGAGGTGACGTCTAAAAAATAGATCACCGGTAAACATAATTTTTATTTCACATTGCTTCTTCTACTACATGAGCGATCATGGCTCTCCCCAACTTCCTGTCATCCGTAGCTCTTTGCAATGCTTGACACTTTACTATGCCTCCCTGTTCTGCCACCTATTTACACAAGCTAGGTAGGGAGGGGTTCGCTCATTGCTTTCCTCTGTCCTTCTTCCTTACAATATGTCCTGTAAGTGTCATATTTTCTAAGCCTTGTTTCGGGATAATGGAGAGTTTCTGCCTGTAGTTTGTTTTCTTTTTTTTTTAGAATATTTATTTATATATACACCCTTGTGCAAATTAATTGAAGCAAAACGAATAATTCCATTATTATTTCTTTTTTCTTTTTTTCGTATAATGATTCTACAATTCTAGCATAAGGGAGTTTCTCTTAATCACTACCTCCTCTTCATCACTGAAGTAGTTGGTAAAAAATTCCCGTCAAAAGACAATAAAAGTAGACAATACAGACCATACGCATTGTGGTATTTATTACAAGAATACCTTTTTTCTAGTGAAAATATGGATGATTTACTTTGAGTCAAAATCAAACAGTGCAATTTGTGTACATTGGCTTGATGATAGCTGTGGAGACTAATGTGACGTGACGTGGTCCAGAGTTGATTCTTTGGTCACGGCACCATTTGTGACGTCGTCCCCCGGTCGCAGCGTCGACTGTGTCGTTCGATCCCGTTCGCGGCGCCAATTGTGACGTCACGTGCTCCCCAGGCTCTGATATCCTGGTCACGGACAGCACCAGTTGTGACGTCTTTTGTCGCGGCGTCAGCTGTTCGCTCCTCGCTGCTCCAAACGTGACGTTCTAACCCTTTGGTTAGATTGATACCAAGCCTCGTCGTTCCCAACCCGCTTCCAACACCTGGTTACCAGGGTAACTGCACTGATCTCCGGTCTGCCTACCCACGTTGTGACTTGATCTTAGACAGACGAGATCAAACAGGGCTTGGGGCCGTAATGCAAGTTGAGTCTAACGGGGGGTGATAAACACAATTATGTATAATAAAAAAAAGAAATAAAATAAAAACTCACAAGGTCCAACGTATCAAGAAAAAGGTAACAAACTTTTATGTCTATTTGCTCGGTACATAGGACTATGTCTACTTCCCGACCCGTTCTGTGGATTGTGGCACGACGCTTTTACTAGGCAACTTTAAGGCTTCCAGTTGTCTGCTCTCTAAGAAATTTGTGTTTCGGCGTGTCTTTGGACGAAAGTCGAAAAAAAAAACGTATTTCTGTGGTCTGATTTTAAGTCGCTCTTCAAACTACTTGTTCTTGGTTGAAGAAGAGTCCAGAAGTGTGCGTGAATCTTGGTCAGCTACCTTGACGCGGTTTCAACACTGGGCGCTCATCTCTGCTTGTCGTTCACGGCTCAAACTCCAACTCAAACTCTCTCGCCGTCCGTGGCTGAAAACTCTCTCGCCGTCCGCGGCGCAAACTCCAACTTCTTCTCTTCAGAGTCTGAATTACTGGTCACTCCTCTCCGCCGTCAGTGCGCGAATTAACTTCTTCTCTTCGGCTTGGTCTGATTCCAACTTTCTTTCTTAGGCTTAGGCCAAACGAGGTTTCACTTGGCCAAACGAGCTGGCCTCTCCTTTAAAGGGGGAACGAATCTGGCCCGCCGTCCGCGGCTGATCTGATTTCTGTCGGTTGGGGTTTCGCTTTTTATTGACGCCGTCAAAACTGGGGTGGGTCTGTTTGGCGTCGGGGATTTTCTTTGATAATTCTAAATACGTATCCACCCTTCTTATTTCTGGTTAGGGATTTTCCATTTTCGGTAACTCACTTTCACTCCCACCTCCTTATTGTGCCTCTGAGGGCGTATACCAACTTCCCCTTCCTCGTATCGGCCCCTCACACTTACACTTCTGACAAGGGCGTCGACCGATTCTCCTCGTGCGTCACGTGACCGCTGGTCGAGTATCTTTCTCCTCCTTCGTGTGTCATGTGGTCCCATCTAGCCAATGACGTCTTTAGTCGGGCGTGGACAATCCGTGGCTTTGTTCTGGGGAAGAAACACCTTGCTTAAAAAAAAATAAAAATTTAAATCGCCCTTATCATAAGCGACTGCGATGACATTCTTCGGCTTTTTTTTAACACGTGGTATTTGTCAAACAGTTTATCGCTAATTGGATACGACCTAAGAAAGGGATTTCTCAGACCTGTTGGCGTTTCCGTGAACGAATAAAAATATTTCACTTTTTTTTCCGGCCAAAGGCCCGATAATAAAAATTTTCATTATCTCAAAAAACATTTTCAGCGAACATCAAAAGAAAAATTTTTCCAATTCTGGAAATTGTCTGTGTTTTCGTATTAATGGTTTGTCTTCATATCCTTAGATACACTTCCCACCTGTTACCTATCATATTTTTTTCATTGTCTCTAAACTTATTTTTTCTTCAACCATTTGATAACAAACTTCCATTTTTCGTGGACACGGAAGTAGGTCAGGTGCTTGACCTGGATATCTTCCGACATCTGTTATGTCTCAGTCGAGCGTGTGTGTGCTCGCTTATGACCTATTTTTCGTATTTTTTTTTTTTTTTTTTTTCTTCTGTCTTCTCTTTCTTTCTCCCAGATCGCTTGAATGTAAAGAAAGAATTATTCCTAAAAACCCGAAATATTCTTCAGCCCTAAATAATTACCAAATGGTTGACAAACCGTAAAAAACAAATCATATATTTATGAATATTTCTTTTCAGCTCGCTAACTATTATGGTGTCACACTAATGTACTTAACAGCCAATACAGTTCTTTATGGTATAATGATTGTATTTGCCAAACACTAGTTTTGAGCTACACCCTTCTGTAAATTAATTGAAACATAATGAATAATTATTTACTTTTTACCAACGAAACATAAGCCAGTGCACATGCTAGTAGTTCGTATGTCCATTCCACGAAGTTGTTCCTTGTAGATTCACCACGGATTCTTGATTGGATTTAAATCAGGAGAGTTTCCGGGACAGTCTATAGTACTTTGATTTGCTCACTGGTAAGGCTTGCCAGTGTGTTCATGCAGTATTATTTTCGTACGCTTCCTTGGAGTAACGTCAATGGTAGACAATGGCCGTAGGACAACTAGTCGACAGTCGAGACAATAGTGTCTGAGCGTTATAAAAATCTGATGCAATCACGGGTGATGCAATATTTTTCCAGGGCAAACAAATTTCATCATACACTCCTAAAATAGATTCATATTACTGCAAATGACGTAATCTGAGGCCAAAATAGAAATCGATTACACCCTGTCACTCCAGTGGTTCTAAACTGACCTTATGGTGAAAGAAAGGAAACTAAAGCAGTTGTCTCAAGTAATTTTCACTAGGCTGTAGTTCTGACTTTATTTTTCACATTGTTATGTGAAACTATTGTCTAAAAGTTAGATCACCGTTAAATTGGTTACTTCCCATTTTTGGTTACAGACATGGAAGCATAGTTAAATTATTATGTTTTGATTTTTGAGAGATCGCTACTTAATAGAAAACTTCATAAATATATATTACATCATTAAGGTTCAGACATTATCGTGTTACTTCAAACGAAAAGTTTCAATGATTAAAAAAATCCATAATTTCGGCACCTGTCTGGTCCTCAAATTATTAGATTAGTGATGATCGACTTTTATAGAAAGAATACACTTCCGTTTTAAGAAACTGGCATCGATAGCATACTCATCAATCATGAACGCTTGTACCATGCTAAGCTGAGCTTTAAAAGTCTCAACACATGATCTCTACCAGAACATAAGGGCAAACAAGATAATATTCTAAATTATTAAAGAATTCCCTCTTTTCCAAGAGCTCCAAAATTCTAGCCTTATATAAAACTAATTGAGTTGGGCTGGATTGGTAGATTTTACAACATATAAACACTTACTCGGGTATTTAAGGTCGATATATATATCTTACTTATTATAAAACGCAGATTGTGTGTGTGTGTCTGTACGTTTATATATTGGATCAGATTTCCTACATTTTTCAACCAATTTCAACAAAACTTCACAGGACTGCGTAAAATTACCTCGCGGTGGTTCTGACAGCACCAAAAATTGGAAAAACACAATTGTTTTTGCATGAAATCAATTTGAAAACACGATAAAACACGATTCTGTCGCCAGAATGAATGGGGAAAAACTCATATCGAGTTATACTCATTATAAAACCCAGGTCGTTTGTGTGTGTGTGTGTGTGTGTGTGTGTCCGTTTATATATGGGATCGGATTTCCTACATATTTCAACCGATTTCAACAAAACTTCACTTTATTTTGGCAGGTAGTGTTTCTTATTGTCTTGCACACTTTTTTCTTTATTTTTACATTCAGAATGCTTTAAAAATTTCATTTACGAGACAATTGTTTATAATATTCAATCGATAGACTCATAACGATTGAAAACAATGTTTTCGTTTGAGTTTAACCAATTCGTAAAAAAAAAAAATCTAAGACATTCGTGTCCGTCAACCTTAAACAATAATCTTTGTCAATTTTATTTTTCAGTCTTTATGATGGTCGATACTTGATCCATCTCTTACTGTTACATCCCCGGGCAAAGCCGGGCTCTACTGCTAGTCATTAATATAATCACTAGATGTTAAATAAAGAACATCATCCCACATATACTTCTCTTTTCAGTGCAAGGGCTACCTTAAAAAATTCACAATTTTGTCAGGCCACATCGTATATTAACCTAAAACTGCAGTTATTTACCAGTTTGTTAAAATTAGGCGTCAAGTTGCTTATACATTGACAACACACAACACTGACAGCATCAAGTTTGTAATCTTTAATAAATTCTGATTCTGCAAATGACTTGTTTTGCTTTGCATTTTTATTTGCCAATACAAAACTTGCATTTATCGCGTTCCTTTGTAAAAATGAAGTTTTCTCAAACACAATTTACTGTTGCTTCAAACCGTTTAACAGATCAGTTGCCTTCTTTTGCAGTTCTTGCTTTGATAAACTGTGTTCATAGTTAGCGTTCTTGGTTTGAAAGTGCCGTTTCAAATTGTATTCCTTGAACACAGCAACTGTTTCATGACAATTCAAAACATACAAAACTCCGACGTCAGTAAAGAAATATCTTTCAGTCCATTCTTTGTTAAACACTTGGCATTCGTCTTTAAGTTTTCGCTTTTTAGATGGCTTTGAATAACTCATTTTGGGTAAAGTTTCTAAGATAATAAAAGCCAGATTGAAATAAAACGCCACACGTCTCAACTTTTTGGTATCTGCCAGGACACTGAAATAATTCAAATGTAAGGCAATAAAATCATTGGCTTGGTAGCAAAGTTGCCAGATTAGCCATTGTTACCAATTTGAGATTCAGTTAGAAGTCACTCGGTCTTAGTGAAGAATTTCGGTGTCTGTAACCTTTTGATCAGCACCCTCCCACGCATACGTACACACCTGCGGGAGGAAAATAAAATGCTCACAATATTCTTTGGCATTGCTTGGTAACTTTCTTTTTCAGATGTACTAACATTCATCGGACCGCATGGATTCTTTAGGTGAACCACGGGCCGTAGTTTGCCCACCCCTGAGCTAGATAAAGACCCCCATCGCACCCGTTGACTGACCATTATCTGGGAGATATTTTGGGGGAGGTATGTGGGGAATGTATTTCTGGAAGTATATGTGGGAGGTGTATTTCTGCAGCTCGCTGTACTTGAGTAAATAGGTAAACATTGACCAGATTTATATTTGCATCTGTAGTTAAAAAATAGTTTTATAGTATTTTTATAGGTAAATATGTGTTAGGTTTATATTTAAATCTACAGATATACATTGGTTGGGCTTAGACTTGAGTATGAGTAAATATTAACTGTCTTTATAGATGACACATATAAGGTTTTGAGTCTATAGATTAAATTTTTCGGATTTACCCTCAGTAGGTAAATATTCGTTGAGTTTATAGTTAAGTATATAAGTAAATTTTCGATCAGGTTTATACTTGACTTTATAATTAAATATTCATAGACTTGATAATTGAGTTTCTTGTTAGCTGTTGGTTTAATTTTTGTATTTGAATCTATAGGTGAGAATCGATCGGGATAACACTTGAGTCGACTGGTAAATATCGATTGGTTTTATATTTGAGGCTTTAGGTAAATATTTGTCGTGTTTATCCTTGACACAATAGATAAAGATTGATGAGCTATACATTTCTATCGATATATAAATGTTAGTTATGTTTATTATAGGTAAGCAGAGATCAGGTTTATCCTTGAGTCAATTGATAAACATTGATCGAATTATACTTGTACCTATAAACAAATTCAAGTAGCTTTGTACTTGAGTTTTAGGTAAATATTGATCGGGCTTATCCTTGTATCGATTGATAAACATTGATTGGATTATACTTGTGCCTATAGACAAATTCAAGGACTGCTTGTACTTGAGTCTTTACGTAAACATTAATCGAACTTATCGCTGTATCGATTGATAAATATTGATCGAATTATACTTGTGCCAATTGACAAATTCAAGTTCTGTTTTGTACTTGAGTCTTTAGGTAAACGTTGATCGGCCTTATCCTTGAGTCGATTGATAAACATTGATCGGATTATACTTGTGCCTATAGGTAAATTTTGATACTTGAGCCTTTAGGTCGGGTTTATCCTTGAGTCAATTTATATACTTTGATTGAGTTATACTTGTGCCTATAGACAAGTCCAAGTACTGTTTATACTTTAGCCCCTAGTTAAAAATTGATCATGTTTATCCTTGAGTCGATTGATAAACTTTGATTAGTCTATACTTGTGTCAAATCCAGGTACTTTTTGTACTTGAGTCTTTAGGTAAATATTGACCGGGTTTATATATGATTGTATAGATAAATATTGTCGGCTGTATACTTAAATTCATAGTTAAATATTGGCGTAGTTAATGCTTGAGCATTTAGTGGAAAATTGTTTGGGTTTATACTTGGTAAATCTTTACGACTTTTATATTTGTGTCGATAGATAAACATTCGTGGCATTATACTTCGTTTTTTTTTATAACATTTGGTCAAGTTTCCTTGCAGAGAATTTCGAACTGAAACCTTTATTTAATCTCATTCCACTGCAGGCGTCCTGGGGTATCTCGTTTAGTACTTACTTTTTAGTCTTGCTCAGTTATTGCTCGCACTGTTTTTACCGAGTCTATGTACACAGTGTCCGGCCCACAATCCATTGTTTCTTTTTTTTATGGATTAATAATAAATAAAAGGGAGGTAACCCCCGATTACCAACCCTCGAATGGCGTGTTAGTTTCTTGTTGGACTTTAAAAATGACACCTGTAAAAAGAAAACTTAACAATAAAAACAAGTCTTATGATTACTTATATTCAATGGTACAACTTTCACCCGTGTCCCGCCGACTCTATCATTAACTATTTTTAATTATATATTTAATTGTTTTTCAGTGCGTTAATTATTCGTCTATTTCACAGCTGAGATCCAACAAGAGATAGGAGATTTACCAAAGATGCATTTCGGTCCGGGTAACTTACAGGGAATTCCGAAATTAACACTTCATTTAATCTACGACGGTAGACTATTCTCGTTTCACAGCCCAGGTCTAGGGATATTTCATCTATTTCTTACTCTTAGTACGGCTCAGATACTGTTCACCCTGTTTCTACTGAATCCAAGCACATACAGCCCGAACCAAGGATTGAACTCACAGTTACAAATTCACGCAACAACGCTATAATCCACAAGGACAGTGTTTCTCAATCGTTTTTGTTTTGTTTTATTTTTTACTCCGGGGTGAACTTGTAGAAAAATTAAAACTCTGGTGTGCTCTTTAAATTTTAATTAGGAAAAATTAATCATGAAATTTGAAAATAGAAAATTTTTGTTAAGCATCTCTAATGAAGATAAGCGGTAGTTTTCATTAAAAGAGATTTATGAAGAATCTGCTTTTTATTTTTTTAAGAAATAGACGCTGATAATGACAGATTTAAATACCTTCGAAGAAGGCAAAAAGGGAAAGGATTATCCACTCCTTCTTAAAGATTAAAGAATTCTGTATTTATATTAAAATATCAAATGACAAAGACATGACTTAAACATGGAAGCCATTTTGTTTGGCGTCTGTGGCTTTTTAAAAACATATTTTTTTTTAAATATAAAAATAATTCATAAATTACTCTTCTGTTATCTTGAGGTGCACCTACCTTTCCGAGAGCATTAGTGCACCCGGTTGCACCAGCGGTGAAACACTGCACTAGTTTATTGCTGAAATTTTCTATTGAATATTTTGGTCGACTCTACGGTCAATCGAACCAAGCCACCACCAAAATATTAACTTTGCGCCCCCTTCAACATTTATTTAACTAAAAATAAAATCTTTTCTAAGAAATTATCTTTAATAATTCCTAATTACTCGAACTTCCTTATTGCTTTTTCGTTTAAATAACGTATAAAGGGTTGATAATCCGTAAAAAGATCAGAATAATCCGTAAATAAAAACAGAATAATAATTGATTATTATTGTTATTGATTACACTGGTCAGCACGATTTTTGGGGCTAGGAAACAAAACACAGTTTTTTAGCTAATCTGATGGCGCTAATCCTGAAAATGACCTTAGTTTTTCATGGTTAGATGCTATATTGAAATTGCTCATTTCTGGAAAAAGATCAATTTACAATCTTCGCTGATCGCAAAATTTAGTTAATAAATATGTTAGAAATCCATGAATTTTCAGGTAGGCCCAGCAATTTATGTCAGCCACTTGGAATAAAATATTTTTATAAGAAAAAAAATGTTTTTGAGTCAAAAATTTTAAAATAGAATTATCGAAGTTTTTCAATTTTTCGCCAATATTCAAATTAAGTGATAAACTTTATCAGTAATATACTTTAGTAAACCTGATAATTAAAGTGACATAAAAAAAATGAAAGACTAAAATCTTCTGTTTGATATTCTTAAATTTCTTCCATCACTTTTATTCCTTCACTACGGAAGAAAGCCAAGCACATTGAGAGCATTTTGTTTTCACAGTTGGAAAGAAACTTCAGCTAAAGACATCTCAATTGAATGCACCTATTCCATTTTATATGATACTGCTGGAATATCAAAAGGGACTTAAATACCATTGAACATGACAGACAATCAAGAAAGAGAAAATTTTTACTATAGTTCTTATATTCACGAAGATTTTATTTCAGCTGTTTATTAAATGATTTGATGAAAATACTTGTTGGTCTTGGGATATTCATTCGTGTCATTTTTAAAGACTTGGGGTGTGATTGTTATTGCAAAAATAGTATTTCTTAATAAACAGACCAATATTTGTTTGTTTAAATACGAATTGAGAGGTTTCTACGATTTTATTGCTATCGGTCAATATCATATATAAAGAAAACAAATGAAAAAAATGTTTTTTTTTCCAAAATGTGACATTTCTGTACAGTAGAAACAGTAGCTAACCAAGAATAAGTAAGGTCATTTTCAGATTCATCACCCTGAAATTAGTTTAAAAAGATGTTTAGTGTCTCGACACCATTTTATTTTATTTTTTTTTTTTGACCAGTGTAATTCTTAATAGCCTCGAACTGAGAAGGCAATAACTAACCTCGCATCTTTCCGCCCAATGTTGCAACGCACAAGACAGTTCTCGTTGACTCAATATGAATGTTCCTACTTGTTTTGATTGTTTGCATTCAATTTAATAAATTCGATTTTTGTAATTAGTCTAATATTTTTAGATTAATTTACTCTTACGCGACTGCGTTGTACCGTTTCGCCATTATCTTTGTGTTCGTTTTAATTTGAGCAATGTTATTTCCTTTTTGTCATCGTCACTGGAAAAGAGCGTCGTTTGCATTCGATGACATTGTCACCTTTAAAAGCGTCTGTCAACTTGGAACAGAATTCTCTTTTTTTTCCCGCCCTTTGTATCAAATCATTTAATTAAACAGATCTCTTTCTTTCTACCTATCTATTCCACCCACTTCATCTCTCTCTCTCTCTCTCTCTCTCTCTCTCTCTATCTATCTATCTATCTATCTATCTATCTATCTATCTATCTATCTGTTTTCTTTCTTGCTTCTCAATTTGTTACTATTGTCCATCCCATTAGCTTTTCTCTCTTTATTCCTTGATCCTGTCCCTCTCTATATTTCTGTCTCACGCTTTCTATATCCACTCTCATAATTTCATACCTTCTCTGTATTTATTCTCTGTCTCTCTCTCTCTTTCAATCAATCTTTCTCTTTCCCCCTTTTCTTAAAATTCCTCTCACTCTTTGTACACCTCTCTCTATCGACAAATCGCTATCATCGCTACTATTTTTATCGCAGTTCTTCTCTCTCGATTTCTCCCCCTCTCTATCAATTCTTCATTTTGTCAATCTCCCGTTCATATTTCTCTTTTTCTTTCCCCCTGATTTTACTCTCTATCGTTTTCTGTCAACCACTCACTCTTGCTCTTTTCCATCATAATTCCCCCTCTCATGACCTACACCGTTTTTCTATCAAACTTGCTCGTCTCTCTCGCACTCTTTTCCTTTATCCCTCCCTTTACCTCTTTTCCTCTTTCTTTCTGTCTATTTCCATAATTGAATAACGTCTCACTCTCATTGATTTTTACCACCTTCTCTCTCTCTCTCTCTCTCTCTCTCTCTCTCTCTCTCTCTCTCGGGCGCATTCTCTCTGTTAAAAACTCCATTTCGTACAACTCTTTCTATTTCTTCCATTCACCTTGTTTCCCCATTTTCTATCATATCGGATCATATATATATATATATGTATATATATATATATATATATGAAAATTTCTCCGATTTAACCAGTAGAGAAGACAATATTTATGAATAAAAATGACAATAGGAAAACTGGTAATTGCTGACGCGTTTCGTCCAATGTGGACTTTATTAAAGCAAAATACGAAAATTTTGCAATTATATATATATATATATATATATATATATATATATATATATATATATTATATGAAAATTTCTCCGATTTAACCAGTAGACAAGATTGTGTTTGTTCAATGTGGGATTTTATCAAAGCGTAAAGATACGAAATGTTCGTATTTTGCTTTGATAAAGTGCGCATTGACGAAAAACATTTCCTATTGTCATTTTTATTCATATATATATATATATATATATATATATATATATATATATATATATATATATCAGTTATTTCATACTTTAGTCAAATAGATCATAAAATACATCTATCTCAGTTTATGCATATCATTTTCTCTCTTTCGCTTCCCTCACACACTCTATTTCTCTATCTCACTATGTTCAGTAATTTCTATCTATCTATCTATCTATATATATATATATATATATATATATATATATATATATATATATATATATGTCGGTCTGTCTGTCTCTACTAACTCAGTCAATGCGTATCTTTTTCTCTTTTCTTCCTCACACACTATCTATCCCAGATTGCTTATCTATCTATCTATCTATCTATCTATCTATCTATCTATCTATCTCAGTCTACGCATATTTTTTCTCTTCCTCACACACACACTATCTCTCTCTCTGTATGTATCCCAGTATGTTTATTATCTATCTATCTATCTATCTATCTATATATATATATATATATATATATATATGTTCATATTTTTCATTCTCTTTGTCATCATCTATCTATCTATCTAGCTCTCGCTCCCTCTCCTCTCTCTCTCTCTCTCTCTATATATATATATATATATGTGTGTTCATATTTTTCATTCTCTTTGTCGTCATCTATCTATCTAACTAGCTAGCTCTCTCTCTGTCTCTCTCTCTCTCTATATATATATATATATGTTCATATTTTTTATTCTCTTTTTCGTCATCTATCTATCTATCTATCAATCTATAATTTTTTGCCGCTACTTCCACACGTCGTGTACTTGACACCACATTAAACTGACCTTGTGCCATTTTTGGCCAAATGGAAAAGCCAATAGAAACACTAAGACGGTCATATTTTTCCACAGACACAACCCTATGTCCACCACACCCTCAAGTTTCTTAAAATAAAACGACCACACAGAAAGTAGTACCTATTCCCATGACAATTTTCGACAAGTATGAAAAAAGAAAATCTGTGATTTATAGTGATTCCCACATTCCCTTCATGTTTCCCTCAGATTTTATTGTACGTCGTCCAACGTCAATCATTTATTCTGCTGACAATGTTTTCCACTTCTTATTTAATTTGTCTTGGACGAATAGGCTGAGTTTCTAAGCACTTTATAGCAGACACGCATCAGTGAGTTCCTTTACAGCAAACAAGCGCTTTAACAGACCACGACACTTTGTTACGTTTTAGATAAATTAAATTATTTCTGTCTTTTTTCATCATCCTTATCCTTTCTTTCTAATGCTAACTCTTTTCAAGATAAAACCGGTCATGGTCCTCCACAGCTTCCTTTTATTGACTTCTAATATCTGCTAATTGCCATGACTTTTTTGAAAAGATAGTGGTATAGTTACCCATTACCATCTGCGCCTTTTAGAAATCTAGTTTTTATTCGAGACTGATTGACACTTAAGTCTAGGGTATACAGTCTATCTTGTTATTAATACATAGCAGTGGGTGAGGGAGAAAATTTGGATTCATGCCTTTCCCAAGCCCATATGTTGAAACAAATTATTTAATTAAACAAATCTCTTTCTTACATTATTTACATAATTCGGACTGTTATTCTCATCTTCATTTCCGTATTCACAACGTTTCGGCCCCTGTATCTCTGAGATGAGGCATTATGATTACTTGCATTATTTACATTATTTGGACTGTTATCCTCATCTTCATTGCCATATTCACAACGTTTCGGCCTCTATATCTCTGAGATGATGTACTATGATTACGTGCATTATTTACATTATTTTTACTTACCTCATCTCAGAGATATAGAGGCTGAAACGTTGTGAATATGGCAATGAAGATGGGGATAACAGTCTGAATAATGTAAATATTGCAAGTAATCATAATACCTCATCTCAGAGATATAGAGGCAGTAATCTCTTTCTTTCTACCTAACCCCCATTTCACACACATCCCTCTCAGAGTTTTTTTTCTTTTTCTCATTAATGTATTGCAATTGTCCATTTCAGTACCTTTTTTTCTTTTCCTTGATCCTGTCTCTCTTTATATATCCCCTCTCATAATTAACTCTTTCATACCTCTCTGTTTTTCTTTTTCTCTGTTTCTATCTATCTATCTTTCTATCTATCTATCTATCTATCTCTTTCTCTCTCACTCACTCTCTCTCTCTCTCTCTCTTCTCTTCCCTTTTTCTTACTTTTTTTATATCATTATTTGTCTTTATCTTTATCTCTTTCTACAAATCGCTCTCATCGCTACACTTTTCATCACAGTTCCGCTCTCTCTGTCTCTCGCTGTATCTCTCTCTATTTCTATTTATCTTTCTCTCTCTCTCTCACTCTCTCTCTCTCTTTCTCTCTCTCTTCTCTTCAATTCTCTTCTCTTTTTCTTACATTTTATGTCATTATTTCTCTTTATCTTTTCATCGCATTTCCGCTTTCCCCCCCTCTCTCTCTCTCTCTCTCTATATATATATATATATATATATATATATATATATTTCTCTCTCCCTCTCTATCAATTTTTCATCTTGCCAATCTCATGTCCGAATTTCCCTTTTTCTTTTCTCTAGTTTTTTACCCTCCTTCTCTCTCGGTTTCTGTCTGTCAATCTCTGACTCTTGTCAATGCCATTCTCCTTTTTCTGTTTTTCTATCAACATTCCTGGAAGTAAACCGGAAGTAATTCGAGCGGAATTTCAGTTCGTCTCGCCAATTCCGATTTCCACATTTTTTATATTTCACTCGCTTCATTTTCTTCATTTTTTCCAGTCTAGCAGTCTATTTGTACTTTTAACTTTATTGTTTTGCAACAACAGATGGGATATCCCGCGATAATTTTTGTTATGAGTGGCTGACAAGATATCCAGCTATTAATTTTGTCTAGAAACAGCTGACTAGACATCAGAAAATAATTTTTGTCTTGCAAAAACAGACGAGATATCCCGCGACAATTCTTGTCTTCCATGTCTAACAAGATATATTGCGATATTTTTTGACTTACAGGAGTTGACGAGATATCACGCGATATTTTTAGCCTTGCCACGGCTGACGAGATGTCACGCGATATTTTTAGCCTTGCCACGGCTGACAGGGTATCAAGCAATAATTTATTTTGCACCGACCGACGAAATATTCTGCAATATTTTTTGTCTTGAAACAACAATCGAGATACTCCGCGATAATTTTATTCCTGCGGGGTATGCAATAATTTACGTATATAATTTACGAGATATCCTGCGACAAGCTCAGTGAGATAGATAGATAGATAGATAGATAGATAGATAGATAGATAAATGAACTCTTCAAGAAAGGAAAATGTTGCGACAACACTATTTACTTTAAGATGTTGCTCAAGCATTAGTTCGTCGTACAAATAAATGTTTGGAATCTAAAAAAACAAAACAAAAAAAAAAACACCATTTTGAGCAATACTTGTGATTGTAGTGTCCAAAGGAAACTTGTATTAATTGCAGAGGCTGACGAGATAACCATTGGCAATATTTTTCGCGCAAAAAACAAACAAGATAGCCCACAACAAATTTGGTTTTGCACCGACAGACAAGACATTCCTAAGAGATATCCCGCGATACATTTTGTATTGCAGGGGCTGACGAGATGTCCCGCGATAATTATTGTATTGCAAAGGTTGACGAGATATCCCGCGATAATTATTGTATTGCAAAGGTTGACGAGATATCCCGCGATAATTATTGTATTGCAAAGGCTGACGAGATATCCCGCGATACATTTTGTATTGCAGGGGCTGACGAGATATCCCGCGATAATTATTGTATTGCAAAGGTTGACGAGATATCCCGCGATAATTATTGTATTGCAAAGGCTGACGAGATATCCCGCGATACATTTTGTATTGCAGGGGCTGACGAGATATCCCGCGATAATTATTGTATTGCAAAAGGTTGACGAGATATCCCGCGATAATTATTGTATTGCAAAAGGCTGACGAGATATCCCGCGATACATTTTGTATTGCAGAGGCTGACGAGATATCCCGCGATAATTATTGTATTGCAAAGGCTGACGAGATATCCCGCGATACATTTTGTATTGCAGGGGCTGACGAGATATCCCGCGATAATTATTGTATTGCAAAGGCTGACGAGATATCCTGCGATACTTATTGCATTGCAGGGGCTGACGAGATATCCCGCGATACTTTGTGTATCGAAGCGGCTGACGAGATTACCTGAAGACTTTCAACAGCAGCAACAACTAAAATGGAAGAGAAATAATGACATAATCAAGATGTTGATCTTCCCCACTTTAGAAGGAAGGAAACCCAAATCACTAGTGGAAAGAGCGATAACAGTTACTGGACTTAAGAAACTTGTTTATTTTCTTGAAAAACTGTTTTACAAGAAATATTTCAATCTGCAGTAGTACTACCTGTTCAATCAATGAATGCCAGATATTTCCTTATAAGGAAACGGTTAATATTACCATTACCCTTTAAGAAGTACGAGATAACCCCAAGTCTCAACCAGAGACATCACGAGACAAGTTTTTCATTTGCATGAGAAGATTCAAATAAATGAGGTATGAAGCTATAAAAAAGAAAAAAAAAAGATAATTGCAGTCAGTGTATGGAGAGAAATCTACGCAAGATTTTAGAAGTACACATGAGAGTGATTTTTTTTTTTTTTTTTTTTTGTAAAAAGAAATGTTCGGTCTTCCAGGAATGTGATCCCCATATTAGTTTGCACCTTTTCTGTCTTTGTCGGCTGGGGCTGCAACATCTATCCGAAGACATGTATTTTCAACATGATTTTTCATAATTATGTCTGTTCAATTTACCTAGCTTTCCTTACCAAGATAAGCACTAAAATTCCAGATTATCATTATTACTATATTTTTTTCGTATGTTTTCATTCCCAACCAGAGATCTGGCGTTAAGGACGTTCTTCATCAAGTCCCACGCCCTCAGAAACATTATCGGATTATACGGTGTGCTAAACTAGGCAGACATATGAAGCGATGGCATACTAGGATTTATTCAGTTTTTGTCGAGATGTTGTCCTTTAAGTTGAGTGTTGTAGACCCCAACGGCCCAGCGCTACCTGCAACCACACTGCTTCAAACAAAAGGTTAGGAAGGAAACCACACTACTGGGATTAAGAAACTTATTTTCCTGAAAAACTGTTAAAGAGAAAGATTTAAGGCGACAGCAGTATTGGCTTCCCGGTCAATAAATGTTTCCTTATAAAGAAACGGATAATATTACCAATACCATGTCGGTATTTACTGGCCTCCCACCACGAGGGTAGATCTGGCACAAGGCCGAGTTTAACGTAGGACATCCGAGCCCTTAGACTCGGCCAAATATTCCCCGTAGAACCCCCATGAACGGGTTCGGGTCCGTCTACCTCCCCAAACGAGACTCTGCCTTTCGGCATAGTCTCGTACGGGTTCCTCTCTGCCCGAAGTCAGTGAGTTCGACCATCACAGCTCGGCCAAAAAATCCCCGTAGAACCCGCATGAACGGGATCGGGTCAGTCTACCTCCCCAAACGAGACTCTGCCTTTCGGCATGGTCTCGTACGGGTTCCTCTCTGCCCGAAGGCATTGAGTTCGACCATCACAACTCGGCCAAAAATTCCCCGTATAACCCGCATAAACGGGATCGGGTCAGTCTACCTCACCAAACGAGACTCTGCCTTTCGGCATAGTCTCGTACGGGTTCCTCTCTGCCCGAAGTCAGTGAGTTCGACCAACACAGCTGAAAAGATTTCAGCTAGTTGGTATTTACTAGCCCCTCCCCGCCACGAGGGTATATGTGGCACAAGGCCGAGTTTAATGTGGGACATCCAAGCCCTTAGGCTCGGCCAAAAATTCCCCGTATAACCCGCATAAACGGGATCGGGTCAGTCTACCTCCCCGAACGCGACTCTGCCCGAAGGCATAGCCTCGTCCGTGTTCCTCTCTGCTCGAAGGCAGAAAGTTCGACCAGAAAGCCGAAAAAGATTTCAGCTAGTATGTTAACAATACCATGTGATATAGTATACGGTGACCCTATGTTGCAAGCAGGGACATCAAGAGAATTTTTTTTTTATTTGCATGAGATTCAAATAGATGAGATTTGAGTCAAGCTACCAGAAAGAAAAAAAACATAATATAATTGTGCTCACTGTATGGAGAGAAATTTGCACAAAATATGAGATGTATACATGAGAATGGTGTTTTTTTTTTTTGTTTTTGTTTTTGTTTTTTAATCCATATACGTTCGGCTTTCCAGGAATTTGATCCACATATGGTTTTGCTCCTTTGGTGCATTTGACGGCCGCAAATCTATCAGAAGAGAGGTTTATTATTATTATTTTTTTTTAATTTCCTTTGATTTCTGCTGTGTACACATTTCTTTTCGGGCCCCGCCCAGAGACCTAAGGTTAGAAATGGCATCATGACATTTCCACTGACAAAAAATAAATAAATAAATAAGAATAAAAATATATATTACATAGATAAAGTCTTTCGTAAAGTGTGGGCTGTACTTGTGAGAACAACTTCTTGTATTTCTTTGAGGCATGGACTTCCAGGATTCCCTTTAGTTAGTCTACTGGAATCTTTTCCAACCAATCCTAGGACTCCAACTACAACAGGGATTGTTGATGTTCCCATGTGCCACATTTTTGAGATTTCTATTTGAAGGTCCTTGTATTTTGACAGCTTTTTGAATATCTTCAAAGATATATTGCAGTCTGCAGGGACTGCCATATCAATAAGGAGGCACTTTTTTTGCTTGTGGTCTTTAATAACAATGTCTGGGCGGTTGGCTTTGATTGTTCTGTCAGTGTGTATTGTGTAGTCCCATAGAATTGTAACAGGTCCTATCTCCGTAACCGGAGATCATTATTATTATTATTATTATTATTATTAACCCCAATAACTATTCCTTATGAATATAATAATGTATGAAATATATTCTTCTTTTGGTATATGTCCTGTCCGTTCAGGATCTAGGCGATGACACCTCTGGCTTTGTAGATATGATTAAGATTTTCTTTTTAGCTTTCTCTCTTAGCCCATGTTCTGCCAACCATTTACACAAGTTCGTCGGGTAAGTTATTCGTTTCTTTCCTCTGCTCCTTTGCCTTCAGTATGTCCTGTGAGTGTCAAAGTATCCAAGCCTTCTTTCCTCAATATGTGCCCTAGAAATTTCAACTGTCTGTTTTTGATTTTAAATATAAGTGTCATTTTTATTTTCATTTTCCTTTAAACTTCCTTGTTCCTCAAATGTTCAGTGAATGCTATTCTCATCATCCTTCTGTAGAACCAGATTTTTGTTGTTTCAAGTCTCTTATTCACTCGTCACGACATTGCCCAGAATCCACTTACATGTAGGAACACTGATGTTACATAAGAGTTCTAAATACTTTTCTTTGCTTCTAACGATTTTTTCCTCTCTCTTAATACTTTGCTTAGCTTTTGGAAGGCATTATTCCCTATTCTAATGCACCCTTGGGTTTTGGTGTCACATTTTCAGACCTCTATTAAAAGATTTCCTAGATATTTAAATTTTTGTTCTTGCTTGACACCAATTCGTAGTTCGCATCTTGGAGTGTTCCTTTTGCTGACAAACATGCATTCCGTCATTTTAGAATTGATGCTTAGTCCTTTCTTCTCGCTTTCCTTTACTACCTCCTGTGGGAATTCCTCCTGTTTTTTTCCTGTGCCTGCTGTTAACACTGTTTCATCTGCATATCTAATGTTGTTGACATCGTTGCCCCCAATAGATCTAATTCTCTCAGGATCAGCTCACTGAAAAGGTTGAATAAGTCAAGTGAGAAGTTACATTCATGTTTTACTCCCTTTTCTATTTGTGTGTATTTACTAAATTCTTTTTTAATCCGTATGCAGGCGGTTTGCTGTCAGTATAAGTTTTGGATTACAGTTATACCTCACCTTACGTCTGAAATGTGTTCTAGGAGAGGCGACTAAAGTCGAATTTATTTATCTCCGAATTTATTTGTCACTAGACTAAACCACAAATTCCATGTTCTGTATTTTATTTATGATATGTCCCGGAAAGGAATATATTTGTTCGAAGTAGCAAAGTGCTTTTGGACTACTGTAACCGAGTAGGACAATCTAACAGGTAACCGGTCCTCGTCGTAGTGGTAGGCAATAGGTATAGCCAATAGGCGTCCTCCATGTACCTCCACATCAGTTCGTAGTTATGGCTGACACCAGCCAATCATATTACTGTGAGGGGGAACCCAGGTGTATGCATATTCATTACATGAATTTACAAATGCTTTTTTAATAATATATGTTCAATAAGAATCTATTTTAAGCTTACAAACAAATAAATTTTAGTTTTTAATATAATACAGAAAAAAAGTAATCTAAATTTACGAATACATATACGTACATACTTGTAAATGTAGATGTTTATAATTTGGTGATCTTTACAAAATATCGCTGGCTCTTTATTTGTGAATGTGATTTGCTCTAAGACATTCAGTTCACAATTCCCTGTAGATTACCCAGATCGATATACACCTGAGGCAGGCCAGAGGGCACAACGGCCGAAACTTTGTTATAACAACAACAAAAATGGGGAAATTAGTTCGCATGTAAATAGTGCAAGCATTTTTTTCAAATAATTCGTTTCTTTTTTGCGTGTTAACATTGCATTCAAAATTTCTTGGAGATGACAATGATTTTTTCAGATAAACATCCTACAATTTAATCCATAACTCGGGGTAATTTCACACCTTCCCGACGGGAAAACTAATGTGACGAACTCTATTGGAATTCGAACTCTGTTTTCCCATTCTCATTCCTAGCCGCTATCCATTACCCCATCCGCACATCCACAGTGACTCGCGGAATCATCGTTATTACTAATCAGAACAATGACATTTTAATCCGTCCTGCTTTCACCCGATCCCTACGGATAGACACCTGATATTCCTTCTGCAAACAACAACAATAAACGATAATACACGTATACCTCACCTTACGTCGGTAATTTGTTCCAGGATAGGCGACTTAAGTCGAATTTACTTGTTTCCGAATTTACTTGTCACTAGGCTAAGCAACAACTAACTAATCCCAGTTCTGTATTTTATTTATAAATGCATTTTTAATATTATATGGTCAATAAGAATCTATTTTAAGCTTACAAACAAATAAATTTTAGTTTTTAATATAATACAGAAAAAAAGTAATCTAAATTTACGAATACATGTACGTACATACTTGTAAATGTAGATGTTTACAATTTTGGTGATCTTTACAGTACATCGCGGACTCTTTATTTTTGAATGTGATTTGCTCTAAGACATTATAAAATAAAATGATTTTATAAGGTTAAATAACAAATACAGGCCAGTAAATAAAACGACAACACAGAGTCACAGTTGTTTTCATATTTCGTTCTCTAAGGTTTATGATGATTATATTAACATTTACTGTAAATGTATTTTAATATGATTTTATATATTTTTATTCTTATTTATTGTACAGTAACACGATTTTATGTGCTTTTAACGTTTTTCTGGTGATATTACGACTTTAATATTTGTGGAAGACAGACGTAAAGTCGAATAAAATGACTTGTTTTTTTTTTTACTTTCTCCATATTTTTTGACAAGCAACGTATAATCGAGAACGGCTTAACTCGAAACGACGTAACCCGAGGTATGTCTGTAGTTTAATATCTTTTCCGAATAAATTAAGCTTATCCAGCACTTGATCAGTTCTTGGTTTTGTCCCCTTATAAAAAGGTTTTGCATAATCTATAAAACATTGATATACATCTTTTCGCATTTGTATTGATGTTTATGGTACCATGCTGGGCATAAATATCACATTCCAGTGTCTTTAGCGAAAGAGGAACTCTTTCTTTCCCACTTCTAGTCTAATTCGAAACATTACTTTTTTTTTTTTTTTTTTTTTTTTTTTTTAAGCATTTCACCCCAAGCAAGGCGGGAAGCCACTAGGACGCAAGGGGTTACAGAAAATAGCAAGATCAGATAGGAGTGATAGAAGAAAGGATGAGGGTAGTAGATAGATTGTCAATTGACATGTCGATTGAATAGCTTGAATATTGGAGATTATAGCTCACAGGGAAACAGGAGAAGGGAAGGAGTTCCACAGGCGAGAGGTGCGAGACATGAAGCTATTAGAGTAGAAGAGACGGCTACATTTAGGAGTTTTGACAGTGAATTTTTTGAGAGCGGGATGCCAGCCTCGTAGGGCGCTTGAACTCATGACGTCTGGGAACCAGCGAATGCAGCTCCTCTGAGCAATTTCCATGAAAGTATTTGTAGAACAGACAGAGGGAGGCGACGGCGCGTCTGTGAGAAAATGACTGTAGACGAGACGCCAGGGCAAGGCCAACTGCATTGCATATCCGCCTCTGGAGCCTATCAAGAACCCCGAGGCAAACACAAGGGGCACCAGACCATATATGGCAGCTATACTCCATGCTAGGGCGAATTTATCAGAATTCGGATAACATGTTCTCGTTATGTGATTTCTGATTGTCTAATGCGGCCCATATTTGTGTGCAGCTCGTTTCTTACGCGCCACTATGAAAATGGATCTATTTATTGAACTATTGTCCTCATCTTTATCATCATAATCACGACGTTTCGAACGTTGTACGCTCCGGCCTTCTTCAGTATCTGTCTATATGTCTGCGATAAGGTATTATGATTATTCACAGTATTTACATTGTTCAGAATATTGTTCTCATCTTTGTTGTCATATGCACGATGTTTCGGTCGTTTTACGCTTCGGCCTTCTTCAGTATCTGTTTATATGTCTGCCATGAGGTATTGCGATTATTTGCATATTCGGACTATTGTCCTCATCTTTGTTAACCATATCCACGACGTTTCTGTCGCCGTGCACTCCGGCCTTCTTCAGGATCTGTCTATATTTCTGAGATGACGTGTTGTGAATATTTACAGTATTTACATAGTTCGGACTACTGACTATGACAAAAAAAGATGAGGTTAATCGTCTGAACAATGTAAATCCTGTAAAAAACTTCCTCTTTTGCCTGCCCGTATTTCTTTTTATTTTCTTTGTACAGTGTTCTAGATTCTGTGCCATAACTTGGCGTTGTTTGTTGTCTTCTTTTCAACATATCAAAGATTTCATCTGTCATCCACTGCTTTTTTTTTTGTCTGGTTTTCTTCGAGATGATCCTGTTTGCTGATCTTCTCTTAATATGTATTTCTGTTCTCAATTAATTCACTGTATCAGCTTTGTCTTTTCCAGTCTGAACAAAGATTTTTTTTCTTCTCTCACTATTAACTCGAAAAAGTTCAGGAAAGAAGTTACTTAGAATTTATAAAAAAAAACATTGTTTAGAATTCTCTTTTGTTTCCTTTTTGTAGTAACTTGTTAACACAATGGTTTGTTATTTATTTGTCTAGCCTACTCCATTCCCTCGACAAGGAGAGAAAAAATCGCATATAAATATAGTATTTTTTTAATTCAAGTTTCTCAAACCAGCCGCCACTATTTGATTTTTCACATCTAAAGCGTGCTTATTTTATTTTTTAATTTCTCACGTCTTTATGTGCCGTTTCCACTCAGGATGTAAACGATCATGGCTCTCTACAACTTCCTGTCCCTTGTAGCTCTTAATAAACTTTATCTTTCTTATATTTTTCCTAAACTTTCTTCCGTTATCCATTGACTCAAGCTCACTAAGTATATTATGTGTTGTTTCCCCTGTCTTTTTTGTTCTCTATTTGTCTTGTCACTATCAGATTTTCCAAGCCCTCCTTCCTAATCATTTGTCCATGTTGGTTTCAATGTCTGAGTATGACTTAAAAAGACTTTCCCCTCCCCTGTTATAGGCAGTAGCACACAAATGCATGCTGGGATTTATTTTCTAGCCGATAAATTAAACCAGTTCGCGGTTTCATCTGACTCAGTTAAAACATCTGTCTAGAAAAGAACACTACGTTTTAGTCGTTGTGAACTTGTTTTTTTGTGTATCAACGCTAAATCTTGGTTTTGTTTTTTTTTTTGTCATATTACTGTTAATTTGCCTTCCCTTGCTTGCTTTATATTACTTTTTGCCCTGTTCTTTTCTTTTCTTTTTCTTGTTATTGCTTATTGCAAATTATGTCAGTTCTGTTTGTTTCAAATTTTTACTATTTATCAACATTTTAAAGGGCTACTTTTATCTACAGAAATTTAAAGCATCAACTGTCTGTCTCTTCTATCTATCTATCTATCTATCTATCTATCTATCTATCTAAGTCTGTTTATATCTATCTATCTGCTCCATCTATCTATCTCAGTCTGTTCATATCTATGTATCTATCTATGTATCTCCATCTGTTCATATCGAAGTCTGTTTATATCTATCTATCTATGTATCTATCTAAAAATTTTCCAAAAAAAATATTTGGTCTATCGATAAATTTTGAAATCTATGAATCTATCTATCTATCTATCTCTGTTTATATCTATCTATCTGTTCCATCTATCTATCTCAGTCTGTTCATATCTATGTATCTATCTAACTCCATCTGTTCATATCGAAGTCAGTTTATATCTATCTATTTATCTATCTAAACTTTTTCCATCAAAATATCTGTCTATCGATCCCCATCTGTTCATATCTATCTATCTATCTATCTATCTATCTATCTATCTGTTCATATCTAAGTCTGTTTATCTAAAATTTATCTATCGTTGTTTTTTTTCCATAAAAATCTAATTCTCTAATTGAGGAAAATAGTTTGTTCATATCTAATTTTATTTATCTATCTGGAAATATCTGTTCATATAAAAAATCTATCTATTAAGAGTAAAGAAAATATCTTGAAAAAAAAATCTATCTATCTATCTATCTATTATCAGTTACCCTTCATTTAAATGCCAGAATATGATTAGTAGAAGGATGATGGATTTTTTAATTTTATTGCTTCAAAAGATTTATTCTTAACCGCCACCTTTGATTAGTAAGGAAGGATGATAAAAAAAAAAAACAATTTGATCCCAAATTAGAAACACTTTGATTTATGACCTAAAGTTGAAATTATTAAATCAGGAAATCTATCTTATGCCTGAACCTAATATTTTATTAACATTATCCAATGGCAATGGTGTAGGAAGGAATTGGGTAAATCCCAACTATTTACTTACCGTATGTTTCCGCGTATAAGACGATATTTAAATCACCCCCCCTTTAAAAATTTGGAGTCATCTTATACTCAGTCAGTTATTTCCAATTGACTAAATAAAATCGGCGATCATGTATCTGTCGATACATGATTGACGGGGCAAGTTTTTTTCCCCCGATGGGTTGCCATTTCTTTCTGTGGTAGACTGGGTGCCAACCAAGGCTAAAGAATCCAGTCTGTCTTGCTATTCAACCCATGGTTGGGAGAAGAAGATATGGATTCATGCCTTTCCCAAGGGTATTTGTTCGCTTTATACTACAATTCTGAAAAGAGAAACCTTAAAATCTGAGTGATGTTTGTCGAGAGGGTAACCTCGGCCTCAGTACGATAACCAATAACGTCCATGAAAAGACTCACATTATCAAATAAACTAATAATAAAAGTAATAAAATAATTTCTACCTTTTATATAACTGGCATAAAAATTGCCAATTCGAAGAAGAATTCCATATGAATGAAATCAACTTGTATCCATAGTTAAGCCAAAAACAAAATGTCGTGAAAATGAGCTATAATGGCGTTCACAGAAACCTTTATCTTTTGATAACTTTCAATAACCATTTTACTGAATAAAAAAATAGTACACCAGGCCGTTTGTTACTGTTTAGATATAGGGAAAAAAGAGGAAAAAGAATCAGTATACGCAAGAGATTCTAGTGGGTTATTGCAACACTGGGGGGGCAGAGACGTTATTTCTTGTTTTCGGGGATACGCGTTTGTAGTCCACACCCTCCTTGCTAGGACGCAAACGTTGGGCAATAACAAAATAATCAAGGATTTTTTTCTTTTTTTGAGAAGGTGGAGCTGGGGTCTTAACGCTTGAGAAACCAAAAATGTTTTGCAGAGATCTCATAATTCAAGCGAAAACATGAATAAATGCAGCTGACATCTTTTAAAGGGAAAAAAAATTATCACTTTACACTGGAATTTTAAAACTTATGTTATTCTACGTGTTTCTTGGTATCGCCTGTATCCACTGAGAAAGGTCAAATCTTGATACATTTATCGAGGAGATTTAGCCATTTTTTTTGTTTTTTACAGAGAACATTATACATTTGGTGAACGAACGTGTTCGATGAATCATTGATCAGTTGATCTCCATTTTGCAGAGTTTTTTTTATAAAAATTCTATTCTTTCATTTCGTTTGTTTGAAACTATTCATCAAGTCCTGATTTGACCAGTTTTCTATTCAATTAAAAAAACACCTTTCTTATTTATACCAAATTGTCTTCATCTGTTTATTAAAAGACATCTGTCCAGCTTTTAATCGCTTTTTCATGTCAAAGTGATTTTATAGTGAGTTATCAGTTATAGTGAAGTGTATGAGTGTTGAAACAGATTAGTTTGATTTGGCCGTGTCAGTTAGATAGCCCACTATAAGAGGAGTATAAAACAAGAAAATCAAATTATAAAGTGAAACGACAAACTTATATACATATAAATCAAGTTAGGTCCCTACAAATAAAATTAATGTATTTTGGTTGATACAAGGTCGTCAAAAAGTTCATAGTAGCCCTTGCAAGAATGAGTTTATGTGTACGTAGGCAGGAACGTATGTGTGCATGTATGTATGTATGAGCGTTATCGTAGGGTAGGAATGTCTTTGAAGTAATCGCTCAGTCTTAAAATGTTCCGTTCGTTTATCAAGTATAAAATAGGTGAGGGAGAAAGGTAGAGATAATAATAACGATCGCTTGACGTTTGTCAAGGGGCGTGTTAATACGTTCGTCTCCTTTTGTCTGGTGACAGGCGAACTTGCCCGTCTTTTATTTTGTTTGTGGAGCTTGAAAAGTTCATTTTGGAATTCACTCCCGGATATGATTCGGACCTTTCCATTGGGCGACGAACAAACTTCGCGTCGGCTCGCGAAAAGGTCCGTAAAAGAATTTTGTTTCTGAGAATTGAAGATTATTTGAATTTTGTTTTTAAATGTTTCCTAGTTTTCTATTGTCCGAAAAACATTTCGCATCAGGGTGTGAAATTTCACGAGTTTTGTCTTGGATTCGATTTTGCGTGTGTATTAAGCAAAGTTTGCTAAGTCGAGTGTTTTTAATTTCAAACAAAATCAATGAGTCAGTGCTTAGCATTTGAATTTTAAAACTAGGTCTTGTTTTGTTCACTATAAGATGACGTGATGAAACGTAAATAAAACAATAGTTTCTCTTTTAGGGGACGCGTGTATGAAAAACACAATATAGAATCAGTTTTGTTATTTGGTTTATTTTAAATTTCTAAGGATACAGTAAGTAACAAGATTTCCAATAACGTCATCTTTATATAATCAATGGGCAGTCGTCTTATACTACAGGTATAGCATAAATTCATGAAAATTTAGTATATTTTTTTACATCGTCTTATCTAAAGGTTGCATTGTACGCGGAAATATACGGTATGTAAATAAGTCTGGCACAAGGCAAAAGTGATAGAGTATTCTGAAGAATGAACCCAACTGAGTAGTAAATTCAAGAGACAACGTCATTTGCCACTGCTCTATTTCAACGCGACACATATCAATGTATACTTAATATATATATATATGCATGTTTTTTTTAACGTATCAGTGTGTACGCTTTACCACCATCTCTAAAACTATATATATATATATATAATATATATATATATATATATATATATATATATGATTGAGTGGTTAAAGAGAGAGAAGCAGCTGCCTGGAAAATAAGACCACCCACCCAGTCAGTCATCTAGTCTGCCACCCAGTTTGTCCAGACACGTCAAAGCGATTTTTCGCTAGAATTTCATTCCCTTCTCAAATAATTAAGCAGATAAACGTCTCGTCTGGAATTGTTGAAAGAAAAAAAAAACTCTTTGCAATATAAGAAGTAATTAAATCTTCAATTCTGACCGAATGCAGGACTTTTACAAGTACAGGCTGAACACGAAAGCTTTGTTTGTAATTACTGCTCATGTATAGTCTCCTCGTACCAAAATGACCAGGGGGAGGGGGTAAAATTAAAACAAATGCCTGAGTTCGGCATATGATTAGACATTTTTCACCTTTTTTAGTGATGAGGAATTTTGTCTAGATGTCTGGCGATGGCATTGTGTATAACAGGAATTAAAGCGGGAAAAAGATGGAAGACAAAAAAATGTTGAAATGGAGAAAGCGAAAGGCGGGAAAGTGGAAGAATATATATATATATATATATAGAGAGAGAGAGAGAGAGAGAAAGCGAAAGTGAAAGAAAGCGAAAGAGAGAGGGAAGATGAGAAAAGTAAAAAGGTACGTATTTTTACGGCTTTTGTAGGCTATTTAAAGCCAGAAATTATGTTTAGATTGTAAGAATGTCTTCGGACATAATGATTTGGTGATACAAGTCTTACTAATTAACCCATATCTGGGGGGCGTGGCAGAAGAGGTGTATTCATACATTTCCCAATGGCATTTGCGAATATAACGACCTCAGCAGGAATTGGAACTCGGCTCTCCGATTTACAATGCCGAGCCGTTGTCCATTACACCACCAGAACATTCAAGTTAATTTATACCTGGTTATTATCTTATTTACCCATCTAGGTTTTGACCAGGCTTGACATTGCTTAATTTTCGACGATGTTTACGGGCAGCAGTGTTTAACGTGACATTTTTTTAGGAAAATGGCGCATAATTTTGAAAAAAAAAATAAACAGAAAAATCCCTAACGAAAATTTATATTGGTCTTGATATAAATGAAAAATCTTTCCAGCCACACACACACACACACACACACACACACACACACACATATATATATATATATATATATTAATGCATTAAATAATATAGACAAGTTTTGTCTATTTATTTTAAGTAAATTTTTTTCATATTGTCGAATAAGCTTTTTAGCATTATCAAAATTGAACAAAATTTTTCCCATGTTGATAATGTTTTTTATTTTAATTGTCTGAAAGCTTAGGGCTTACATAAACCATCATCAAGATTACCATCTTTGTTATATAATTATTATTTAATTTATTGTAAAGTACTCTGATGATGTCAGTTTTGTAAGTACTATTTTTTAGACAGGATTAATTAAACAAAAACATGTATCAACATGGTGTTTTTGAATTAACTAAAATTATTGATACAAATTATTAACCCCCTTACGTCCTTTTTTTTCAAATAATCAACTGTTCTTGCCGTTACCATAGTAATTTTAATTTTAATAATGAATATGCTTATAAAACGCGTAAATTTCAAAATTAGTTATGAAAAAAAAAAAATTGCTTGAAGATGGAAAAGAGCTTGGTCTTTTAATTCAATTTAATTCAAATAATTATATTGAAATTTTAGAAAGGCTCTTGTTTTGAAACATGAGAACTCTTATGTAGCGTTGAATCATATTTTTAAATAAATAATTATATATATATATATACATATATATATTAAAGATTGATAAATAATCATTTACAAAGCACGAACCAGGCTCCATTTAGATATCTTTAAATTGTTATTATTATTTAATTAAAATTATTATGCATTATTTTGCCTGTTTAGACAAAGGGAGTTAAATTTGTGAGTTTTGGCATAAATTGGGGGAATCAGCCGAATTTTGAAAAAGAATTTTTTAAAATTTCAATATAATTTTTTCGTATTAAAAATATATATATATATATATGTGTGTATAAAATATATATATTAAACGTTATTCAATGTTCAATTTTTATAGTGAACATATATGCTCTATCTCTGATATTGAAATTTTATCCCATAAATATAATAAATTCTTTGGAATTAAAACTATATTTCTTCATATATATATATATTATATATATATATATATATATATATATATATATAGTAATTCCGAAAAAAGTTATACTTTACCCCATAAGTACATGGTATTCCCAAAAAGAAAACTTCAATCTTGAAGTACCAACATGCCGAAACATTGCTTAACTTCGTTGATTGTAAAATTCATTGGTGTTTCAACGTGATGTAGCCTTATGACTGTTAAATAGAAAAATGGTGCAAATATAGAAAAAAAAAGAAAAAAATCTAAGAAGAAACCGTTGGCCTTTCAATCTTTTATTAAATATATATATATATATATATATATATATATATATATATATATTTGTGTGTGTGTGTTGTGTGTGTGTAATGTGTGTATAATTTATATATATATATATATATATATAGGGAATATTTAGAGAGGATGTTGGATCAGGAGGTTTAATAAGGATGTAGGGATCATCTTTTCAAATTAGACCTATTAAAAGATCAATTAGAAATTGATTCATGTCAATCAATTTGACGTTTGTTTTGAGGAGTTTCAGATATCACAGTCCAAATAGCAGTGTAAAAAACTTGAAAATGAAATCTTACGTGAAACCTCTGGGGCATTTTGTTACTTCAGGACAGAAGGTTAAAAAAAAAATCACATTTTGAAAAAAATAATCTTGAGTTAGTTGGAAAATAATCCAGAAATAAATATATATATATATATATATATATATATATATATATTATAAATTAATTGATTTAAAATATGGTTTTTATCGCTACACAGTTCTAACCATGTTTCAAAAATGAAAGCAAAAAATTCACGAATTCAAATTTTGTAATTAAATTAAAGACATTAGTTCCATTTCATCCTCAAGCGAATTTTGGAGTAAATTTTTAAAATTACTCTTTTTTTAAAGACACAGCTAAAAAATCATAATTCACGTTTCCAAGGTTACAGATAAATCCACTTCTGAGAAAGATTATGTCCATTGTTCATCTGTAATTTGATGTATCAGTTATTAGTTACGTTTTGGTAGTGGGTAGGGATGTATTTTTCAATGAAATCTAACATCCGTTAAATGCATGTCGTCTGGATTTTAAAAAAAATTTTTTTATTGTTAACGTTTAAAAATTTTTATGGCATTTTTTTCTATTTGTATATTTAATTTTTCTTGGGTGGTGTTTAGGTTTAGAATCTTTTTTATTTAACTACGATTTGAAATATTTTCATTTTTAATTTTTAATTTTTTAATATATATATTTTTTTTAAGAACAATTAAATGTAATTAGAATCCTTTACAGTATGTAGAATTATTTTCACATCAAGTATAAGATGATATATTATTAGGTCAAATTTTTTTTTTAAATTTAAATATTATTTAAGTAAAATTTATGTCAATGACGGCAAAAATAGCTACTTATTAATTTTCACTGATTTTTAAACTTTTATTTTATTTATTTATTTATTTATTTTTATATAAACCTAGTAATATATTTTTTCTCATGTAAGTAAAAGGACATGGGTCATTCAATGACGCTTATATCTTGTAGCATTACATATTAATTTCATTTTACTGTAGGTGTTTTATTGGATTCTTTTTTTTTGCGTGTACAAACTAAAGGGAGGTCTTTAGGTTAGGAAACATTTTAATTAATTACAATTTTAAAAATTATTTTTATATATATATATATATATATATATATTAAAAGAATATTTAAAAAGATTATAAAATTAAAAAGGTGTTTCGATCCACGGAAAGTTTAAAATTGTAGGCCTTGTCAACACAGTGGTGTGAAGAAATGAAATAGAGGATAAAATTTTTAAACATAAAAAATAAAAAAAGGAAGAGGAGGAGGAGGAGGAGGAGGAGGAAAAGAGAAAAAAGTAAAGAAAAAAGAAAGAGAAAGTAGAATAAAAAAGACGTTGCAATGAGAATCTAGTAGTAGTGATAGTATTTTTAGTTTCTGGTTCAAGAAAAAATTCCGATTTAAAATTTTTGACCTATATTTTAAAATGTTAATATCTTGCTTATATAAAGGAAAAACTGCAAAAGGTTATATATATATATATATATATATATATATATATATATATATATATATATATATATATAATAATATAGAATATCAATTTATAAAGATATTAAATGTTGTTAGCTTTTCAAACCTTTTGTTTTTTTGGTGAAATTTTATTAAATGGAATCTTGAATAAGTTCTGTCTTTTTATTCAAAATATATCTGCTCTGGAATTTTAAATTGATTCTAGGATACCATCCTCCTCGGGTCTACCCATACGGATTACCTAAATTTGATATAAAATATATATATATATATATATATATATATATATATATATATATATATATATATATATATATATATATACAGGGTGTGACAACAAAATTGTACAAATAAAAAACAGCATAATAGTCTATCCACAAAATGTTTAATATCTAAAAAAAAAACACTATAATTGAGTATCTTTTTTCCAGGTTTTCAGATAAGAATTTAGCCATCTTGACACCATTTGTTTAAGAATCACTGAAAAACCCTTTGACTTATTCAGCTAGAAAGAAAACAGATTAAAATCGTTTTGTGTCAGCCCCACTCTCTTCTCAACTGAGCAATGGTGAGAGGAAAATCATTCAGGCCTCTCGTAATGGTACCAACATTCATACTCTGGCTTCAATCTCCATGTTCCTTAAAGAACCATCAAGAGAACGGTGAATAAGTTTAAAAAAGAGGGAACAGTAGAGAGGAAAATTTTATCAGGAGGTCAAAACAGGAACAGGGTTCATCATTTCAACTTAGAGGTAAAAACATCAATTAGAAAAGATCCAACTCAATCCATAAGATGTTTGACCCTTAAGAGAGGAGTTTCAGCTATGATACTCCAATGAGCATCGTATTGAAAATGAAACATCAAAAACACTTTTTTTACTACAGGAAAGAAAGTTAGAAGGTTAGAGAGAAGAAAATTTATTTTGAATAAGTATGGAATAAGTGATCCTAGAATAATATATATATATATATATATATATATATATATATATATATATATATATATATATATATATATATATTTTATATATATATATATATATATCCTGAACTTTTCATATATATATATATATATATATATATATTTGTTTTTGTTTATTTCAATCCTGGGAAAAATTTTATTTCGATCCTTAGCTATGGTTAATTAAGAATTGAACAAGTCATTTTCGTTTATGATTCTATTATTTATTCAAATTCTTCTGCTTTTGGAGAGTAATTATACATTCTAAGATTTGCACAAAAGTAGAGTCCATAGTGTTATAAAAAATATCGGAGAATTCCAGTAATACATCTTTAATCATTTCTAAGATACAACAGTTCAAACTAAAAATCTAACAATTGGACAATTTTGCTTTTACAATTTGAACAATTTTTGTTAATTTTTTAAAATAATGTGAATTGTGTGAATGTTCTGTGTTTGTGTGTGTGTGTGTGTTTTGTGTGTGTGTGTGTGTGTCAAAATTTTTGTATTTGTTTTTCTGTTACATAAGATGAACTGCAGCTGTTCGATGGCTTCAAGTTATAAACATTCCTTTGTGACGTGGAATTGCATTACTCATTCGTTTTCCCCAGCATTCCTTATTTCAGTACAGAAAAAAATGCATTTAAAACTGTACGTTTTCTTCTACTGTTATTTGACATGCCCCTTCGAAGCGTAAGCAAAAGAGCTCTCATTGGTTTTCCAAAATGTTGTAAATGATTTTTGACGATTTAAATTGTTCTTCTCCTGTCGTTCATTTACGCAAACTCATTAAATTAGTGACTTATTGTTGCCGTTCGCGTCTCTTGCCTTCATACGGGTGTCAGTTTCACAGACCGTCTTTCCTCGTAATGCGTCCCAGAATTTTCAATGGTCTCTTTGCTATTGTAACTATAAGTGTCCTTGTATTTCATATTTTCGTTAGATCCTTCGCGCGTGCTGTGTAAGATGATAAACTACGTCCAACAGCAAGACCTCTAATGAAGATATTTTGTGAGGAGCGTGGAACCGAATCAAAAATAAAATTAGTGTTTTAGGTAAATTTCCTGATTTAGAAAAAATCATATTTTAGGGTCCCATGTTTTAAGGGAAAACAGTTAACAACCATGAAACTGAGTTTAAAAATACTATGAAACCAAAAAATTTTTTTTTTTATACCAGAGATACATTAAAAATATATTACCAGCTAAATTTTTGAAAAAAAATATTACCAAAAATTTTTTGAAAAAAAATTATTACCAGCAATACATTTTTGAAGGAAAAATATTACCAGAAATAAATTTTTGACAAAACAAAATATTACCGGCAATAAAAATTGTCGGCATTAAATAACCTATTGAGGTTGATATACCGTAAAACAAACCAAACCAAACCAAAATTAGATCTTTCACGTTGCTTATATACTGTGTCCATGGTGTTCTTAATAGAACCACATCTCATTCTTTTTAAGTCTATTCATGAAGAATCAAGACTTGTTGTGCCGAAATTGGCTTTAATTGATTCGTTTTCTTCGACTTATCAACATTTTGCAAGTTATTTATTCCAGGAATTAAAAAAAAAAATTTTGACATGATAATGATTTAGTGATACAAGTCTTACTAATTAACCCATAGATAGGGGAGAAGAGGCAGATTCCTACCTAATCGGAATTAAAAAACAAAAAAACAAAAAAAAAACAAGAAATCAACATGTGAGTATGAAGTGGGGGATCAATTATGTATGACAATATATATAGAAAATGATCCCTCACTTTCTGGCCACTATCGTTTCTATACATTTTATATTTCGAAGAATTATTTCTAAGCTACAGCGGTTCAAAGCTTAAACTATACTGACTCACTTCTTAAGAACCAAATAACATATATATACATATAGCAGAGACACATAATATTTCCAGGAACCAATAAAACTCCTAAAATGACCAAAGAAATTCAGAGCAGCATGAATCCATCCATTTTCTTAACTTAAATAACAACTTAAGAGACTGTTTCACCAACATGGAAAGGACTGACCTAAATTGATTCAAAAAAAAAAAAAAAAAACAAATGAAAACTTGTCTGAAAAAGTTCATTTTCTCCATCAAGACATTCATTTATATAATTAAAATCAGCAAATGAAATTTTTATTTCTACTGATGATGGCTAATTTGGCCGAAACTAGTCGAGGAATCTAACTGAAATAATAATAAAAACGAAAGAATATAAATATACAAACCCAATGTGTCTGAAATTTTAATTTTTTTAATATTTTTATAAATCAATATATATATATATATATATATATATATATATATATATATATGGGGAAATGAACTAAGTTCGACATATTGTTATTTTTAATTTATTTTTGTTTAAACGTTATTTTTGGTGGACGTTCATATCTGAGAGAAATTCAATTTTTAATTAAACAGTATTTTTTTTATCCGGAGGAGGGGTATTTTTCTGTCAAGATATCTCTAATATTCTGGACCGCAGATGTAGTTGGATGACAAATGGTGTTCAATTAAAAAAAAAAAAAATCTTCTTTTTTCGGATATGAGTACCCAATTGAAAATAACGCTTAAACAAAATAAACAAAAAAAATATATATATATATATATATATATATATATATGTTGAAAAGTATTTTTTAAAAAATATAGTTCTAAGGTAAGCTATATTTATGAGTTAAAGTGCCCATTTTCAAGGGGACTGAGCGTAAATATAAATATATTTACAAGAATTGAAGTCTAACTTAAAAACAGTTATTGGTTATAAAATATGTATATATCAATCCTCAGATTTGACGATTTTTTTTTATCATAAAACAGACTGTTACCATTATTGATGGGACTTAATATTTTAATTTTTTATATATCTGTACACACACACACACACACACAAAAATATATATATATATATATATATATATATATATATATATATATATATATATATATATTTATATATATATATATATATATATATATTACTTTATATATAAACAGACTGACAAACAGGGGGGAGATTATTGTAAATTTATCCTTTTTGAAATTAAAAGGTTATGAATTTTTAAAATCTTAATTTCGTTCCCTGAGGAAAATCACCTGTCGTCGCTCTGCTCAACATGGCATCGACAGAACATCTATCTATCTATCTATCTATCTATCTATCTATCTATCTATCTATCTATCTCAGTCTCTTCATATCTATCTATATGTCTATCTCAGTCGTTTCATATCTATCTATCACAATCATTTCATATCTATCTATCTATCGATCGATCGATCGATCGATATATCACAATCTCTTCATATCTATCTATATAAAATCTATCTAGCTATAAATTTATTAAATATCATATATATTTATCAGTCTCTTCATATCATATCTAAACTATCTATCTATCTATCTATCTATCTATATAAATTCTATCTATCTATTTAATCTGTTCATATCATTATCTATCTCAGTTTCTTCATATCTATCTATCTGTCTATCTCAGTCTTTTCATATCTATAAAGAAAATCTTTCATATCTAATATCTATCTATTTCATATTATCTATCTATCTATCTATCTATCAAGAGTATCCCCATATATATCTATCATTAATCATATCTATCTACATCTATCTCAGTCTTTTCATGTCTATTTTATCACATATTTATTATCATCTATCTATCTACATCCCTTCATATCTATCTATCTATTTAACGTTTGATAACGATATATTTCAATATCATTGTTATATAAATAATATATATATATATTATAATTATATAAAAACATTTTTTTAAAATTGATGTTAATTAATGCAGGATGGCTAAACTAAAGCCATTTTATTCAATATAAACATATCTCTGGACTCAAAGATAAAATAAAAGATAGTAAGAAAAAAAGCCGATAATGTAGACATTGTATGATTGTTTCTTTGTTTTGTTTGTTTATCGGCATATCAACATCCTTATGGGTTATTTGATGCCAAAATTTCTTTTACTTGTTGGCATTACTAATTTCTTTTACAAATATGTATTGCTGGTAATATTTTTTCCTTACAAAAATATATTGCTGGTAATATTTTGACTATGAAAATCCATTGCAGGCACCTTTATTACAATTTTTTTTACAATTTCATATGACATTAAAGGAATCATTAATGCTTGAAATGTGATTAAATCTACTAACCCAATTTAACTTAACCATAACGGTTAGAATTTAAAAACTCCAGAAATTAATAATCTAGATTCGGTTCAAATATGATCGCCCACATTAAATCTGTTTCTCATCGTATGCTAGGCCTCCTACAGCTATAGTCTTATGCCAGACCAAGTTAAGTTAAGCAAATATTTAGATACACTTCTCCAATTTCAGACTGTCTGGAGAAAAAAAAAAGCTTTTCTGTAAGAAGATATGAAATGTTACTGGCACGGCACTGTGTAAAAACCTCGAAGAAAATGGTAAATAAATTCCATTTTTTCCAGCCATATGTTTCATTGGAGTGCATTCTAGGAGACATTTCAGAGCTGAGGGGTGAATGAGTACAGATCATGTCAACTCATTTTGGACAACATGACCTTCGTCCAGCGTTGAAATGTTAAATTGAGGAAATAATCAATATAATCTCTTAAAAAGTGTCTCAAACAATGACTGGCACGGTCTATATCTATCTATCTATCTATCTATCTTTGAATTCTTCATATCTATCAATCCATCTATCTAACTCTTTTAAGAATATCTATTATCTATCTATCTATCTATCTATCTATAATCTCAGTCCTTTTTATCTATCTTCAAATCTATCTACGTTATCTATCTATTTATCTATCTATCTATCTATCTAATCTTGTAAAATGTATGTATTATCAAATTAAATATTAATAAAATCTATAAAACAGCTAGCTTATCAAAGGAACTAATTGATTTTTTTCTTGTTATTTATCTATCTATCTCCATCTATTTATCTATTCTGTCTTTTCATATCTAAAAACATATCTGGTCATCTTTATCAAATCTATCTATCTATCTATCTATCTATCTATCTATCTATCTATCTATCTCTGTTCATATCTATGTATGTATCTATCTAACGAGCTAATTATCTAACGTTATAAAATTTTAAATATATATATATATATATATATAAATTAAGTTCTATCCTAAATTTCGAGGTAATCTAATATAATAATACCCATCTATTCATTTGCCGTGTCTTGCTTATTTTATTATCCATTGTGTCAGGAGATAAAATCCATTTAATTTTCGATGAAAAATTCCTCCTTTTGCCTTCAAATCTATGGGAAAGATTTATATATATATATATATATATATATATATATATATATATATATATATATATATATATAACCAAAATAAATAGTTTTTTTTCCATAAACTTTTTCTCCTTCAACTTAAAACTCATTCTTGGCCAATGAAAAAAAATTGTGAAGATCCGTTTTTTGAAACCTTCATAGATTTGCCTTGTTCCTTAAAATTTTTTTATTTGAATTCAATAGATTTATTGAACACTTTACCTTTAGTCATTTACTCGTTTTGGTTTTTGGTTTTCTTTGGACATTAAGCACTTGACGAGAGGATTCCTACAGTGTAATATTCTTGGTTCTTTCTTTTTTTATTTTCAACTTTTTCCTCGGCTACCAATTTGTTCCATGACAAGTTGAACTGACCAAGGTTTTTCAACCGAGTATTACTATTCATATATATATATATATTTCACGATTCATTGAATGATGAACAAGGAAAGCATTTCTATTCAGTTTTTCTAATGTTCTTACATTCATCCAAAAGACAAACATCTGTTGAAACTAGGATTTTTTTTTGTTTTAAGTATTTATTTTTATGTTTTTTTATTAGTATCTGCTCCTGTCTTTATGTTTGAAGTTTTATTAGAGTAATTCAAAAATCATTGCTTGTTGGAAGTAGAAGGTCTCCCATATTAAAGATGTCTGTAAAAGACCACCAACGCGCTCTTTCCATTTTCAAATAAGGTAAAGTTGAACCTTCTTAAACAGTCTTATATTAATATAGAGTGTTTCAATTATCTTAAGACGTCTATTACAATTTTGTATTCTTAAAATGACAGTGATATCTATATGAATTATTAAGCTAGTTCTGTATAGATGTTTCAGTGCGTCTTCATCGTTTAAATGGTTTGTTCATGTACGCCTTATGGCGCCGATTATGTGGCTAATGTATTCATTCTGTTTACAAGTCATAGTCCTGTACAAGACAGCGAAATTGATTTGATAGGCGTGTTATTATTGATAGTTATACGGTCGGAAGTTTTTAATTTTGAAATAGCTAATGATTTCTCTTTGGGGAGAACGGTTGCTAAAAGAATGATGATGCGTGAATTCATCTTGTTAATAATTTTTCTGTATCTGGTTATACAAAATATGCTTTCTTTTGCTGTATTTTTAGCATTCAAATTTTGTTGTAATAATCTTATTTGGTTATCGATAATGTAGATGGGGAAATTATTGATGATCAATATTTGTTTTATATGTTTGAGTTCACTAAAAATATTTTCCAGGAAGAGGATTTTTTTTTTTAATTATTGCTATTTTATACATATATGAGCAGTCACTATTATATTTCAGAAGGCAAGAGATTTTTTTTTTTATACGAGGGTGGGCTGAAAATTTCATAGGCTATAACATATACAGCGAGATAGTTGTGAATTTTCTGCACAATGAAATTGGGATGATGAAGATTTCTGTTCGGTGGGTGCCACGTCTTCTGATTATGATGTTTTTTAACTAGGCTGATCGTATCGCCGCGGAAATTTCACATTGTTTGATGCAGATCCAGCAGAAGCTTTCGTAACCAATGATGGGTGTTGGTTTTATCACTTTGATCTAGAGACAAAGAGACAACGCATGCAGTGGAAACACTTCACCTCGCCTACTACAATTATTATTATTATTATTATTATTATTATTACTCTATCACTATGTACACATCGTTTTATTATTATTATTATTATTATTATTATTATTGTTATTATTATTTTCTTTGAATTCAATTTGCAATTCCTTTTTCCCATGAAGGAACAAGAAGCTCCTATATCCAATGCCTGTCCGAACCAATTAGTCTATAGGAGACAGAATTGATAAAGCGAGGCTCAATGACCTACTTAAACAATACCGACCTCTCCTTCGGACTATTCCAAATTTATATCTGCTAGCTTTAACGTCGGGGCTGAAACTCTGGAGTTGGTCAATGAGATAAGAAAACCCTTTGAACGTCATTAATTCATAGACAGTTATCGCTTTAGTTGAGAAAAATTATGCTAGCCTTTAAAATCAGGGCATTATGCTTCATTTTAAACTATTATAAACATTTTATTATTATTATTATTATTATTATTTTCTTTGATTTCTGGCGTTTACACATTTCTTTCCGGGTCCCGCCCAGGGACCTAAGGTTAGAAATGGCGTCATGACACTTTCCACTGACAAAAAAAAAAAAAAAAATTACATAGATAAAGCCCTTCGTAAAGTGTGGGCTGTACTTGTCAGAACAATTTTTGTATCTCCTTGAGGCATGGACTTCCAGGAATCCCTTCAATTAGTCTACTGCAATCTTTTCCAACCAGTCCTAGGGCTCCAACTACAACAGGGATTGTTGATGTTCCCATATGCCACATTTTCGAGATTTCTATTTCAAGGTCCTTGTATTTTGACAACTTTTGAATATCTTCAAAGATACATTGCAGTCAGCAGGGACTGCCATATCAATAAGTTATTATTATTTTTTTTTGTTTGTGGTCTTTAATAACAATATCTGGCCGGTTGGCTTTGATTGTTCTGTCAGTGTGTATTGTGTAGTCCCATAGAATTGTAACAGGTCCTATCTCCGTAACCGGGTCTGGGTGGTGTTCATACCAGTTTCTTTCAGTTTCCTTCCCGTAGAAGTTGCAGATTTTCCAGTGCAGATATTGGCCCACTCTGTCATGTCGGGTTTTATATTCAGTGGGTGCCAACATCCGTGCAACCTGATACAAGATGATCAATCGTTTCTGGATATTTATCACAGATTATTATTTTTTATTATATTTATTATTATTATTATTTTATCACTACTTAACTATTGTTTTTTTTAATGGCTTACCCATGGCATAAAAGAGTTATCCCCCTTGACATTTAACGTAGTTTTAACTAACAGCGTTCTGCGATGACCATATTTCAAACTGAAATTCGAATTTCTAATTTTGAAATTTCAATTTTAAGTGTAGGTTTGAACCTAAATTTAAAATTTAGATTATAATGTAATCAAATATTTAATAATAGCAATAATTATACCGCCAAACCGCAAGATACAGAAATATTAACCAGATTACGACCAATTCATTTGTACCTGATGATTGCATAGTGCATGAAACTCCGAGACCTATTGCAGGCGTGGAGTATTATGCATCTTTATTAATATATGCTTAATAGATCAGTTATTTTGCATTGAGCACAGTTTTATTTAAACCAAAGGATATATCTTTATATTTATAATAAATAAATATAGATTTTTTTTGTTTATATATTATATATATATATATATATATATATATATATATATATATATATATATATATATATATATAAAAAGAGCACTTTTAATAATATATAATCCGGTGTTCTTATAGATATTTTTTTTTATTAAAATTGCTCAATTAAATTTACAGACCATTTATTATCTTTAATTGATTTAAAATATGTTTTTTGCTACAATGATTCTAACCATAAAATAAAATCTAAATAAATATATATATATTTAATTTATATAATTAAATTAAAGACATTAGTTCCATTTCATCATCAAGCGAAATAAATGTCTTTTAATTTAATTACAAAATTAAATTCGGGGCATTTAGCTTCCATTTTTGAAACATGATTAGAACAATATTATATTTTTAAAAAAATTTATTTTTTAAATCAATTAAGAAAATAATATATATATATATATAGGTATATATATATAGATATATGAATATATATGCTTATATATATATGTATACGTACATTTATTTATTTGATTTTAAATATATATATATATATATATATATATGTAATCCGAGATGATTAGTAGGTGAAACTTAGGTAGAAAAAAAAAAAAAAGAACAGGTTCATATTTAGCGTCCACCTGTGGGGTTATACTGCAACTCTGCTGGTTGAATGGCATTTACAGTTTCCGTAAGAGAAAAAGGAGAAGCAACGTGTCAGCCAAAATGAATTTTTTGTAGAATTTTTTGATGGGTGTGTATATTTGCATATGTTTTATTTTATATCCTAAACACACACACATATATATATATATATATATATATATATATATATATATATATATATATATATATATATATATATATATATAAAATATATTTAAAAAAAAAAAATTATAACATAAATATGTTATAAAATCACTAAAAAAAAAAATACAAATTTTGTTTTAACATGCGGTGATGATTTTGAATGTCATATATATATATATATATATATATATATATATATATATATATATATATAATGTATTTTATAATATTAAAGATAAATTATATGTATTGAAAATAAGATTTTTATATATTACATTATTGAAAGATCAGTTTTTTTATATATATGATGATGATTAAATTTTTTTGATTTAATTCCAATGTATTTCAATATTGTCATTTGTTCTAAAAATTTCCACCCCTGTGAAAATTGCTAACACATTGCTTCCCTTTTTCTTTAGTCCTTCCTCTCTTCAATAATATAAATCCACATAAAAATTTTATCGGTCAAGTAATTTAGACTTTACTTTTGTTAGAACAGTTTGTGATTTATTTTTTAAAATAATTTTAACATATTGTCTGAATAAATTTAAACCATTTTGTACTTTATCTTGGTGTTGAAATATTAAAATTTTACCTGTTGAACTAAATTTATTAATTAATTTTTCAATGATATTTTTTTTTCTTTTTGATCTATAACATATACAATACATTGAGCTTTTTTCATGAATTTATCTTTTAATATTTTATATTAAAAAGACCTACTTGGATTATCCTTACTATTACGGATTATAAAAAAACGTTAATTTCTTTTTAACGTTCAAATAAGATGTACAGTTTTATAGTGGGTATGTGCATGTTCCAATTTAACACTTCATAATATTAATATATATATATATATATATATGCGTTTGTGTGTATGTGGACGGGGGAAAAGTGGTTAGAAATTATTTTAAACCCGGATTCGAATCTCACCATGGCCAAATTTTTGGTTCAAGGTGACTTTAATCATTGTTATCGATGTGGATTCAATAATAAGTAACGAAAACCGAAATATAAGCGTATGGATTCGACTAGAATTCGAAATCAATATTCCGATTCCTCAATCCAAACCGCTATCCATTACTCCACCGTTCGTTATGAACCCTTCGTTCGTTCGTTCGTTTAGTTCTTTATCGAAACGAATTTCTTTCTTGATTCTTTATTTCTTTATTTACTTCCTTCCTTTAAATATTTTGCTTGCTTCCTTCTTCCTGCCTGCCTTCCTTCCTTTTTTAGATTTACTTATTTATTTATTTATTTATTTATTTATCTATCTCAGTATGTTCATATCATCTATCTATCTATATATCTATCTATATATATATCATATATGTTCATATCAATATATATATCTACGGAGAATTAATATCTATCTATCTATCTATCTATCTATATTAATTTTATGTTTATATTCTATCTATATATCTATCTGTTCATATCTATCTATCTATCTATCTATCTATCTCAGTCTGTTATATCTATCTATCTATCTATCTATCCGTGTATGTGTGTGTGTGTGTGTGTGTGTGTGTGTGTGTGTGTGTGTGTGTGTCATCTTGTACGTGGCGTTTGTGCTTTTTTTACTATATTTCGGAATCCTCTTCTTCTGCTGGCCGACCCCAAAGTAGAATGTTGGGACAAATAACCATCAGACGGCATAATTCAGTCGAGATTAATTCTCTACTTCGGCCCCCGTTTCCTTTCGTCGTCCGGCCGGCGCGTCTGACAGTGGAACTCATCTCCCGCGAGGACACATAATTACATTAGAGACTTCAATTTACGAATTTTGCCTTTTCATTTAATGGTTACATTAAATTTTTATTTGCCAGCAACAAAACAGAATCTTTGAAATATGGAAACTCAATAACTTCGTTGTAAATTCAGCCTCTGGCTTGAATCTATTTCTCTGATACGGCTTCGTTTATTCCCTCAATGCAAATTACAATTTTTTTACACAGCACCCTCAAACTCTTTCTCATTATGATCATAGATGTATTTCTTTCCTTCTAAATGTCTCAGTTAAAATAATTCTGAGATTTCTTTCTTTAAAATCTATCTATCTATGGTGTTTAAATATAATATATCTATCTACATAACACTTCATTATTATCTATCCAATTTTCATCCTTGCATCTATCTATCTATCTATCTATCTATCTATCTATCTATCTATCTATTTATCTATCTCAGTCTCTTCATTATCTATCTATATATGATCCCATATCTCCTCCTTGTATATTGATCTATCTATCTATCTATCTATCTATCTCAGTCTCTTCATTATCTATCTATCTATCCCAGTCTTTTCCTTATTTATCTATCTGCCCAGTCTCCTCCTTATCTATCTATCTATTATATCTATCTATCTATCTATCTATCTATCTATCTTTCTAGTCTCTTCATTAGATATCTATCTATCTATCTATCTAATATCTATCTATATCTATCTATCTCAGTCTCAATATCTATCTATCTATCTATCCCAGTCCCCTCCTTATCTATCTATCTATCTATCTATCTATCTATCTATCTATCTATCTATCTCAGTCTCTTCATTATCTATCTATCTATCTATCCCAGTCTCCTCCTTATCTATCTATCTATCTATCTATCTATCTATCTATCTATCTATCTATCTATCTATCTGTTCATACCTGTTTATTCATTATCTAAGTATCTATCTATATCTACGTTCATATCTCAGTTTATTTTTATCTATATATCTATCTATCTATCTCTATATCTATCTATCTATTCTGATTCATTTGATAAGATATTACAATCTCTAAATATCTATTTAACTGCCTATCTCAGTCTGTTCATATCTATAAATAGAATCTATCTATCTATACATCATCCATTATCTATCTATTTCATAGATGTTCCATATCTATCTAGATAGATATCTATCTTCAATCTCTTCGTATCTATTTATGTATCTATCTCAATCTGTTCATATCGTTGTCTCTCTATTTATATATATATATATATATATATATATATATATATATATATATATATATATATATATATATATATATATAGATAGATAGATAGATAGATAGATAGTTAGAGATATTCATATATTCATATTTAGCGATCTCGCTATCTACTTTTAAAATCTATATTTCGAATTTGTTGCATAGTTACACTTACATTTCTATTTATCTTAGACAACTGCAGTGAAGGTTCCCGCAATTTTGATGTTAAGGGATTAATAAGCAATGCAGTTATTCATTTGATATCAGATAAATATATATATATATATATATATATATATATATATATATATATACATATACATAGAGAGAGAGAGAGAGATAGAATGAATAGATAGATAGATAGATAGATAGATAGATAGATAGATAGATAGAAAGATATATTAGATAGATAGATAGATAGATAGACAGATAGAGATGAGATAGATAGATAGATAGATGATAGATAGATAGATAGATAGATAGATAGATGGATGCAGTTATTTATATGCTGTTATTCATTTTGTCAGTCAAGGGTATATATATATATATATATATATATATATATATATATATATATATATATATATGAATTATAGTCCTAAGATGTGCTATATTTATGGGATAAAGTGCTCAATATCAGAGATAAAGTATGTGTAGATATAAAATGAACATAGAAGTCAATACTTAGAGGCCACAGTTTTTTTCATGCTAGACGCAATCGTCAGACCTCACGGTGACCTGACGATTGGATATGGAATGAAACAGCTGGTCGCCTCTAAGTGTTGACTTCAATGATCGCTTTTATATTTACACACACTTTATCTCTGATATTGAGCATTATATTTTTCACATATATATATATATATATATATATATATATATATATATATATATATATATATATATTTTAAATGAATTTTATAAACAATATTTAGATATTTATACATGCATTCAGCTGCTTGTGTGATACTTTGTTCTGCTATATTTTTTTTCTTTATTTTACTTCACGATTCCATCCACCCAGGACTTGGCTATCTTTCTTGCCGATGAGGTAGTGTAAGTTGTTTCTAAATACGTTCATAGAAATGGCAACCACTGAAGTAAGAGAACAACCAATAAATTCAAATCCTCCAAATATGGGTAAATACAAGCCCAGGCTCTGCTCTCAATCCTTGGGTGTCAACTAGTCGAGGAGAAGGAAAACCGATTAATTCAAAACTTCCAACTATGGGTAAATACAAGCCCAGACTCTGCTCTTAATCCTTGGTTGTCAACTAGTCTAGGAGAAGGAAAACCGATAAATTCAAACTTCCAACTATGGGTAAATACAAGCCCAGACTCTGCTCTTAATCCTTGGTTGTCAACTAGTCTAGGAGAAGGAAAACCGATAAATTCAAACTTCCAACTATGGGTAAATACAAGCCCAGACTCTGCTCTCAATCCTTGGTTGTCAACTAGTCTAGGAGAAGGAAAACCGATGAATTCAAAACTTCCAACTATGGGTAAATACAAGCCCACACTCTGCTCTCAATCCTTGGTTGTCAACTAGTCTAGGAGAAGGAAAACCGATAAATTCAAACTTCCAACTATGGGTAAATACAAGCCCAGACTCTGCTCTCAATCCTTGGTTGTCAACTAGTCTAGGAGAAGGAAAACCGATGAATTCAAAACTTCCAACTATGGTTAAATACAAGCCCAGACTCTGCGCTCAATCCTTGGTTGTCAACTAGACTAGGAGAAGGAAAACCGATAAATTCAAAACTTCCAACTATGGTTAAATACAAACCCAGACTGTGCTCTCAATCCTTGGTTGTCAACTAGTCTAGGGGAAGGAATACTGATAAATTCAAAACTTCTAACTATGGGTAAATACAAGCCCAGACTCTGCTCTCAATCCTTGGGTGTCAACTAGTCTATGAGAAGGAAAAGCGATAAATTCAAAACTTCCAACTATGGGTAAATACAAGCCCAGACTCTGCTGTCAATCCTTGGTTGTCAACTAGTCTAGGAGAAGGAAAACCGATGAATTCAAAACTTCCACCTATGGGTAAAAACAAGCCCAGACTCAGCTATTAATCCTTGGCTGTCAACTAGTCTAGGAGAAGGAAAACCGATAAATTCAAAACTTCCAACTATGGGTAAATACAAGCCCAGACTCTGCTCTCAATCCTTGGTTGTCAACTAGTCTATGAGAAGGAAAACCGATAAATTCAAAACTTCCAACTATGGGTAAATACAAGCCAAGACTCTGCTTTCAATCCTTGGTTGTCAACTAGTCTAGGAGAAGGAAAACCGATAAATTCAAAACTTCCAACTATGGGTAAATACAAGCCCAGACTCTGCTCTCAATCCATGGTTGTCAACTAGTCTATGAGAAGGAAAACCGATAAATTCAAAACTTCCAACTATGGGTAAATACAAGCCCAGACTCTGCTGGTTTAATCCTTGGTTGTCAACTAATCTGGAGAAGGAAAACCGATAAATTCCAAACTTCCAACTATGGGTAAATACAAGCCCAGACTCTGCTCTCAATCCTTGGTTGTCAACTAGTCTAGGAGAAGGAAAACCGATAAATTCTAAACTTCCAACGATGGGTAAATACAAGCCCAGACTCTGCTCTCAATCCTTGGTTGTCAACTAGTTTAGGATAAATTCAAAACTTCCAAAGTAAATACAAAATCGATAAATTCCAAACTTCCAACCATGGGTAAATACAAGCCCAGACTCTGCTCTTAATCCTTGGTTGTCAACTAGTCTAGGAGAAGGAAAACCGATAAATTCAAACTTCCAACTATGGGTAAATACAAGCCCAGTCTCTGCTCTCAATCCATGGTTGTCAACTAGTCTATGAGAAGGAAAACCGATAAATTCCAAACTTCCAACTATGGGTAAATACAAGCTCAGACTCTGCTCTCAATCCATGGTTGTCAACTAGTCTAGGAGAAGGAATACCGATAAATTCAAAACTTCCAACTATGGGTAAATACAAGCCAAGACTCTGCTTTCAATCCTTGGTTGTCAACTAGTCTAGGAGAAGGAAAACCGATAAATTCAAAACTTCCAACTATGGGTAAATACAAGCCCAGACTCTGCTCTCAATCCTTGGTTGTCAACTAGTCTAGAGAAGGAAAAACCGATAAAATTCAAAACTTCCAACTATGCGTAAATCAATCCATGGTTGTCAACTAATCTATGAGAAGGAAAACCGATAAATTCAAAACTTCCAACTATGGGTAAATACAAGCCCAGACTCTGCTCTCAATCCATGGTTGTCAACTAGTCTAGGAGAAGGAAAACCGATAAATTCAAAACTTCCAACTATGGGTAAATACAAGCCCAGACTCTGCTCTCAATCCATGGTTGTCAACTAGTCTAGGAGAAGGAATACCGATAAATTCAAAACTTCCAACTATGGGTAAATACAAGCCAAGACTCTGCTTTCAATACTTGGTTGTCAACTAGTCTAGGAGAAGGAAAACCGATAAATTCAAAACTTCCAACTATGGGTAAATACAAGCCCAGACTCTGCTCTTAATCCTTGGTTGTCAACTAGTCTAGGAGAAGGAAAACCAATGAATTCAAAACTTCCAACTATGGGTAAATACAAGCCCAGACTCTGCTTTCAATCCTTGGTTGTCAACTAGTCTAGGAGAAGGAAAACCGATAAATTCAAAACTTCCAACTATGGGTAAATACAAGCCCAGACTCTGCTCTCAATCCATGGTTGTCAACTAGTCTATGAGAAGGAAAACCGATAAATTCAAAACTTCCAACTATGGGTAAATACAAGCCCAGACTCTGCTCTCAATCCAACATGGGTGGTTGTCAACTAGTCTAGGAGAAGGAAAACCGATAAATTCAAAACTTCCAACTATGGTTGTAAATAAATTCAAAAGCCAAGACTCTGCTTTCAATCCTTGGTTGTCAACTAGTCTAGGAGAAGGAAAACCGATAAATTCAAAACTTCCAACTATGGGTAAATACAAGCCCAGACTCTGCTCAGAATCCTTGGTTGCAACTAGTCTAGGAGAGAAGAATACCGATAAATTCAAAACTTCCAACTAGTCTAGCTTTCAATCCTTGGTTGTCAACTAGTCTAGAGAAGGAAACCGATAAATTCAAAACTTCCAACTATGGGTAAATACAAGCCCAGGCTCTGCTTTCAATCCTTGGTTGTCAACTAGTCTAGGAGAAGGAAAACCGATAATTTCAAAACTTCCAACTATGGGTAAATACAAGCCCAGACTCTGCTCTCAATCCTTGGTTGTCAACTAGTCTAGGAGAAGGAAAACCGATAAATTCAAAACTTCCAACTATGGGTAAATACAAGCCCAGACTCTGCTCTCAATCCTTGGTTGTCAACTAGTCTAGGAGAAGGAAAACCGATAAATTCCAAACTTCCAACTATGGGTAAATACTAGGAGAAGGAAAGCCCAGACTCTGCTCTCAATCAACTAGTCTGATAAATTCAAAACTTCCAACTATGGGTAAATTGCTCTCAATCCTTGGTTGTCAACTAGTCTAGGAGAAGGAAAACCGATAAATTCAAAACTTCCAACTATGGGTAAATACAAGCCCAGACTCTGCTCTCAATCCTTGGTTGTCAACTAGTCTAGGAGAAGGAAACCGATAAATTCAAACTTCCAACTATGGGTAAAACAAGCCCAGACTCTGCTCTCAATCCTTGGTTGTCAACTAGTCTAGGAGAAGGAAAACCGATAAATTCAAAACTTCCAACTATGGGTAAACAAGCCCAAGCCCATGGTTGTCAACTCTAGAGAAGGCGCTCAATCCTTGAGGAGAAGGGTTGTCAACTAGTCTAGGAGAAGGAAAACCGATAAATTCAAAACTTCCAACTATGGGTAAATACAAGCCCAGACTCTGCTCTCAATCCTTGGTTGTCAACTAGTCTAGGAGAAGGAAAACCGATGAATTCAAAACTTCCAACTATGCGTAAATACAAGCCCAGACTCTGCTCTCAATCCTTGGTTGTCAACTAGTCTAGGAGAAGGAAAACCGATAAATTGAAAACTTCCAACTATGCGTAAATAGAAGCCCAGACTCTGCTCTCAATACTTGGTTGTCAACTAGTCTAGGAGAAGGAAAACCGATAAATTCAAAACTTCCAACTATGGGTAAAACAAGCCCAGACTCTGCTCTTAATCCATGGTTGTCAACTAGTCTATGAGACTGAAAACCGATAAATCAAAAACTTCCAACTTGGGTTGTCAGACTCTGTCAATCCTTGGTTGTCAACTAGAGGAGAAGGAAAACCGATAAATTCAAAACTTCCAACTATGGGTAAATACAAGCCCAGACTCTGCTCTCAATACTTGGTTGTCAACTAGTCTAGGAGAAGGAAAACCGATAAATTCAAAACTTCCAACTATGGGTAAATACAAGCCCAGACTCTGCTCTTAATCCTTGGTTGTCAACTAGTCAGGGAGAAGGAAAACCGATAAATTCAAAACTTCCAACTATGGGTAAACAAGCCCAGACTCTGCTCTCAATCCTGGTTGTCAACTAGTCTAGGAGAAGGAAAACCGATAAATTCAAAACTTCCAACTATGGGTAAATACAAGCCCAGACTCTGCTCTCAATCCTTGGTTGTCAACTAGTCTAGGAGAAGGAAAACCGATAAATTCAAAACTCTGCTCTCAATCCAAAACTTCCAACTATGGGTAAATCAAACAAATACAAGCCCAGACTCTGCTTTCAATCCTTGGTTGTCAACTAGTCTAGGAGAAGGAAAACCGATAAATTCAAAACTTCCAACTATGGGTAAATACAAGCCCAGACTCTGCTCTCAATCCATGGTTGTCAACTAGTCTATGAGAAGGAAAACCGATAAATTCAAAACTTCCAACTATGGGTAAATACAAGCCCAGACTCTGCTCTTAATCCTTGGTTGTCAACTAGTCTATGAGAAGGAAAACCGATAAATTCCAAACTTCCAACTACGGGTAAATACAAGCCCAGACTCTGCTCTCAATCCTTGGTTGTCAACTAGTCTATGAGAAGGAAAACCGATAAATTCCAAACTTCCAACGATGGGTAAATACAAGCCCAGACTCTGCTTTCAATCCTTGGTTGTCAACTAGTCTAGGAGAAGGAAACCGATAAATTCAAAACTTCCAACTATGGGTAAATACAAGCCCAGACTCTGCTCTCAATCCTTGGTTGTCAACTAGTCTAGGAGAAGGAAAACCGATAAATTCAAAATTCCAACTATGGGTAAATACAAAGACTTCCAACCATGGTTGTCAACTAGTCTAGGAGAAGGAAAACCGATAAATTCAAAACTTCCAACTATGGGTAAATACAAGCCCAGACTCTGCCTTGGTTGTCAACTAGTCTAGGAGAAGGAAAACCGATAAATTCAAAACTTCCAACTATGGGTAAATACAAGCCCAGACTCTGCTCTCAATCCTTGGTTGTCAACTAGTCTAGGAGAAGGAAAACCGATAAATTCAAAACTTCCAACTATTCAAAACTCTCCAACTATGGGTCAAATACAAGAGAAGGAAAACTGATAAATTCAAAACTTCCCATGGTTGTCAACTAGTCTGGTTGGAGAAGGAAAAACCGATAAATTCAAAAACTTCCAACTATGGGTAAATACAAGCCCAGACTCTGCTCTCAATCCTTGGTTGTCAACTAGTCTATGAGAAGGAAAACCGATAAATTCAAAACTTCCAACTATGGGTAAATACAAGCCCAGACTCTGCTCTCAATCCTTGGTTGTCAACTAGTCTATAGGAGAAGGAAAACCGATAAATTCAAAACTTCCAACTATGGGTAAATACAAGCCCAGACTCTGCTCTCAATCCTTGGTTGTCAACTAGTCTAGGAGAAGGAAAACCGATAAATTCAAAACTTCCAACTATGGGTAAAAACAAGCTCAAGACTCTGCTTTCAATCCTTGGTTGTCAACTAGTCTAGAGGAGAAACCGATAAGTCTATGAGAAACCGATAAATTCAAAACTTCCAACTATGGGTAAATACAAGCCCAGACTCTGCTCTCAATCCTTGGTTGTCAACTAGTCTAGGAGAAGGAAAACCAAATAAATTCAAAACTTCCAACTATGGGTAAATACAAGCCAAGACTCTGCTTTCAATCCTTGGTTGTCAACTAGTCTAGGAGAAGGAAAACCGATAAATTCAAAACTTCCAACTATGGGTAAATACAAGCCCAGACTCTGCTCTCAATCCATGGTTGTCAACTAGTCTATGAGAAGGAAAACCGATAAATTCAAAACTTCCAACTATGGGTAAATACAAGCCCAGACTCTGCTCTTAATCCTTGGTTGTCAACTAGTCTAGGAGAAGGAAAACCGATAAATTCAAAAACTTCCAACTATGGGTAAATACAAGCCCAGACTCTGCTCTCAATCCTTGGTTGTCAACTAGTCTAGGAGAAGGAAAAACCGATAAATTCAAAACTTCCAACTATGGGTAAAACATACAGACTCTGCCCATTTGGTTGTCAACTCTGCAAAACTTCAACTATGGGTAAATACAAGCCCAGACTCTGCTCTCCTTGGTTGTCAACTAGTCTAGGAGAAGGAAAACCGATAAATTCAAAACTTCCAACTATGGGTAAATACAAGCCCAGACTCTGCTCTTAATCCTTGGTTGTCAACTAATCTATGAGAAGGAAAACCGATAAATTCCAAACTTCCAACGAAGGTAAATACAAGCCCAGACTCTGCTCTCAATCCTTGGTTGTCAACTAGTCTAGGAGAAGGAAAACCGATAAATTCTAAACTTCCAACGATGGGTAAATACAAGCCCAGACTCTGCTCTCAATCCTTGGTTGTCAACTAGTTTAGGAGAAAGAAAATCGATAAATTCCAAACTTCCAACCATGGGTAAATACAAGCCCAGACTCTGCTCTTAATCCTTGGTTGTCAACTAGTCTAGGAGAAGGAAAACCGATAAATTCAAACTTCCAACTATGGGTAAATACAAGCCCAGTCTCTGCTCTCAATCCATGGTTGTCAACTAGTCTATGAGAAGGAAAAAACCGATAAATTCAAAACTTCCAACTATGGGTAAATACAAGCCCAGACTCTGCTCTCAATCCTTGGTTGTCAACTAGTCTAGGAGAAGGAAAACCGATAAATTCAAAAAACTTCCAACTATGGGTCAAAAGGAGAAGGCCCGATAAAGAAACTGCTTAAATCAATCTTTCTTGGTTGTCAACTAGTCTATGAGAAGGAAAACCGATAAATTCAAAACTTCCAACTATGGGTAAATACAAGCCCAGACTCTGCTCTCAATCCTTGGTTGTCAACTAGTCTATGAGAAGGAAAACCGATAAATTCAAAACTTCCAACTATGGGTAAATACAAGCCCAGACTCTGCTCTTAATCCTTGGTTGTCAACTAGTCTAGGAGAAGGAAAACCGATAAATTCCAAACTTCCAACTATGGGTAAATACAAGCCCAGACTCTGCTCTCAATCCTTGGTTGTCAACTAGTCTAGGAGAAGGAAAACCGATAAATTCAAAACTTCCAACTATGCGTAAATACAAGCCCAGACTCTGCTCTCAATCCTTGGTTGTCAACTAGTCTAGGAGAAGGAAAACCGATAAATTCAAAACTTCCAACTATGGGTAAATACAAGCCCAGACTCTGCTCTCAATCCTTGGTTGTCAACTAGTCTAGGAGAAGGAAACCGATAAATTCAAAACTTCCAACTATGGTAAATACAAGCCCAGACTCTGCTCTCAATCCTTGGTTGTCAACTAGTCTAGGAGAAGGAAACCGATAAATTCAAAACTTCCAACTATGGGTAAATAAAGCCCAGACTCTGCTCAATCCTGGTTGTCAACTAGTCTAGGAGAAGGAAAACCGATAAATTCAAAACTTCCAACTATGGGTAAAGGACAGGCCGATAAATTCAGACTCTGCTCTCAATCCTTGGTTGTCAACTAGTCTACTTGGAGAAGGAAAACCGATAAATTCAAAACTTCCAACTATGGGTAAATACAAGCCCAGACTCTGCTCTCAATCCTTGGTTGTCAACTAGTCTATGAGAAGGAAAAACCGATAAATTCAAAACTTCCAACTATGGGTAAATACAAGCCCAGACTCTGCTCTCAATCCTTGGTTGTCAACTAGTCTATGAGAAGGAAAACCGATATATTCAAAACTTCCAACTATGGGTAAATACAAGCCCAGACTCTGCTCTCAATCCTTGGTTGTCAACTAGTCTAGGAGAAGGGAAACCGATGAATTCAAAACTTTCAACTATGGGTAAAAACAAGCCAAGACTCTGCTCTCAATCCTTGGTTGTCAACTAGTCTAGGAGAAGGAAAACCGATAAATTCAAAACTTCCAACTATGGGTAAAATACAAGCCAACTCTGCTTTCAATCCTTGGTTAAACTAGTCTAGGAGAAGGAAAACCGACAAAATTCAAAACTTCCAACTATGGGTAAATACAAGCCAAGCTATCAATCCATGGTTGTCAACTAGTCTAGGAGAAGGAAAACCGATAAATTCAAAACTTCCAACTATGGGTAAATACAAGCCCAGACTCTGCTCTCAATCCTTGGTTGTCAACTAGTCTAGGAGAAGGAAAACCGATAAATTCAAACTTCCAACTATGGGTAAATACAAGCCCAGACTCTCAATCCTTGGTTGTCAACTAGTCTATGAGAAGGAAACCATAAATTCCAAACTTCCAACTATGGGTAAATACAAGCCCAGACTCTGCTCTCAATCCTTGGTTGTCAACTAGTCTAGGGAGAAGGAAAAACCGATAAATTCAAAACTTCCAACTATGGGTAAATACAAGCCCAGACTCTGCTCTCAATCCTTGGTTGTCAACTAGTCTAGGAGAAGGATGAAACCGATAAATTCCAAACTCCAACTATGGGTAAATACAAGCCCAGACTCTGCTCTTAATCCTTGGTTGTCAACTAGTCTAGGAGAAGGAAACCGATAAATTCAAAACTTCCAACTATGGGTAAATACAAGCCCAGACTCTGCTCTCAATCCTTGGTTGTCAACTAGTCTATGAGAAGGAAACTGATAAATTCAAAACTTCCAACTATGGGTAAATACAAGCCCAGACTCTGCTCTCAATCCTTGGTTGTCAACTAGTCTAGGAGAAGGAAAACCGATAATTCAAAACTTCCAACTATGGGTAAAAATACAAGCCCAGAAATCCTTGGTTGTCAACTAGTCTATGAGAAGGAAAACCGATAAATTCAAAACTTCAACTATGGGTAAATACAAGCCCAGACTCTGCTCTCAATCCTTGGTTGTCAACTAGTCTATGAGGAGAAGGAAAACCGATAAATTCAAAACTTCCAACTATGGGTAAATACAAGCCCAGACTCTGCTCTCAATCCTTGGTTGTCAACTAGTCTAGGAGAAGGAAAACCGATAAATTCAAAACTTCCAACTATGGGTAAATACAAGCCCAGACTCTGCTCTCAATCCTTGGTTGTCAACTAGTCTAGGAGAAGGAAAAGGACTTCCAAATGGGAAATACAAGCCCGACTCTGCTCTAAATTCAAAACTTCCAACTATGGGTAAATACAAGCCCAGACTCTGCTCTCAATCCTTGGTTCAATAGTCTATGGATAAATTCAAAACTTCCAACTATGGGTAAAACATCCCAGACTCTGCTCTCAATCCTTGGTTGTCAACTAGTCTAGAGAAGGAAAATAAATTCAAAACTTCCAACTATGGGTAAATATAAGCCCAGACTCTGCTCTCAATCCTTGGTTGTCAACTAGTCTATGAGAAGGAAAACCGGATAAATTCAAAACTTCCAACTATGGTAAATACAAGCCCAGACCTGCTGTCAATCCTTGGTTGTCAACTAGTCTAGAGAAGGAAACCGATAAATCAAAACTTCCCTATGGGTAAAACAAGCCCAGACTCTGCTCTCAATCCTTGGTTGTCAACTAGTCTAGGAGAAGGAAAACCGATAAATTCAAAACTTCCAACTATGGGTAAATACAAGCCAAGACTCTGCTCTCAATCCTTGGTTGTCAACTAGTCTATGAGAAGGAAAACCGATAAATTCAAAAACTTCCAACTATGGGTAAATACAAGCCCAGACTCTGCTCTCAATCCTTGGTTGTCAACTAGTCTAGGAGAAGGAAAACAGAATTGAAAAAATTCAAAACTTCCAATCCTTGGTTGTCAATGGGAAAACCGATAAAAATAAGCCCAGACTCTGCTCTCAATCCTTGGTTGTCAACTCTGCTGAATTCAAATCCTAGTAAAGGAAAACCGATTGGTTGTCAACTTGTTTGTCAACTAGTCTAGGAGAAGGAAAACCGATAAATTCAAAACTTCCAACTATAAATACAAGCCCAAACTCTGCTCTCAATCCAGTTTGTCAACTATAGGAGAAGGGGATAAATTCAAAACTTCCAACTATGGGACTCAAGCCAGACTCTGCTCTCAATCCTTGGTTGTCAACTAGTCTAGAGAAGGAAAACCGATAAATTCAAAACTTCCAACTATGGGTAAAACAAGCCCAGACTCTGCTCTTAATCCTTGGTTTGTCAACTAGTCTAGGAGAAGGAAAAACCGGATAAATTCAAAACTTCCAACTATGGGTAAATACAAGCCCAGACTCTGCTCTCAATCCTTGGTTGTCAACTAGTCTAGGAGATAAATTCAAAACTTCCAAAGGAAAGACTCTGCTCTCAATCAAAAAAAACTTCCAACTATGGGTAAAACAAGCCAAGACTCTGCTCTCAATCCTTGGTTGTCAACTAGTCTATCCTTGGTTGAGAAGGAAAAACCGATAAATTCAAAACTTCCAACTATGGGTAAATGAACAAAGCTAGAGGAGAAGGAAAAACCCAGACTCTGCTTTAATCCTTGGTTGTCAACTAGTCTAGGAGAAGGAAAACCGATAAATTCAAAACTTCCAACTATGGGTAAAACAAGCCCAGACTCTGCTCTCAATCCTTGGTTGTCAACTAGTCTAGGAGAAGGAAAACCGATAAATTCAAAACTTCCAACTATGGGTAAATACAAGCCCAGACTCTGCTCTCAATCCATGGTTGTCAACTAGTCTAGGAGAAGGAAAACCGATAAATTCCAAACTTCCAACTATGTGGTAAATACAGGCCCAGACTCTGCTCTTAATCCTTGGTTGTCAACTAGTCTAGGAGAAGGAAAACCGATAAATTCAAAACTTCCAACTATGGGTAAAAAAACAAGCCCAGACTCTGCTCTCAATCCTTGGTTGTCAACTAGTCTAGGAGAAGGAAAATTCAAAAATTTCCAAATTCAAAACTTCCAACTATGGGTAAAGGACAAGCCCAGACTCCAACTCTCAATCCTTGGTTGTCAACTAGTCTAGGAGAAGGATAAAAAACCTATGGTTAAATACAAGCCCAGACTTCAAAACTTCCAACTATGGAAGGTAAATAAAAACCAACTATGGGCCCAGACTCTGCTCTCAATCCTTGGTTGTCAACTAGTCTATGAGAAGGAAAACCGATAAATTTCAAAACTTCCAACTATGGTAAAACAAGCCCAGACTCTGCTCTCAATCCTTGGTTGTCAACTAGTCTAGGAGAAAAGGAAAACCGATAATTCAAAACTTCCAACTATGGGTAAATACAAGCCCAGACTCTGCTCTCAATCCTTGATTTGTCAACTAGTCTGAGAAGGAAAACCGATAAATTCAAAACTTCCAACTATGGGTAAAGGTACAATCCCCAGACTCTCCGATAAATTCCAAACTCAACTATGGGTTGTCAACTAGACTCTACCAAGAAGGAAAAACCGATAAATTCAAAACTTCCAACTATGGGTAAAAACAAGCCCAGACTCTGCTCTCAATCCTTGGTTGTCAACTAGTCTAGGAGAAGGAAAACCGATAAATTCAAAACTTCCAACTATGGGTAAAACAAGCCCAGACTCTGCTCTCAATCCTTGGTTGTCAACTAGTCTAGGAGAAGGAAAACCGATAAATTCAAAACTTCCAACTATGGGTAAAAACAAGCCCAGACTCTGCTCTCAATCCTTGGTTGTCAACTAGTCTAGGAGAAGGAAAACGATAAATTCAAACTTCCAACTATGGGTAAATACTGGGAGAAGGAAACCCAAACTCCAACTGGGCTCCCAATCCTTGGTTGTCAACTAGTCTAGGAGAAGGAAAAACCGATAAATTCAAAACTTCCAACTATGGGTAAATACAAGCCCAGACTCTGCTCTTCAATCCTTGTTTGTCAACTAGTCTAGGAGAAGGAAAACCGATATATTCAAAACTTCCAACTATGGGTAAATACAAGCCCAGACTCTGCTCTCAATCCTTGTTGTCAACTAGTCTGGGAGAAGGAAACCGATAAATTCAAAAAACTTCCAAATATGGGTAACTATAAGCCCAGACTCTGCTCTCAATCCTTGGTTGTCAACTAGTCTAGGAGAAGGAAAACAGATAAATTCAAAACTTCCAACTATGGGTAAATACAAGCCCAGACTCTGCTCTCAATCCTTGGTTGTCAACTAGTCTAGGAGAAAGGGAAAATGGGTAAATAAAACCCAACTATATCCTTGGTATGTCAAGCTCAGACCCTTCTTCTCCAAACTTCCAACTATAGAGAAGGGGAATTCAAAACTTCCAACAGGTAAAACAAGCCCAGATTCTGCTCTCAATCCTTGGGTTGTCAACTAGTCTAGGAGAAGGAAAACCGATAAATTCAAAACTTCCAACTATGGGTAAATACAAGCCCAGACTCTGCTCTCAATATTTGGTTGTCAACTAGTCTAGGAGAAGGAAACCGATAAATTCAAAACTTCCAACTATGGGTAAATACAAGCCCAGACTCTGCTCTCAATCCTGGTTTGTCAACTAGTCTATGAGAAGGAAAACCGATAAATTCAAAACTTCCAACTATGGGTAAATACAAGCCCAGGAGTTTGTCAACTAGTCTAGGAGAAGGAAAACCGATAAATTCAAAACTTCCAACTATGGGTAAATACAAGCCCAGACTCTGGTTCAATCCTTGGTTGTCAACTAGTCTAGGAGAAGGAAAACCGATAAATTCAAAACCCAACTATGGGTAAATGAAGCCCAGACTCTGCTCTCAATCCTTGGTTGTCAACTAGTCTATGGAAAACCGATAAATTCAAACTTCCAACTATGGGTAAATACAAGCCCAGACTCTGCTCTCAATCCTTGGATTGTCAACTAGTCTTCAAGCCAAATAGCTAAAAAACTTCCAACTCCAACAAATGGGTAAATTCTCCAAAACACCCAACTCGGGTAAAAACAAGGACAGACTCCTCTTAATCTTGGCCCAACTAGTCTAGGAGAAGGAAACCGATAAATTCTTCCAACATGGGCTAATATCCTTGGTTGTCAACTAGTCTAGAGAAGGAAAACTTCTCCCAAAACTTCCAACTATGGGTAAATATAAGCCCAGACTCTGCTCTCAATCCTTGGTTGTCAACTAGTCTATGAGAAGGCAAAACCGATAAATTCAAAATTTCCAACTATGGGTAAATACAGGCCCAGAAATCCTTGGTTGTCAACTAGTCTATGAGAATGAAAACCGATAAATTCAAAACTTCCAACTATGGGTAAATACAAGCCCAGACTCTGCTTCAATCCTTGGTTTGTCAACTAGTCTAGGAGAAAAAAACCGATTAAAAGACCAAATGGGTTCCAACCTTGGGAAAAATAAATTCAAACAGACTATGGGTAAATGCCAAGACTCTCAATCCTTGGTTGTCAAATAGTCAAGGAGAAGTATGAAACCGATAAATTCAAAAACTTCCAACTATGGGTAAATACAAGCCCAGACTCTGCTCTCAATCCTTGGTTGTCAACTAGTCTAGGAGAAGGAAAACCGATGAATTCAAAACTTCCAACTATGGGTAAAACAAGCCAAGACTCAGCTCTTCTGTCAACTAGTCTAGGAGAAGCAAAACGATAAATTCAAAATTTCCAACCCAAACTCTCCAACTATGGGTAAACTTGGTTGTCAACTAGTCTAGGAGAAGGAAACCGATAAATTCAAAACTTCCAACTATGGGTAAATACAAGGACAGAGAAGGAAAACCGATAAATTCAAAACTTCCAACTATGGGTAAATACAAGCCCAGACTCTGCTCTCAATCCTTGGTTGTCAACTAGTCTGGGAAGGAAATCCGATAAATTCAAAACTTCCAACTATGGGTAAATACAAGCCCAGACCAGGTTCTCAATCCTTGGATTGTCAACTATGGGTCTACTCGAGAATCCTTGGAAAACGTCTATGAAAATTCAAAACTTCCAACTATGGGTAAAATCAAGCCCAGACTTCTTCTCAATCCTTGGTTTTCAACTAGTCTAGGAAGGAAAAATCGATAAATTCAAAACTATAAATATGGGTAAATAAGCCAGACTCTATCAATCCTTGGTTGGACTATGAGAACCATAAATTCTAAACTTCCAACTATGGGTAAATACAAGCCCAGACTCTGCTCTCAATCCTTGGTTGTCAACTAGTCTAGGAGCTATGTGCTAATACCCTTCAAAACAAAGGTATGGGTCCTCTTCTTCTCCCCTCAGACTCCAATCCTTGGTTGTCAACTAGTCTATGAGAAGGAAAACCGATAAATTCAAAAAACTTTCAAAACTAGTCTAGGAGAAGGAAAACTATGTGGGTAAACTTCCAACTATGGGTAAATACAAGCTCCACCCCAACTCTGCTCTCAATCCTTTCTATAGCCTTGGATGTCAACTAGTCTAGGAGAAGGAAAAACCGATAAATTATAAATTCAAAACTTCCAACTATGGGTAAATACAAGTTAAAACAAGCCAGACCAGGTTCTCAATCCTTGGTTGTCAACTAGATGATAAATTCAAAACTTCCAACTATGGGTAAATACAAGCCCAGACTCTGTCAATCCTTGGTTGTCAACTAGTCTAGGAGAAGGAAACCGATAAATTCAAAACTTCCAACTATGGGTAAATACAAGCCCAGACTCTGCTCTCAATCCTTGGTTGTCAACTAGTCTAGGAGAAGGAAAACCGATAAATTCAAAACTTCCAACTATGGGTAAATACAAGCCCAGACTCTGGTTCTCAATCCTTGGTTGTCAACTAGTCTAGGAGAAGGAATTGGTTGTCAACAGTCTAGAGAAGGATAAATTCAAAACTTCCAACTATGGGTAAATACAAGCCCAGACTCTCCTCTCAATCCTTGGTTGTCAACTAGTCTAGGAGAAGGAAAACCCGATAAATTCAAAACTTCCAACTATGGGTAAATAAGCCCAGACTCTGCTCTCAATCCTTGGTTGTCAACTAGTCTAGGAGAAGGAAAACCGATAAATTCAAAACTTCCCAACTATGGTAAAAATACAAGCCCAGACTAGGTTCTATGAGAAGGCCTTGGAAAACTTAACTAAGCTTCTTGGTTGGTTGTCAACTAGTCTATCCTTGGAGAAGAGAAGGAACCGATAAATTCAAAACTTCCAACTATGGGTAAATACAAGGACAGACTCTGCTCTCAATCCTTGTTTGTCAACTAGTCTAGGAGAAGGAAACCGATAAATTCCAAACTTCCAACTATGGGTAAATACAAGCCCAGACTCTGCTCTCAATCCTTGGTTGTCAACTAGTCTAGGAGAAGGAAAACCGATAAATTCAAAACTTCCAACTATGGGTAAATACAAGCCCAGACTCAGGCTCTCAATCCTTGGTTGTCAACTAGTCTAGAGAAGGAAAACCGATAAATTCAAAACTTCCAACTATGGGTAAATACAAGCCCAGACTCATCCTCAACTAGTCTCGATAAATTCAAAATCCAACTATGGGTGGTTGTCAACTAGTCTAGGAGAAGGAAAACCGATAAATTCAAAACTTCCAACTATGGGTAAACATGGTTAAAACTACACGATAAATTCAAAACTTCCAACTAAAGACTCTGCTCAATCCTTGGTTGTCAACTAGTCTAGGAGAAGGAAAACCGATAAATTGAAAAACTTCCAACTATGGGTAAATACAAGCCCAGACTAGGTTCTCAATCCTTGGTTGTCAACTAGTCTAGGAGAAGGAAACCGATAAATTCAAAAACTTCCAACTATGGGTTACAAGCCCAGACTCTGCTCTTAATCCTTGGTTGTCAACTAGTCTAGGAGAAGGAAACCGATAAAAAACTTCCAACTATGGTAAATACAAGCCAGACTCTGCTCTCAATCCTTGGTTGTCAACTAGTCTAGGAGAAGGAAAACCGATAAATTCAAAACTTCCAACTATGGGTAAATACCCTTGCCAAAGACTCTGCTTCTTCTCCCACACCCAACTATGGTTGTCAACTAGTCTAGGAGAAGGAAAAACCGATAAATTCAAAACTTCCAACTATGGGTAAATAAAGCCAAGACTCTGCTCTCAATCCTTGGTTGTCAACTAGTCTAGGAGAAGGAAACCGATAAATTCAAAACTTCCAACTATGGGTAAATAAATACAAGTCAACTAGTCTAGGAGAAGGAAAGATAAACAAACTTCCAACTATGGGTAAATACAAGCCCAGACTCTGCTCTCAATCCTTGGTTGTCAACTAGTCTATGAGAAGGAAACCTATAAATTCAAAACTTCCAACTATGGGTAAATACAAGCCCAGACTCTGCTTCAATCCTTGGTTGTCAACTAGTCTAGGAATGAAAGGATAAAAACCTATAAATTCAAAACTTCCAGTTGTTAGTGAGGTAAATGGAAGCCCAGACTCACTATGGGTCAATCCTTGGTTGTTGTCAACTAGTCTAGGAGAAGGAAAACCGATAAATTCAAAACTTCCAACTATGGGTAAATACAAGGACAGACTCTGCTCTCAATCCTTGGATTGTCAACTAGTCTAGGAGAAGGAAAACCGATAAATTCAAAACTTCCAACTATGGCAAAATACAAGCCCAGACTCTGCTCTCAATCCTTGGTTGTCAAAGTCTAGTAAATAATTCAAAACAGACCAGGTTCTAAAAGCCCAGACTCTGCTCTCCTTGATAAATTCTAGGAGAAAAACTTCCAAACTGCTATGGGTAAATACAAGCCCAGACAAAGGTATGAATCCTTGGTTGTCAACTAGTCTGAGAAGGAAACCGATAAATTCAAAAAACTATGGGACCAGGTTCTCAACTTTGGTTTCAACTAGTCTAGGAGAAGGAAAATGGTAACTCCAACTATGGGTAAATAAGCCCAGACTCTGCTCTCAATCCTTGGTTGTCAACTAGTCTAGGAGAAGGAAAACCGATAAATTCAAAACTTCCAACTATGGGTAAATACAAGCCCAGACTCTGGTTCAATCCTTGGTTGTCAACTAGTCTAGGAGAAGGAAAACCGATAAATTCAAAACTTCCAACTATGGGTAAATATCCAGACTCAGCTCTCAATCCTTGGTTGTCAACTAGTCTAGGAGAAGGAAAATAACATAAATTCAAAACTTCTATATTGGTAATATTCCAAGCCCAGACTCAACCGTCTGCTCAATCCTTGGTTGTCAACTAGTCTTGGGAGAAGGAAAATCGATAAATTCAAAACTTCCAACTATGGGTAAATACAAGCCCAGACTCTGTTCTAATCCTTGGTTTGTCAACTAGTCTAGGAGAAGGAAAACCTATAAATTCAAAACTTCCAACTATGGGTAAATACATCCAGACTTCTTAATCCTTGGTTGTCAACTAGGGTAGGGAAGGAAAACCGGACAACAAGCCCAGACCATCCTTGGTTGTCAACTAGTCTTCTAAAAGCGATAAATTCCAAACTTCCAACTATGGGTAAATACAAGCCCAGACTCTGCTCTCAATCCTTGGTTGTCAACTAGTCTAGAGAAGGAAAACCGATAAATTCAAAACTTCCAACTATGGGTAAAATTCAGGACAGACTCAGTTGAAACTTGGATAAATTCAAACTTCCAACTTGGGTTGTCAACTAGTGCTATACCCTTGGTTGTAAACTAGTCTAGGAGAAGGAAAAACTTCCAACTATGGGTAAATACAAGCCCAGACTCTGCTCAATCCTTGGTTGTATGGGTAAATAGAAAGACAAACCGATAAATTCAAAACTTCCAACTAGCCTTGGAGCCCAGACTCTGCTCTCAATCCTTGGTTGTCAACTAGTCTATGAGAAGGAAATCCTCTAAATTCAAAACTTCCAACTATGGGTAAATACAAGCCCAGACCAGGTTCTCAATCCTTGGTTGTCAACTAGTCTAGAGAGAAAAGGAAAGTGATAAATTCAGAAAATCCTTCCAACTATGGGCAAAGATAAATTCAAACTTCCAAATCCTCTTCTTCTCCTCTCAATCCTTGGTTGTCAACTAGTCTAGGAGACAGAAAACCGATAAATTCAAAACTTCCTTGGATGGGTAAATACTCCAGACTCTGCTCTCAATCCTTGGTTGTCAACTAGTCTAGGAGAAGGAAAACTCTTAAATTCAAAACTTAGGAGAAGGAAAAACCCAACTATGGGTAAAAATGGCAAGCCCAGACTCTGCTCTTAATCCTTGGTTGTCAACTAGTCTAGGAGAAGGAAAAACCGATAAATTCAAAACTTCCAACTATGGGTAAATAAGCCCTTCTTCTCCCCCACTCAATCCTTGGTTGTCAACTAGTCTAGGGAGAAGGTTCTATAAATTCAAAACTTCCAACTATGGGTAAATACAAGCCCAGACTCTGCTCTCAATCCTTGGTTGTCAACTAGTCTAGGAGAAGGAAACCGATAAATTCAAACTTCCAACTATGGGTAAATACAAGCCCAGACTCTGGTCAATAGCTTGGTTGTCAACTAGTCTAGGAGAAGGAAAAACCGATAAATTCAAACTTCCAACTATGGGTAAATACAAGCCCAGACTCTGCTCTCAATCCTTGTTGTCAACTAGTCTAGGAGAAGGAAAAAACCCTTCCTTCTTGGGTCCCCAATCTTGGTTGTCCTAGTCTGATGGGAAAACTTCCAACTATGGGTAAATATAAGGACAGACTCTGCTCTCAATCCTTGGTTGTCAACTAGTCTAGGAGAAGGAAAACCGATAAATTCAAAACTTCCAACTATGGGTAAATACAAGCCCAGACTCTGCTCTCAATCCTTGGTTGTCCAACTAGTCTAGAGGAAAAAACCGATAAATTCAAAACTTCCAACTATGGGATAGACCAATTCTCAATCCTTGGTTGTCAACTAGTCTAGGAGAAGGAAAACCGATAAATTCAAAACTTCCAACTATGGGTAAATACAAGCCCAGACTCTGCTCTCAATCCTTGGTTGTCAACTAGTCTAGGAGAAGGAAAACCGATAAATTCAAAACTTCCAACTATGGGTAAATACAAGGCCCAGACTCTGCTCTCAATCCTTGGTTGTCAACTAGTCTGGGAGAAGGAAACCGATAAATTCAAACTTCCAACTATGGTAAATAAGCCCAGACTCTGCTCTCCAATCCTTGGTTGTCAACTAGTCTGGGAGAAGGAAAACCGATAAATTCAAAACTTCCAACTATGGGTAAATAGCAAGCCCAGACTCTGGTTGCTCTAGTCCTTGGTTGTCAACTAGTCTATGAGAAGGAAAACTCAATAACTTCAAAACTTCCAAACTATGGGTAAATACAAGCCCAGACTCTGGATTAATCCTTGGTTGTCAACTAGTCTATGAGCTCTGCTCTCAATCCGTGGATAAATTCAAAACTTCCAACTATGGGTAAATACAAAGCCCAGACTCTGCTCTCAATCCTTGGTTGTCAACTAGTCTAGGAGAGGAAAACCGATAAATTCAAAACTTCCAACTATGGGTAAATACAAGCCCAGACTCTGTTCTCAATCCTTGGTTGTCAACTAGTCTAGGAGAAGGAAAAACCGATAAATTCAAAACTTCCAACTATGGGTAAATACAAGCCCAGACTCTGCTCTCAATCCATGGTTGTCAACTAATCTATGAGAAGGAAAACCGATAAATTCAAAACTTCCAACTATGGGTAAATACAAGCCCAGACTCTGCTCTCAATCCATGGTTGTCAACTAGTCTAGGAGAAGGAAAACCGATAAATTCAAAACTTCCAACTTGGGTAAATACTTCTGCTCTTAATATGGTTGTCAACTAGTCTAGGAGAAAGAAAACCGATAAATTCCAAACTCCAACTATGGGTAAATACTAAGCCCAGACTCTGCCTTGGTTGTCAACTAGTCTAGGAGAAGGAAAACCGATAAATTCAAAACTTCCAACTATGGGTAAATAAAGGAACCAAGTCCTAGACTCTGCTCTTAATCCTTGGTTGTCAACTAGTCTAGTAAGAGAAGGGAAAACCGATAAATTCAAACTTCCAACTATGGGTAAATACAAGCCCAGACTCTGCTCTCAATCCTTGGTTGTCAACTAGTCTATGAGAAGGAAAACCGATAAATTCAAAACTTCCAACTATGGGTAAATACAAGCCCAGACTCTGCTCTTCAATCCTTGGTTGTCAACTAGTCTAGAGGAGAAAGGAAAACCGATAAATTCAAAACTTCCAACTAAATTTAAATACAAGCCCAGACTCTGCTCTCAATCCTTGGTTGTCAACTAGTCTAGGAAGGAAAACCGATAAATTCAAAACTTCCAACTATGGGTAAATACAAGCCCAGACTCTGCTCTCAATCCTTGGTTGTCAACTAGTCTAGGAGAAGGAAAACCGATAAATTCAAAACTTCCAACTATGGGTAAATACAAGACAACCAGGACTCCGATAAATAGCCAATCCTTGGTTGTCAACTAGTCTAGGAGAAGGAAAACCGATAAATTCAAAACTTCCAACTATGGGTAAATACAAGCCCAGACTCTGCTCTCAATCCTTGGTTGTCAACTAGTCTAGGAGAAGGAAAACCGATAAATTCAAAAACTTCCAACTATGGGTAAATACAAGCCCAGACTCCTCTCAATCCTTGGTTGTCAACTAGTCTGAGAAGGAAAACCGATAAATTCCAAACTTCCAACTATGGGTAAATACAAGCCCAGACTCTGCTCTCAATCCTTGGTTGTCAACTAGTCTAGGAGAAGGAAAACCGATAAATCTAAGACTCTGCTCAAGACCAGGTTGTCAACTCTCAGAGTCAACTCTATGATAAATTCAAAACTTCCAACTATGGGTAAATACAAGCCCAGACTCTGCTCTTAATCCTTGGTTTCCAACTAGTCTAGGAGAAGGAAAACCGATAATTTCAAAACTTCCAACTATGGGTAAATACAAGCCCAGACTCTGCTCTCAATCCGTGGTTGTAAACTAGTCTAGGAGAAGGAAAACCGATAAATTCCAAACTTCCAACTATGGGTAAATACAAGCCCAGACTCTGCACTCAATCCTTGGTTGTCAACTAGTCTAGGAGAAGGAAAACCGATAAATTCCAAACTTCCAACTATGGGTAAATACAAGCCCAGACTCTGCTCTCAATCCTTGGTTGTCAACTAGTCTAGGAGAAGGATAAAAACTTCGATAAGGAAACTTCTAAATTCAAAACTCCCAGACTCTCCAATCCTTGGTTGTCAACTAGTCTAGGAGAAGGAAACCGATAAATTCAAAACTTCAACTATGGGTAAAATCCCAGACTTGTCAACTTGGTTGTCAACTAGTCTAGGAGAAGGAAAACCGATAAATTCAAAACTTCCAACTATGGGTAATACAAGCCCAGACTCTGCTCTTAATCCTTGGTTGTCAACTAGTCTAGGAGAAGGAAAACCGATAAATTCAAAACTTCCAACTATGGGTAAAAATACAAGCCCAGACTCTGCGATCTCAATATCCTTGGTTGTCAACTAGTCTAGGAGAAGGAAAACCGATAAATTCAAAACTTCCAACTATGGGTAAATACAAGACTCCTCTTCTTCTCTCTCAATCCTTGGTTGTCAACTAGTCTAGGAGAAGGAAAACAGATAAATTCAAAACTTCCAACTATGGGTAAATACAAGCCCAGACTCTGCTCTCAATCCTTGGTTGTCAACTAGTCTAGGAGAAGGAAAACCGATAAATCAAAATAAATTCAAATCCTATGGGTTTGTATTCAGACTCTGGTTCTCAATCTTGGTTGTCAACTAGTCTAGGAGAAGGAAAACCGATAAATTCCAAAACTTCCAACTAGTCAACTAGTAAAAGAAGCCCAGACTCTTTTATCTCAATCCTTGGTTGTCAACTAGTCTAGGAGAAGGAAAACCGATAAATTCAAAACTTCCAACTATGGGTAAATACAAGCCCAGACTCCAGGTTCAATCCTTGGTTGTCAACTAGTCTAGGAGAAAGAAAACCGATAAATTCAAAACTTCCAACTATGGGTAAATACAAGCCTGAGACTCTGCAAATAATCAGCTTGTAAATCAGTTGTCAACTCCAACTATGGGTAAAATACAAGCCCAGACTCTGCTCTCAATCCTTCTACTAGTCTAGGAGAAGGAAAACCGATAAATTCAAAACTTCCAACTATGGGTAAATACAAGCCCAGACTCTGTTCTCAATCCTTGGTTGTCAACTAGTCTAGGAGAAGGAAAAAACCGACTTCCAAATTCAAAACTTCCAACTGGGTAACTAGGAGGTAAGATAAGTTCTAAACTTGGATGCTATCCACCTCAATCCTAATTTGTCAACTAGTCTAGGAGAATGAAAAACCGATAAATTCAAAACTTCCAACTATGGGTAAATACAAGCCCAGACTCAAGTTCTCAATCCTTGGTTGTCAACTAGTCTAGGAGAAGGAAAACCGATAAATTCAAAACTTCCAAACTATGGGTAAATACAAGCCCAGACTCTGCTCTCAATCCTTGGTTGTCAACTAGTCTAGGAGAAGGAAAACCGATAAATTCAAACTTTGGATGGTAAATACAAGCCCAGACTCTGCTCTCAATCCTTGGTTGTCAACTAGTTAGGAGAAGGAAAACTGATAAATTCAAAACTTCCAACTATGGGTAAATACAAGCCCAGAGGTTCTATAGCCAACTCCAACTGTCTAGAGAATGAAACCGATAAAATTCAAAACTTCCAACTATGGGTAAATAGCAGGTTTCTCAACTGTGGTCTATAGAGAAGGAAATGATAAATTGAAAACTTCCAACTATGGGTAAAATAGAAAGCCCAGACTCTGCTCTCAATCCTTGGTTGTCAACTAGTCTTCTTCTCAAAACACCCAACTATGGGTCAAAATAGCCCAGACCAGGTTCTATACTCCTTGGATTGTCAACTAGTCTAGAGAAGGAAACCGATAAATTCAAAACTTCCAACTATGGGTAAAACAAGCCCAGACTCTGCCTCAATCCTTGGTTGTCAACTAGTCTAGGAGAAGGAAAAGATAAATTGAAAACTTCCAACTATGGGTAAAGCCTTGGACACCTAGTCTAGGAGAAGGGATAAATTCCAAACTAACTTGGTTGTCAACTAGTCTAGGAGAAGGAAAACCGATAAATTCAAACTTCCAACTATGGGTAAACAAGCTCAGACTCTGCTCTTAATCCTTGGTTGTCAACTAGTCTAGGAGAAGGAAACCGATAAATTCAAAACTTCCAACTATGGGTAAATACAAGCCCAGACCAGCTCTTAATCCTTGGTTGTCAACTAGTCAAGGAGAAGGAAACCGATAAATTCAAAACTTCCAACTATGGGTAAAAATGAAGCCCAGACTCTGCTCTCAATCCTTGATTGTAAACTAGTCTAGGAGAAGAAACCAGATAAATTCAAAACTTTGGATGGGTAAATACAAGCCCAGACTCTGCTGCTCAATCCTTGGTTGTCAACTAGTCTAGGAGAATGAAAACCGATAAATTCAAAAACTTCCAACTATGGGTAAATAGCAAGCCCAGACTCTGCTCTCAATCCTTGGTTGTCAACTAGTCTAGGAAGGAAAACCGATAAAACTTCCAACTAAATACAAAACCCTCCAAAGGTAAATACAAGCCCAGACTCCCAACACCAATCTATGGTTGTCAACTAGTCTAGGAGAAGGGAAAACCGATAAATTCAAAACTTCCAACTATGGTAAATACAAGCCCAGACTCTGCTCTCAATCCTTGGTTTGTCAACTAGTCTAGGAGAAAAGGAAAAATCGATAAATTCAAAACCCAACTATGGGTAAATACAAGCCCAGACTCTGCTTCTAAGCCTTGGTTGTCAACTAGTCTATGAGAAGGAAAGTGATAAATTCAAAACTTCCAACTATGGGTAAATACAATCCAGACTCTTCTCCCAATCCATGGTTGTCAATGGGGTCTAGGAGAAGGACAAACCAGATAAATTCCAAACTTCCAACTATAGTTAAAAACAATGCTTCACTAATCAATCCTTGGTTGTCAACTAGTCTGGGAGAAGGCAAACCGATAAATTCAAAACTTCCAACTATGGGTAAATACAAGCCCAGACTCTGCTCTCAATCCTTGGTTGTCAAAGTCTAGAGAAGGAAAAGGATATAAATTCAAAACTTCCAACCAATGGGTAAATACAGGACAGACTCAGGCTCTAATCCTTGGTTGTCAACTAGTCTAGGAGAAGGAAAACCGATAAATTAAAAACTTCCAACTATGGGTAAATAAAGCCCAGACTCTGCTCTCAATCCTTGGTTGTCAACTTCAGTCTAGGGAGAAGGAAAACAACTATGGATAGAAGCCCAGGCTTCAAAAACCAACTAGTCTAGGAGAAGGAAAAATATTCAAAACCCTCCTTGGTCCCCACAAGAAAACCCAAAACTCTGTCTCTCAATCCTTGGTTGTCAACTAGTCAATCCTTGGTTGGAGAAGGAAAACCGATAAATTCAAAACTTCCAACTATGGGTAAATGCATGAAGACTCTGCTCTCAATCCTTGGTTGTCAACTAGTCTAGGGAAGGAAAACCGATAAATTCAAAACTTCCAACTATGGGTAAATACAAGCCCAGACTCCAACTCTCAATCCTTGATTTGTCAACTAGTCTAGGAGAAGGAAAACCGATAAATTCAAAACTTCCAACTATGGGTAAATACAAGCCCAGACTCTGCTCTTAATAGCCTTGGTTGTCAACTAGTCTAGGAGAAGGAAAACCGATAAATTCAAAACTTCCAACTATGGGTAAAAAGCTTCCAGACCCTGCTCTCAATCCTTGGTTGTCAACTAGTCTAGGAGAAGGAAAAACCGTCAAATTCAAAACTTCCAACTATGCTATGGTAAATACAAGCCCAGACTCTGCTCTCAATCCTTGGTTGTCAACTAGTCTAGGAGAAGGAAAACCGATAAACCAAACTTCCAACTATGGGTAAATACAAGCCCAGACTCTACTCTCAATCCTTGGTTGTCAACTAGTCTAGAGGAGAAGGATAAAAAACCGATAAATTCCAAACTTCCAACTATGGGTAAATACAAGCCCAGACTCTGCTCTCAATCCTTGGTTGTCAACTAGTCTAGGAGAAGGAAACCGATAAATTCAAAACTTCCAACTATGGGTAAAAACAAGCCCAGACTCTGCTCTCAATCCTTGGTTGTCAACTAGTCTAGGAGAAGGAAAACCGATAAAGAGAAAAACTTCCAACTATGGGTAAATACATTACCAAGACTCTGCTCTCAATCCTTGGTTGTCAACTAGTCTAGGAGAAGGAAACCGATAAATTCAAAACTTCCAACTATGGGTAAATACAAGCCCAGACTCTGCTCTCAATCCTTGGTTGTCAACTAGTCTATGAGAAGGAAAACCGATAAATTCAAAACTTCCAACTATGGGTAAAACAAGCCCAGACTCTGTTCTCAATCCTTGGTTGTCAACTAGTCTAGGAGAAGGAAAACTGATAAATTCAAACTTCCAACTATGGGTAAATACAACTGTAGGTAATCCTTGGTTGTCAACTAGTCTAAGAAAACCGATAAATTCCAAACTTCCAACTATGGGTAAATACAAGACAGACTGCTCTCAATCCTTGGTTGTCAACTAGTCTGGGAGAAGGAAAACCGATAAATTCAAAACTTCCAACTATGGGTAAAAACAAGCCCAGACTCTGCTTTCAATCCTTGGTTGTCAACTAGTCTAGGAGAAGGAAAACCGATAAATTCAAAACTTCCAACTATGGGTAAATACAAGCCCAGACTCTGCTCTCAATCCTTGGTTGTCAACCAGTCTAGGAGAAAAGGATAAATTCAAAACTTCCAACTCCAACTATGGGGGACAGACTCTGCTCTCAATCCTTGGTTGTCCAACTAGTCTATGAGAAGAAAACCGATAAATTGTTAAAACTTCCAACTAAAGGTAAATGAATCCCCAGACTCTCCCCTCTCAATCCTATGGTTGTCAACTAGTTCTAGGAGAAGGAAAACCGATAAATTCCAAACTTCCAACTATGGTAAATACACTCCCAGACTCTGCTCTCAATCCTTGGTTGTCAACTAGTCTAGGAGAAGGAAACCGATAAATTCCAAACTTCCAACTATGGGTAAAACAAGCCCAGACTCTGGTTCTCAATCCTTGGTTGTCAATGGAGAAGGAAAACCGATAAATTCAAACTTCCAACTATGGTAAAAACAAGCCCAGACTCTGCTCTTAATCCTTGGTTGTCAACTAGTCTGGGGAGAAGGAAAACCGATAAATTCAAAACTTCCAACTATGGGTAAATACAAGCCCAGACTCTGCTCTCAATCCTTGGTTGTCAACTAGTCTGGGAGAAGGAAAACCGATAAATTCAAAACTTCCAACTATGGGTAAAATACAATCCCCTCCCTCTGCAACTAATCCTAAATTGTCAACTAGTCTAGGGAAGGAAAACCGATAAATTCAAAACTTCCAACTATGGGTAATAGAAGCCCAGACTCTGCTCTCAATCCTTGGTTGTCAACTAGTCTAGGAGAAGGAAACCGATAAATTCAAAACTTCCAACTATGGTAAATACAAGCCCAGACTCTGCTCTCAATCCTTGGTTGTCAACTAGTCTAGGAGAAGGAAAACCGATAAATTCAAAACTTCCAACTATGGGTAAATACAAGCCCAGACTCTGCTCTCAATCCTTGGTTGTAAAACTAGTCTAGGAGAAGGAAAACCGATAATTCAAAACTTCCAACTATGGGTAAATACATCCAACTATGGGACTCTGCTCTTCAATCCTTGGTTGTCAACTAGTCTATTGAAAACCGATAAATTAAAACTTCCAACTATGGTAAATAAAGCCCAGACTCTGCTCTCAATCCTTGGTTGTCAACTAGTCTAGGAGAAGGAAAACCGATAAATTCAAAACTTCCAACTATGGGTAAATACAAGCCCAGACCAGGTTTAATCCTTGGTTGTCAACTAGTCTAGGAGAAGGAAAAACCGATAAATTCAAAACTTCCAACTAAAGGTAAATACAAGCCCAGACTCTGCTGCTCAATCCTTGGTTGTCAACTAGTCTAGGAGAAGGAAAACCGATAAATTCAAAACTTCCAACTATGGGTAAATACAAGCCAGACTCTGCTCTCAATCCTATGGTTTGTCAACTAGTCTGGGAAGGAAAACCGATAAATTCAAACCCCCAAACTTCCAACTATGGGTAAATACAAGCCCAGACTCAGCTCTCAATCCTGATGGTTGTCAACTAGTCTATGGAGAAGGAAAAGGATAAATTCAAAACTTCCAACTATGGGTAAAAACAAGCCCAGACCAGGCTCTCAATCCTTGGTTGGTCAACTAGTCTAGGAGAAGGAAAACCGATAAATTCAAAACTTCCAACTATGGCAAATACAAGCCCAGACTCTGCTCTCCCCCTTGGTTGTCAACTAGTCTAGGAGAAGGAGGACCGACCAAATTCAAACTTTCCTTGATGGTAAATACAAGCCCAGACTGCTCTCAATCCTTGGTTGTCAACTAGTCTGGGAGAAGGAAAACCGATAAATTCAAAACTTCCAACTATGGGTAAATACAAGGACAGACCAGGTTCTCAATCCTTGGTTGTCAACTAGTCTAGGAGAAGGAAAACCGATAAATTCAAAACTTCCAACTATGGTAAAGGTATGACTCTGCTCTCAATCCTTGGTTGTCAACTAGTCTATGAGAAAAACCGATAAATTCAAAACTTCCAACTATGGGTAAATACAAGCCCAGACTCTGCAGAAATCCTGGTTGTCAACTAGTCTAGGAGAAAGGAAACCGATAAATTCCCAAAACTTCCAACTATGGGTAAATACAAGCCCAGACTCTGCTCTCAATCCTTGGTTGTCAACTAGTCTAGGAGAAGGAAAGTGATAAATTCAAAACTTCCAACTAAGGTAAATACAAGCCCAGACTCTGCTCTCAATCCTTGGTTGTCAACTAGTCTATGAGAAGGAAACCGATAAATTCAAAACTTCCTTGATGGGTAAATACAAGCCCAGACTCTGCTCTCAATCCTTGGTTGTCAACTAGTCTAGGAGAAGGAAAACCGATAAATTCAAAACTTCCAACTATGGGTAAATACAAGGACAGACCAGGCTCTCAATCCTTGGTTGTCAACTAGTCTAGGAGAAGAAAACCGATAAATTCAAAACTTCCAACTATGGGTAAATACAAGCCAAGACTCCCCTTTCAATCCTTGGTTGTCAACTAGTCAGGAGAAGAAAGGTTAAATTCAAAACTTCCAACTATGGTAAATACAAGCCCAGAGAAAATCCATGGTTTCCAACTAGTCTAGGCAAAGGATGAAACCCATAAATTCCCCAAACTTCCAACTATGGGTAAATAGCAGGACAGACTCTGCTCTCAATCCTTGGATGTCAACTAGTCTAGGGAGAAGGAAAACCGATAAATTCCAAACTTCCAACTATGGCAAAGGTATGAAGACCCTGATTCCTCAATCCCTTGGTTGTCAACCAGTCTATAGGAGAAGGAAACCAGATAAAACCAATAATTTCCAACTATGGGGAAAACTCTGCTCTCAATCCTTGGTTGTCAACTAGTCTAGAGAAGGAAACCTTGATAAATTCAAACTCCAACTATGGGAAAGTGCTCAGATGTGCTCAATCCTTGGTTGTCAAAAGGAGAATGAAACCGATAAATCCAAAACTTCCAACTATGGGTAAATATAAGCCCAGACCAGGTTCTCAGCCTTGGTTGTCAACTAGTCTAGGAGAAGGAAAACCGATAAATTCAAAACTTCCAACCATGGGTAAATAAGCCCAGACTCTGCACACCCAATCCTTGGTTGTCAAATAGTCTAGGACAGAAGGAAAACCGATAAATTCAAAACTTCCAACTATGGGTAACACAAGCCCAGACTCTGCTCTCAAAGGTGGTTGTCCAACTAGTCTAGGAGAAGGAAAACCGATAAATTAAAAACAGGACAGACCAGGGTAAATAGCCTTGAGACTCTGCTCTCAATCCTTGGTTGTCAACTAGTCTTGGCAGGAGAAGGAAAACCCGATAAATTCAAAACCCAACTATGGGTAAATACAGGAAGACCCAGGACTCTGCCTCTCAATCCTTGGTTGTGCTCAACTAGTCTAGGAGAAGGAAAACCGATAAATTCAAAACTTCCAACTATGGGTAAATAGCAAGGACAGACTCTGCTCTCAATCCTTGGTTGTAAACTAGTCTGGAGAAGGAAAACCGATAAAATTCAAAACTTCCAACTATGGGTAAATACAAGCCAAGACTCTGCTCTCTAATCCACACCCAACTAGTCTAGGGAGAAAACCGATAAATTCAAAACTGATAAATTCAAAACTTCCAACTATGGTTGTCAACTAGTGACAGGGAAGGAAAAGATAAATTCAAAACTTCCAACTATCAAAGTGCCCAGACTCTGTCAACTTGGTTGTCTGTCAGAGAAGGAAAACCGATAAATTCCAAAACTTCCAACTATGGGTAAATAGCAGGACAGACTCTGCTCTCAATCCTTGGATGGTCAACTAGTCTAGGAGAAGGAAAACGATAAATTCAAAACTTGGCATGGGTAAATACAAAACTCTGCTCTTAATCTTGGTTGTCACACCCAAGAAGGGGATAAATTCAAAACTTCAACCAGGTTCTAAGCCCAGACTCTGCTCTTAATCCTTGATTTGTCAACTAGTCTTGGCAAAGGAAAACCGATAAATTCAAAACACCCAACTATGGGTAAATACAGGACAGACCAGGTTCTCAATCCTTGGTTGTCAACTAGTCTAGGAGAAGGAAAACCAAATAAATTCAAAACTTCCAACTATGGGTAATACAAGCCCAGACTCTGCTCTCAATCCTTGGTTGTCAACTAGTCTAGGAGAAGAAAACCGATAAATTCAAACTTCCAACTATGGGTAATACAAGCTAAGACTCTGCTCTCAATCCATGGTTGTCAACTAGTCTAGGAGAAAAAACAGGATAAATTCAAAACTTCCAGCTATGGGTAAATACAAGCCCCAGACTCTGCTCTCAATCTTGGTTGTCAACTAGTCTAAAGAAGGAAACCGATAAATTCAAAACCCAACTATGGGTAATACAAGCCCAGACCTGCTCTCAATCCTTGGTTGTCAACTAGTCTAGGAAGGAAACCGATAAATTCAAAACTTCCAACTATGGGTAAACAAGAGACTCTGCTCTCAATCCTTGGTTGTCAACTAGTGGGGAGAAGGAAAACCGATAGGTTCTAAAGCAACTATGGGTAAATACAAGCCCAGACTGCTCTCAATCCTTGGTTGTCAACTAGTCTGGGAGACCCCAACTAACGATAAATTCAAAACAGACCAACTATGGTAAATACAAGCCCAGACTCTGGTCAGAGAAATCCTTGGTTGTCCAACTAGTCTAGGAGAAGGAAAACCGATAAATTCAAACCCCCAACTATGGGTAAATAGCAAGGACAGACTCTGCTCTCAATCCTTGGTTGTCAACTAGTCTAGGAGAAGGAAAACCGATAAATTCAAACTACAACTATGGCAAAGGTAAATACAAGCCCAGACTCTGCTCACAATCCTTGGTTGTCAACTAGGACAGGAGAAGAAAACTATAGATAAATTCCAAAACTTCCAACTATGGGTAAATAGTGCCCAGACTCTGCTCTCAATCCATGGTTGTCAACTAGTCTAGAGAAGGAAAACCAATAAATTCAAAACTTCCAACTATGGGTAAATACAAGCCTTGGACTCTCCTCTCAATCCTTGAGTTGTGCAACTAGTCTTGGCAAAGTATGAAGCCCAGACTCTTCTAATTCAAACTTCCAACTATGGGTAAATATAGAAGGACAGACTCAGGTCTCAATAGCCTTGGATTGTCAACTAGTCCGTAGAAAGATAATTTGCTATGGGTGCTAAGCCCCAGACTCTGGCAAATCCCTTGGTTGTAAACTAGTCTGAAAACCGATAATTTCAAAACTTCCAACTATGGGTAAATACAAGGACAGACCAGGTTCTCAATCCTTGGTTGTCAACTAGTCAGGAGAAGGAAAACCGATAAATTCCAAAACTTCAACTATGGTAAAAGGTATGAAGACTCTGCTCCCCACACCCAACTAGTCTAGGAGAAATAGCAGGACAGACCAGGTTCTATAACTATGGGTAAATACAACCCAGACTCTGAGAAAATCCTGTGGTTGTCAACTGGTCTGGGAAGGAAGGCGATAAATTCAAAACCACACCCAACTATGGGTAAATAGCAGGACAGACCAGGTTCTCAAGCCTAGGATGGTCGATAAACTAACCTGGGAGAGCCCAAGCCTCAATCCTTGTTGTCAAAAGGAGAAGGAAACCGAATTTCAAACTTCCAACTATGGGTAAATACAAGCCCAGACTCTGCTCTCAATCCTTGGTTGTCAACTAGTCTAGGAGAAGATGGGGATGTCTCAATCCTTGGTCCCCAAAAATTAAAAAAGGACAGACCAGGTTCTATCCAACTATGGATACAAACCCAAAACTCTACTGCAGAAACTTGGTTGTCAACTAGTCTTGGAAAAGCAAAACCGATAAATTCAAAACTTCCAACTATGGGTAAATACAAGGACAGACTCTGGTTCAATCCTTGGTTGTCAACTAGTCTAGGAGAAAGAAAATAAATTCAAAACTTCCAACCTTGGCAAAGGTATGAAACTCTGCTCTCAACCCTTGGTGGTCAACTAGTCTAGGACAGACCAAATTCCAAACTTTCAACTGGATGGTAAATACAAGCCCAGTAGAAAATCCTATGTGTCAACTTGTCAAAGGAATGAAACCTCTAAATTCAAAACACCCAACTATGGGTAAAACAAGTAGACAGACCAGGTTCTCAATCCTTGATTTGTCAACTAGTCTAGGAGAAGGAAAAAGATAAATTCTAAAAACTTCCAACTATGGGTAAATACAAGCCCAGACTCTGCTCTCAATCCTTGGTTGTCAACTAGTCTGGAGAAAAAAAACCAGGACATTTAAACTTCCAACTATAGGGTGAAATGGCAAGCCAGACTCTGCAGAGAAATCCTTGGTTGTCAACTAGTCTAGGAAAAGGAAAACCGATAAATCCCCAAACTTCCAACTATGGGTAAACACAAGGACAGACCTGCTCTCAATCCTGGTTGTCAACAGTCTAGAGAAGGAAAAAGATAAATTCCAAAACCCCTGGCAAAGGTAAAAAATTCAAACTCTCCCACACCCACTAGTCTAGGGTAAAAAGCAGGACAGACCAGGTTAAATACAAGCCTTGGATGGTAACTAGTCTAGGAGAAGGAAAGTGCTATGTGCAAATCACCCTTGGCAAAGGCTATGAACTTGGCTAAATCTCCAAACACTTCCAACTATGGGTAAATAGCAGGACAGACCAGGTTCTCAATCCTTGGTTGTCAACTAGTCTAGGAGAAGAAAGTGCCGATAAATTCAAAACTTGCAAATATGCATGAATCCTCTTCTTCTAGGAGAAGGAAACCCCCACTGGTTTTCCAACTATGGGTAAATCAGGACAGACCAGGTTGTATAGCCTAGTCTGGAGAAGGAATACCGATAAATTCAAACTTCCAACCCTTGGCAAATATGAAGCCCAGACTCTGCTCTCAATCTATGGTTTCCAACTAGTCTAGGAGAAGAAAACCGATAAATTCAAGCCTTGATGGTAAATACTACCGTAGACTCTGCTCTCAATCCGTTGTTTGTAGAAAACTAGTCTAGGAGAATGAAAACCGATAAATTCCAAACACCCAACTATGGGTAAATACAAGAACAGACTCTGCTCTCAATCCTTGATTTGTCAACTGGTCTAGGAAAAAGAAAAAATTCGATAAATTGTAGGAAAAAAACTTCCAACTATGTGGGTAAATAACAAGCCCAGACTCTGCTTTCAATCATTTGTCCCAACTAGTCTAGGAGAAGGAAAACCATAAATTCAAACTTCCAACTATGGGTAAATACAAGCCCAGACTCTGCTCTCAATCCTTGGTTGTCAACTAGTCTAGAGAGAAAGGAAAACCAATGGAAAGTAAATAGCAAACTTCCAACTATGGGTAAATACAAGATGAAAAGGGTGCTCTTAATCCTTGGTTGTCCAACTAGTCTAGGAGACAGAAAACCGATAAATTCCAAAACTTCCAACAAAATGGGTAAATACAAGCCAAAACTCTGTCTCAATCCATGGTTGTCAACTAGTCTAGGAGAAGGAAAAACCGATCTAATTCAAATCCTTCCAACTATGGGTAAATACCTTGGCAAAGACTCTGCTCTCAATCTGGTTCCCCACACTAGTCTAGGAGGGGAAAACCGATAAAGACCAAACTTCCATAGCTATGGGTAAATACTCCACCGACTAGAAATCCTTGGTTGTCAACTAGTCTAGGCAAAGGTATGACCGATAAATTCAAAACACCCAACTATGGGTAAAATACAAGACCAGACTCTATAGCTCAATCCATGGTAACCAACTAGTCAGGAGAAGGAAAACCGATAAATTCAAAACTTCCAACTATGGGTAAATACAAGACCAGACTCTGCCTCAATCCTTGGTTGTCAACTAGTCTGGGAGAAGGAAACCGATAAATTCAAAACTTCCAACTATGGGTAAATAGCAGGACAGACTCTGTTCTCAATCCTTGGTTGTCAACTAGTCTGGAGAGAAAAGCGATAAATTCAAACTTCAACTATGGGTATGAATCCTCAAGCTCCAGACTCTGCACTCAATCCTTGCAGGACAGACCAGGTTCTAGGCCTTTGAAGGTAAAACCACCGTAGAAAGTGCTATGTGCAATACTATTGGCAAAGGTATGAACAGACTCTTTTCTCCCACACCCAACTATCTAAAAAGCAGGACAGACCAGGTTCAAAATAGCTTGGATGGTAACAAGACTCCACCGTAGAAAGTGGTTAAAGCAACTTGTCAAAGGTATGAAAACCCGATAAATTCAAAACTTCCAACTATGGGTAAATACAGGACAGACTCTGCTCTCAATCCTTGATGAACTAAACCAGTCTGGGAGAAGAAAAACCGATAAATTCAAAAGTGAATAAACTTCCTTCTAGGGTATGAAGGAAAACCGATACTTCTCCCAACACCCAACTATGGTTTACAAGCCTAGTCAGGACAGACCAGGTTCTATAAATGACCGCAAATTCCAAACTCCACCGTAGAATACATAAAAAGACTCACCTCTCAATCCTTGGATCCCTCTTCTCCCCAAAACCAATAATTTAAAAGCAGGACAGACCAGGTTCTACAAGCCTTGACTGGCTCTAATCCGTGGTTGTAAACTAGTCTAGGAAAAGGGAAAACCAATAAATTCCAAACACCCAACTATGGGTAAATACAGGACAGACCTCAATCTTGTTTGTATACTAGTCTTGGATGGATAAATTCCAAACTTCTAACTATGGGTGAGAAAGGCTCTGCTCTCAATCCTTGGTTTGTCAACTAGTCTAGGCAAAGGATGAACCGATAAATTCCAAACTTCCAACTATGGGTAAATAGCAAGCCCAGACCAGGTTCTTAATCCTTGGATTGTCATTACTCCAGTCTAGGAAAATGTGCTAAATTCAAAACTTCCAACTATGCATAAATACAACCTGAACTCCACTCTCAATCCTTGGTTGTCAGCAGGTCTAGACCAGGTTCTATAAATTGATGGTAACCAACTATGCAGAAAGTGCTACAAAGCAAAGAACTCTCTCCCTCTCAATCCTTGGCAAAGGCATAATTTGTCACACTAGTCTAGGGAAGGAAAACAGGACAGACCAAACTTATAGCTATGGATAAATAACTACTCCACTCAGAGAAATCCTTGTTGCAACTAGTCTGGGAAAGGTATGAAACCTCTTAATTTCAAAACACCCAACTATGGGTAAATACAAGGACAGACCAGGCTCTCAAGCCTTGATGGTAAACTAGTCCAGGAGAAGAAAAGTGATAAATTCAAAACTTCCAACTAAAGTAAATGAAGCCCCAGACTCTGCTCCCAATCCAACTATGGGTAAAACTAGTCTGGGACCAGGTTCTATAGCCGATAAATTCAAAACTTCAACTCCACCGTAAAGAAAGCCCAGACTCTGCACTCAATCCTTGGTTGTCAACTAGTCTAGGGATGAAAACCGATAAATTCCAAACTTCCAACTATGGGTAAATACAAGCCCAGACCAGGTTCTCAATCCTTGGTTGGTAACTAGTCTGGATGAAGAAAGTGCTATAAATTCAAAACTTGGCAACTATGGGTACATGAACTCTGCTCTTATCCTTGTCCCCAACACCCGATAAATTAAAACTTATGGGTGTAAATAGCAGCCCAGACTCTCTCTCAATCCGTGGTTTGTAAACTAGTCTCGGAAGGAAAACCGATAAATTCCAACGTAGACTATTGTCAACTCTGCTCTCTCAATCCTTGGTTGTCAACTAGTATGAAAAAAAACCGATTCCCCAAACTTCCAACTATGGGTAAATGGTAAAACTCTGCTCTTAATCTTGGTTGTCAACTAGTCTAGGAAAGGAAAACCGATAAATTCCAAACTTCCAACTATGGGTAAATACAAGGACAGACTCTGCTTTCAATCCTTGGTTGTCAACTAGTGATAAATTCAAACTTCCAACTATGGGTAAATCTAGGCCTCTGCTCTTAATCCTTGGTTGTCCAACTAGTCTGGGAAATTCAATAAATTCCAAACTCCAACTATGGGTAAATACAAGCCCGGACTCTGCTCTCAATCCTTGGTTGTCAACTAGTCTAGGAGAAGGAAAACCGATAAATTCAAACTTCCAACTATGGGTAAATACAAGCCCCAGACTCTGCTCTCAATCATTGGTTGTCAAATAGTCTATGAGAGGAAAACCGATAAATTCAAACTTCCAACTATGGGTAAATACAAGCCCAGGCTCTGCTCTCAATCCTTGGTTGTCAACTAGTCTAGAGAAGGAAAACAAATAAATTCAAACTTCAACTATGGGTAAATACAAGCCCAGACTCTGCTCTCAATCCTTGGTTGTAAACTAGTCTGGAGAAGGAAAACCGATAAATTTTAAACTTCCAACTATATGGGTAAATACAAGCCAGACTCTGCTCTCAATCCTTGGTTTCAACTAGTCTAGGAGAAGAAAACCGATAAATTCCAAAACTTCAACTATAGGTAAATACAAGCCCAGACTCTGCTCTCAATCCTTGGTTGTCAACTAGTCTAGGAGAAGGAAAACAAATGAAATTCAAAACTTAACTATGGGTAAATACAAGCCCCAGACTCTGCTCTCAATCCTTGGCCTCTTTAATAGTCTGGGAGGAAAAGGAGAAAACCGATAAATTCAAAACTTCCAACTGTAGGTAAATACAAGCCCAGACTCTGCTCTCAATCCTTGGTTGTCAACTAGTCTAGGAGAAGGAAAATAAATGGGAACAAAACTTCCAACTATGCATAAATACAAGCCAGACTGCTCTCAATCCTTGGCAGGACATCCCAGCTAGTCTAGGAGAAGAAAACCAGTAAATTCAAACTTCCAACTGTAGGTAAGCCACACAAGCCCAGACTCTGCTCTCAAATCCTTGGTTGTTAACTAGTCTGGGAGAAGAATACGATAAATTTAAAACTTACAACTGTAGGTAAATACAAGCTTGAATATCTTAATCCTTGGTTTCCAACTAGTCTAGGAGAATGAAATATGATAAATTCAAAACTTTAACTGTAGGTAATACAAGCCAGACTCTGCTCTCAAGTAATTTGTAAACTAATTAGGAGAAGGAAAACCAAATAAATTCAAACTTTAACTGGGTAAATACAAGCCCCAGACTCTACTCTCAATCCTTGGTTGTCAACTAGTCTAGGAGAAAGAAAACGATGAATTCCAAACTTCCAACCATGGGTAATACAAGCCCAGACTCATCTTAATCCTTGTTTGTCAACATAGTCTAGGAGAAGGGAAAATAAATAAATTCAAACTTCCAACTATGGGTAAATACAAGCCCAGACTCTGCTCTCAATCCTTGGTTTCCATCTAGTCTAGGAGAAGGAAAACCGATAAATTCAAAACTTCCAACTATGGTTAAATACAAGCTCAGACTGTGCTCTTCAATCCATTCATTTCCAACCAGTCTAGGAGAAGATAGATCTGAATTCAAAACTTCCAACTATGGATAAATACAAGGGCAGACTGGGCTTTTCAGCATTCATTTGTCAACCAGTCTAGGAAAAGAAAGACTCTAAATTCAAAATCTCCAGCTATGGATAAATAGTAGGGCAGACTGGGCTCTTCAGCACTTTGCAACCAGTCTAGGAGAAGACAGACACTGAATTCAAAATCTATGGATAAATAGTAAGACGGACTGGGCTCTTCAGCATTCATTTGCAACCAGTCTAGAAAAACACTAAATTCCTATGGATAAACTAGGGCAGGCTCTTCAGCATTCATTTGCCAACTTAATTCAAAATCTCCAGCTATGGATAAATAGTAGGGCAGACTGGGCTCTTCAGCATTGTCAACTAGTCTAGGAGAAGATTCAAAATCTCCAGCTATAAATTCAAAATCTCCAACTATGCAACCAGTCTAAATAGAAGACAGACCCAAACTCCAGCTATCTAAAATCAGACATTTCAGCATTCATTTGCAACCAGTCTAGAGAAGACAGACCTAATTCAAAATTCCAATATGGATAAATAGTAGAAGTAGATCAGTTCTTCACATTCATTTCAGCATTCATTTACCCTTGATCTAGAGAAGACAGACTCTGAATTCAAAATCTTCCAGCTATGGATAAATAGTAGACAGACTGGGCTCTTCAGCATTCATTTGCAACCAGTCTAGGAGAAGACAGACTCTGAATTCCAAAATCTCAGCTATGGATAAATAGTAGGGCAGACTGGGCTCTTCAGCATTCATTTTGCAACCAGTCTAGGCTATGGAAGACAGACTCATTTGAATTCAAAATCTCCAGCTATGGATAAATAGTAGGGCAGACTGGGCTCTTCAAGCATTCATTTTGCAACCAGTCTAGGTGAAAACAGACTCTAAATTCAAAAATCTCCAGCTATGGATAAATAGTAGACAGCTAGGCTCTTCGGCATTCATTTGCAGCCAGTCTAGGAAAGAGACTCTAAATTCAAAAAGCTATGGATAAATTCAAAATTCATTTGCAACCAGTCTAGGAAGACAGACTCTGGATAAATATGGATAAATAGGGCAGACTGGGCTCTTCAGCATTCATTTGCAACCAGTCTAGGAGAAGACAGACTCTGAATTCAAAATCTCCAGCTATGGATAAATAGTAGGGCAGACTGGGCTCTTCAGCATTCATTTGCAACCAGTCTAGGAAAACAGACTCTAAATTCAAAAATCTCCAGCTATGGATAAATAGTAGGGCAGACTGGGCTCTTCAGCATTCATTTTGCATTCAGTCTAGGGAAGACAGACTCTGAATTCAAAATCTCCAGCTATGGATAAATAGTAGGGGCAGACTGGGCTCTTCAGCATTCATTTACAACCAGTCTAGGGGACAGACTCTGAATTCAAAAGAGCTATGGATAATCTGAATTCAAATTCATTCAACCATAGGAGAAGACAGGAATTCAAAATCTCCAGTATGGATAAATTTGGAGGCTCTTCAGCATTCATTTTGCAACCAGTCTAAGAGAAGTACACAGACCTCTAAATTCAAAATCTCAAATATATGGATAAATAGTAGACAGACTGGGCTCTTCAGCATTCATTTAACCAGTCTAGGAGAAGACAGACTCTGAATTCAAAATCTCCAGTTATGGATAAATAGTAGGGCAGACTGGGCTCTTCAGCATTCATTTGCAACCAGTCTAGGAGAAGACAGACTCTGAATTCAAAAATCTCCAGCTATGGATAAATAGTAGGGCAGACTGGGCTTCAGCATTCATTTGCAACCAGTCTAGAGAAGACAGACTCTGAATTCAAAATCTCAGCTATGGATAAATAGTAGGGCAGACTGGGCTCTTCAGCATTCATTTGCAACTAGTCTGGAGAAGACAGACTCCTTGAATTCAAAATCTCCAGCTATGGATAAATAGTAGGGCAGACTGGGCTCTTGGCATTCATTTGCAACCATTCTAGGAAGACAGACTCTTTCAAAATCTCCCAGCTATGGATAAATAGTAAGAAAACAGGCTCTTGATTCCATTTGCAAAGTCTAGGAGGAAGACATGACTCATAATTCAAAATCTCCAGCTATGGATAAATAGCCAGGGCAGACTGGGCTCTTCAGTATTCATTTAAACCAGTCTAGGAGAAGACAGACTCTGAATTCAAAAAATCTCCAACTATATGGATAAATAGTAGGGCAGACTGGGCTCTTCAGCATTCATTTGCAACCAGTCTAGGAAACAGACCGAATTCAAAATTCAAAACTGGGCTCTCACATCATTTTTATGGATATTCAAAATCCCAGCACTGGATAATAGTAGGGCAGACTGGGCTCTTCAGCATTCATTTGCAACCAGTCTAGGAAGACAGACTCTGAATTCAAAATCTCCAGCTATGGATAAATAGTAGGGCAGACTGGGCTCTTCAGCATTCATTTGCAACCAGTCTAGGAGAAGACAGACTCTGAATTCAAAATCTCAGCTATGGATAAATAGTAGGGCAGACTGGGCTCTTCAGCATTCATTGTTGAGAGACAGACTCAACCATTCTAGGATAAATAGAGGGCAAACAACCAGTCTAGGAGAAGACAGACTCAGCTATGGATAAATAGTAGGGCAGACTGGGCTCTTCAGCATTCATTTTGCAACCAGTCTGGGAAGACAGACACACCAAAAATCTCCAGCTATGGATAAATAGTAGGGCAGACTGGGCTCTTCAGCATTCATTTTAGAAACCAGTCTAGGGAGAAGACAGACTCTGAATTCAAAATCTCCAGCTATATGGATAAATAGTAGGGCAGACTAGGGCTCTTCAGCATTCATTTGCAACCAATTCTACACTGAAAACAAAATCTCAGTTATTCAAAATCTCAGACTGGGCTCTTCAGCATTCATTTGAGTCTGGATAATCTGGTTACTCCAGCTATGGATAAATAGGCAGACTGGAAATCTTCAGCATTCATTTTGCAACCAGTCTAGGAAGACAGACTTGAATTCAAAATCTCCAGCTATGGATAAATAGTAGGGCAGACTGGGGCAGACTAGGGCTCCATCTCAGACATTCATTTGCAACCAGTCTAGGAGAAGATTAGACTCTGAATTCAAAATCTCCAGCTATGGATAAATAGTAGGGCAGACTGGGCTCTTCAGCATTCATTTACAACAGTCTAGGAGAAGAAGACTGAATTCAAATCTCCAGTTATGGATAAATAAGTGAATCTTCAGCATTCATTTTAGAACCATTCTAGGGATGACAGACTCTGAATTCAAAATCTCCAGCTATGGGCAGACTGGGCTCTTCAGCATTCATTTGGCAACCAGTCTAGGAGAAGGACGACTCTGAATTAAAAATCTCCAGCTATGGATAAATAGTAGGGCAGACTGGGCTCTTCAGCATTCATTGGGCAACCAGTCTAGGAGAAGGACGACTCTGAATTCAAAATCTCCAGCTATGGATAAATAAACTAGCTCTTAAATTCATTTGCAAGAGTCTGGACTCTAAATTCAGTCAATTGGCAACTAGCAATACCTTTCAGTCGAGGAGAGAAGACGACACTGAATTCAAAAATCTCCAACTATGGATAAATAGTAGGGCAGACTGGGCTCTTCAGCATTCATTTGCCGGTTCAGTCTAGTAGAAGGACAGACATTCATTTGAATTCAAAATTTTGAACTATGGATAAATAGTAGAGCAGACTGGGCTCTTCAGCATTTTATTTGCAACCAGTCTAGGAGAGAAAGACTCACTGAATTCAAAATCTCAGCTATGGATAAATAGTAAGGGACTGGGCTCTTCAGCATTCAGCAACCAGTCTGAAGGACTCTGAATTCAAAATCTCAGCTATGGATAAATAGTCAAAAGCATTCATTTGCAAACTGGTCTCTAGCTATGGAGAAGGACAGCATTCTTTTTGGAAGAAGACAGACTCTGAATTCAAAAATCTCCAACTATGGATAAATAGTAGGGCAGACTGGGCTCTTCAGTCAAGGGGTGGCAAACCATTCTAGGAGAAGACAGACTCTGAATTCAAAATTCCAACTATGGATAAATAGTAAGACAGACTGGGCTCTTCAGCATTCATTTACAACCAGTCTAGGAGAAGGACAGACTCTGGAATTCAAAATCTCCAGCTATGGATAAATAGTAGGGTAGACTGGGCTCTTCAGCATTCATTGCAAACCAGTCTAGGAGAAGACAGACTCTGAATTCAAAATCTCAGCTATGGATAAATAGTATTAAGCAGACTGGGCTCTTTCAGCATTCATTTGCAACCAGTCTAGGAGAAGACAGACTCAAATTAAAAAATCTCCAGCTATGGATAAATAGTAGGCAGACTGGGCTCTTCAGCATTCATTTGCAACCAGTCTAGAGAAGACAGACTCTGAATTCAAAATCTCCAACTATGGATAAATAGTAGGGCAGACTGGGCTCTTCAGCATTCTATTTGCAACCAGTCTAGGAGAAGACAGACTCTGAATTCAAAATCTCCAACTATGGATAAATAGTAGGGCAGACTGGGCTCTTCAGCACCATTTTGCAACCAGTCTAGGAGAAGACAGACTCTGAATTCAAAATCTCCATGGATATGGATAGCCTTCAGCAATTTAGTAGGGCAGACTAGGCTCTTCAGCATTCATTTTGCAACCTGGTTCTCTAGAAGGACGACTCTGAATTCAAAATCTTGAACTATGGATAAATAGTAGGGCAGACTGGGCTCTTCAGCATTCATTTTGCAACCAGTCTAGGAGAAAGACAGACTCTGAATTCAAAATCTCCAGCTATGGATAAATAGTAGGGCAGACTGGGCTCTTCAGCATTCATTTCAGCATTCATTTGGCAACTGGGCTTAATTTCTTCAGTCTTTTTCCAACTAGGAGAAGGACAGACTCTGAATTCAAAATCTCCAACTATGGATAAATAGTAGGGCAGACTGGGCTCTTTCAGCATTCATTTGCAACCAGTCTAGTAGAAGACAGACTCTGAATTCAAAATCTCCAACTATGGATAAATAGTAGGGCAGACTGGGCTCTTCAGCATTCATTTGCAACCAGTCTGGAGGAAGACAGACTCTGAATTCAAAATCTCAACTATGGATAAATAGTAGGGCAGACTGGGCTCTTCAGCATTCTTTGCAACCAGTCTAAGAAGAAGACAGACTCTGAATTCAAAATCTCCAACTATGGATAAATAGTAGGGCAGACTGGGCTCTTCAGCATTCATTTGCAACCAGTCTAGGAGAAGACAGACTCTAAATTCAAAATCTCCAGCTATGGATAAATAGTAAGGCAGACTGGGCTCTTCAGCATTCATTTGCAACCAGTCTAGGAGAAGACACTCTGAATTCAAAATCTCCAACTATGGATAAATAGTAGGGCAGACTGGGCTCTTCAGCATTCATTTGCAGCCAGTCTTAGACAGACTCTGAATTCAAAATCTCCAACTATGGATAAATAGAACAGACTGGGCTCTTCAGCATTCATTTTGCAACCAGTCTAGGAAGAAGACAGACTCTAAATCAAAATCTCTATGGATAAATAGTAGGGCAGAATTCATTTTCAGTCTGGAAGACAGACTCTAAAAAAATCTCCAACTATGGATAAATAGTAGGGCAGACTAGGCTCTTCAGCATTCATTTGCAACCAGTCTAGGAGAAGACAGACTCTGAATTCAAAATCTCCAACTATGGATAAATAGTAGGGCAGACTGGGCTCTTCAGCATTCATTTGAAACCAGTCTAGGAGAAGACAGACTCTGAATTCAAAATCTCCAGCTATGGATAAATAGTAGGGCAGACTAGGCTCTTCAGCATTCAAAGACAGACTCTTGCAACCTATGGATAAATCTAGGAGACTGGGCTCTTCAATTTCTTACCAACCAGACAGACTCTGAATTCAAAATCTCCAGCTATGGATAAATAGTAGGGCAGACTGGGCTCTTCAAGCATTCATTTGCAACCAGTCTAGGAAGACAGACTCTGAATTCAAAATCTCCAACTATGGATAAATAGTAGGGCAGACTGGGCTCTTCAGCATTCATTTGCAACCAGTCTAGGAAAGACAGACTCTGAATTCAAAATCTCCAACTATGGATAAATAGTAGGGCAGACTGGGCTCTTCAGCATTCATTTGCAACCAGTCTAGGAGAAGACAGACTCTGAATTCAAAATCTCCAACTATGGATAAATAGTAGGGCAGACTGGGCTCTTCAGCATTCATTTGCAACCAGTGAAAGAAGACAGACTCTAAAATTCAAAATCTCCAACTATGGATAAATAGTAGGGCAGACTGGGCTCTTCAGCATTCATTTGCAACCAGTCTAGGAAGACAGACTCTAAATTCAAAATCTCCAGCTATTAGGGACAGACTCTGAATTCAAAAAAATTCTTTTTGCAACCAGTCTAGGAAGACAGACTCTGAATTCAAAAATCTCCAACTATGGATAAATAGTAGGGCAGACTGGGCTCTTCAGCATTCTTTTTGCAACCAGTCTAGGAGAAGACAGACTCTGAATTCAAAATCTCCAACTATGGATAAATAGTAGGGCAGACTGGGCTCTTCAGCATTCATTTTGCAACCAGTCTAGGAGAAGACAGACTCTGAATTCAAAATCTCCAACTATGGATAAATAGTAGGGCAGACTGGGCTCTTCAGCATTCATTTGCAACCAGTCTAGGGAGAAGACAGACTCTGAATTCAAAAATCTCCAGCTATGGATAAATAGTAGGGCAGACTGGGCTCTTCAGCATTCATTTGCAACCAGTCTAGGAGAAGACAGACTCTAAATTCAAAATCTCCAGCTATGGATAAATAGTAGGGCAGACTGGGCATTCTTCAGCATTCATTTGCAACCAGCATTCATTTTCTAGAAGAAGACAGACTCTAAATTCAAAATCTCAACTATGGATAAATAGTAGGGCAGACTGGGCTCTTCAGCATTCATTTGCAACCAGTCTAGGAGAAGACAGACTCTGAATTCAAAATCTCCAGCTATGGATAAATAGTAGGGCAGACTGGGCTCTTGGCATTCATTTCAGCATTCATTTGCTATGGATAAAACCATCTAGGGAGAAGACAGACTCTGAATTCAAAATCTCCAGCTATGGATAAATAGTAGGGCAGACTGGGCTCTTCAGCATTCTTTTGCAACCAGTCTAGGAGAAGACAGACTCTAAATTCAAAATCTCCAACTATGGATAAATAGTAGGGCAGACTGGGCTCTTCAGCATTCATTTGCAACCAGTCTAGGAGAAGACAGACTCTAAATTCAAAATCTCCAACTATGGATAAATAGTAGGGCAGACTGGGCTCTTCAGCATTCATTTGCAACCAGTCTAGGGAAGACAGACTCTGAATTCAAAATCTCAACTATGGATAAATAGTACTGGGGCATTCATTTGAGTCTAGGAGAGAAGGACTCTTCAAAATCTCCATTCATTTGCAACCTTTTCTAGGAGAAGACAGACTCTGGAATTCAAAATCTCAGCTATGGATAAATAGTAGGGCAGACTGGGCTCTTCAGCATTCTCATTTTACAACCAGTCTAGGAGAAGACAGACTCTGAATTCAAAATCTCCAACTATGGATAAATAGTAGGGCAGACTGGGCTCTTCAGCATTCATTTTGCAACCAGTCTAGGAAGACAGACTCTGAATTCAAAATCTCCAGCTATGGATAAATAGTAGGGCAGACTGGGCTCTTCAGCATTCATTTGCAACCAGTCTAGGAGAAGACAGACTCTAAATTCAAAATCTCAACTATGGATAAATAGTAGGGCAGACTGGGCTCTTCAGCATTCATTTTTGCACTCCAGTCTCAGCTATGGAAAAGACAGACTCTGAATTCAAAATCTCCAACTATGGATAAATAGTAGGGCAGACTGGGCTCTTGGATTCAAATAGTAGGGAAGACAGACTCTAAATTCAAAATCTCTATGGATAAATAGTAGGGCAACTGGGCTCTTCAGCATTCTTTTGCAACCAGTCTAGGAGAAGACTCTGAATTCAAAATCTCCAACTATGGATAAATAGTAGGGCAGACTGGGCTCTTCAGCATTCATTTGCAACCAGTCTAGGAGAAGACAGACTCTGAATTCAAAAATCTCCATTATGGATAAATAGCAGACAGACTGGGCTCTTCAGCATTCTTTTGCAACCAGTCTAGGAAGACAGACTCTTAATTCAAAATCTCCAACTATGGATAAATAGTAGGGCAGACTGGGCTCTTCAGCATTCATTTTGCAACCAGTCTAGGAGAAGACAGACTCAAAATTCAAAATCTCCAGCTATGGATAAATAGTAGGGCAGACTGGGCTCATTTCAGCATTCATTTGCAACCAGTCTATGGAGAAGACAGACTCTAAATTCAAAATCTCCAACTATGGATAAATATGGTAAATAGGCAGACTGGGCTCTTCAGCATTCATTTTGCAACCAGTCTAGGAGAAGACAGACTCTGAATTCAAAATCTCCAACTATGGATAAATAGTAGGGCAGACTGGGCTCTTCAGCATTCTTTTGCAACCAGTCTAAGAGAAGACAGACTCTGAATTCAAAATCTCCAACTATGGATAAATAGTAGGGCAGACTGGGCTCTTCAGCATTCATTTGCAAACCAGTCTAGGAGAAGACAGACTCTAAATTCAAAATCTCAACTATGGATAAATAGTAGGGCAGACTGGGCTCTTCAGCATTCATTTGCAACCAGTCTAGGAGAAGACAGACTCTGAATTCAAAATCTCCAACTATGGATAAATAGTAGGGCAGACTGGGCTCTTCAGCATTCATTTGCAACCAGTCTAGGAGAAGACAGACTCTGAATTCAAAATCTCAACTATGGATAAATAGTAGGGCAGACTGGGCTCTTCAGCATTCTTTTGCAACCAGTCTAGGAAAGGAGACTCTAAAGACAAACTCTGATAAATTCAAAATCTCATTTGCAACCAGGAGAAGAAACTCTAAATTCAAAAATCTCCAGCTATGGATAAATAGTAGGGGCGACTGGGCTCTCAGCATTCATTTGCAACCAGTCTAAATATTCAAAAGGGCTATGGATAAATGGGCTCTTCAGCATTCATTTGCAACCAGTCTAGGGAGAAGACAGACTCTGAATTCAAAATCTCCAACTATGGATCAAAAATAGTAGGGCAGACTGGGCTCTTCAGCATTCATTTGCAACCAGTCTAGGAAGACAGACTCTGAATTCAAAATCTCCAACTATGGATAAATAGTAGGGCAGACTGGGCTCTTCAGCATTCATTTGCAACCAGTCTAGGAGAAGACAGACTCTAAATTCAAAATCTCCAGCTATGGATAAATAGTAGGGCAGACTGGGCTCTTCAGCATTCTTTTGCAACCAGTCTAGGAAGACAGACTCTGAATTCAAAATCTCCAACTATGGATAAATAGTAGGGCAGACTGGGCTCTTCAGCATTCATTTCAATTTAGAGAAACAACTCTAAATTCAAAATCTCTATGGATAAATAGAGGCAGACTCTTCAGCATTCATTTCAAAGTCTAGGAAGACTACTCTGGATCAAAATCTCCAGTAGGATAAATACTGCAGACTCTTCAGCATTCATTTGCAACCAGTCTAGGAGAAGACAGACTCTTAATTCAAAATCTCCAACTATGGATAAATAGTAGGGCAGACTGGGCTCTTCAGCATTCTTTTGCAACCAGTCTAGGGAAGACAGACTCTGAATTCAAAATCTCCAGCTATGGATAAATAGTAGGGCAGACTGGGCTCTTCAGCATTCTTTTGCAACCAGTCTAGGAGAAGACAGACTCTTAATTCAAAATTTGGATAAAAATCTCTTCAGCATTCATTTGCAACCAGTCTGGATCAAAAATATGGTAGGGCAGACTGGGCTCTTCAGCATTCTTTTTTGCAACCAGTCTAGGAGAAGACAGACTCTGAATTCAAAATCTCTATGGATAAATAGAGGCAGACTGGGCTCTTCAGCATTCATTTGCAACCAGTCTAGAAAAGACAGAAATTCAAAATCTCAACTATGGATAAATAGTAGGGCAGACTGGGCTCTTCAGCATTCTTTTGCAACCAGTCTAGGAGAAGACAGACTCTGAATTCAAAATCTCCAACTATGGATAAATAGTAGGGCAGACTGGGCTCTTCAGCATTCATTTGCAACCAGTCTAGGAGAAGACAGACTCTAAATTCAAAATCTCCAACTATGGATAAATAGTAGGGCAACAGACTGGGCTCTTCAGCATTCATTTGCAACCAGTCTAGGAGAAGACAGACTCTGAATTCAAAATCTCCAGCTATGGATAAATAGTAGGGCAGACTGGGCTCTTCAGCATTCATTTGCAACCAGTCTAGGAGAAGACAGACTCTTAATTCAAAATCTCCAACTATGGATAAATAGTAGGGCAGACTGGGCTCTTCAGCATTCATTTGCAACCAGTCTAGGAGAAGACAGACTCTGAATTCAAAATCTCCAGCTATGGATAAATAGTAGGGCAGTCAGGCTCTTCAGCATTCATTTGCAACCAGTCTAGGAGAAGACAGACTCTGAATTCAAAATCTCCAACTATGGATAAATAGTAGGGCAGACTGGGCTCTTCAGCATTCTTTTGCAACCAGTCTAGGAGAAGACAGACTCTAATTCAAAATTCCAACTATGGATAAATAGTAGGGCAGACTTCTTCAGCATTCATTTGCAACCAGTCTAGGAGAAGACAGACTCTGAATTCAAAATCTCCAACTATGGATAAATAGTAGGGCAGACTGGGCTCTTCAGCATTCATTTGCAACCAGTCTAGGAGAAGACAGACTCTAATTCAAAATCTCCAGCTATGGATAAATAGTAAGGCAGACTGGGCTCTTCAGCATTCATTTGCAACCAGTCTGGAGAAGACAGACTCTGAATTCAAAATCTCAAGCTATGGATAAATAGTAGGGGCAGACTGGGCTCTTCAGCATTCATTTGCAACCAGTCTAGGAGAAGACAGACTCTGAATTCAAAATCTCCAACTATGGATAAATAGTAGGGCAGACTGGGTCTTCAGCATTCATTTGCAACCAGTCTAGGAGAAGACAGACTCTGAATTCAAAATCTCCAGCTATGGATAAATAGTAGGGCAGACTGGGCTCTTCAGCATTCTTTTGCAACCAGTCTAGGAAGACAGACTCTAAATTCAAAATCTCCAGCTATGGATAAATAGTAGAGAGACTGGGCTCTTCAGACAACCAGTCTAGGGAAGACAGACTCAAAATTCAAAATCTCCAACTATGGATAAATAGTAGGGCAGACTGGGCTCTTCAGCATTCATTTGCAACCAGTCTAGGAGAAGACAGACTCTGAATTCAAAATCTCCAACTATGGATAAATAGTAGGGCAGACTGGGCTCTTCAGCATTCTTTTGCAACCAGTCTAGGAGAAGACAGACTCTAAATTCAAAATCTCCAACTATGGATAAATAGTAGGGCAGACTGGGCTCTTCAGCATTCATTTGCAACCAGTCTAGGAGAAGACAGACTCTGAATTCAAAATCTCCAGCTATGGATAAATAGTAGGGCAGACTGGGCTCTATGGCATTCATTTTGCAACCAGTCTAGGAGAAGACAGACTGAATTCAAAATCTCAACTATGGATAAATAGTAGGGCAGACTGGGCTCTTCAGCATTCATTTGCAACCAGTCTGGAGAAGACAGACTCTGAATTCAAAATCTCAACTCAACCAGTAAATAGGAGAAGACAGACTCTAAATTCAAAATCTCCAACTATGGATAAATAGTAGGGCAGACTGGGCTCTTCAGCATTCATTTGCAACCAGTCTAGGAGAAGACAGACTCTGAATTCAAAATCTCAGCTATGGATAAATAGTAGGGCAGACTGGGCTCTTCAGCATTCTTTTGCAACCAGTCTGGAGAAGACAGACTCTGAATTCAAAATCTCCAGCTATGGATAAATAGTAGGGCAGACTGGGCTCTTCAGCATTCATTTGCAACCAGTCTAGGAGAAGACAGACTCTAATTCAAAATCTCAACTATGGATAAATAGTAGGGCAGACTGGGCTCTTCAGCATTCATTTGCAACCAGTCTAGGAAGACAGACTCTGAATTCAAAATCTCAGCTATGGATAAATAGAGGGCAGACTGGGCTCTTCAGCATTCATTTGCAACCAGTCTAGGAGAAGACAGACTCTAAATTCAAAATCTCCAACTATGGATAAATAGTAGGGCAGACTGGGCTCTTCAGCATCTAGGAGAAGACAGACTCTTTGCAAAATCTCCAACTATGGATAAATAGTAGGGAGAAGACAGACAGTCTGAATTCAAAATCTCCAGCTATGGATAAATAGTAGGGCAGACTGGGCTCTTCAGCATTCATTTGCAACCAGTCTAGGAGAAGACAGACTCTAAATTCAAAATCTCCAACTATGGATAAATAGTAGGGCAGACTGGGCTCTTCAGCATTCATTTGCAACCAGTCTAGGAGAAGACAGACTCTAAATTCAAAATCTCCAACTATGGATAAATAGTAGGGCAGACTGGGCTCTTCAGCATTCATTTTGCAACCAGTCTAGGAGAAGACAGACTCTGAATTCAAAATCTCCAACTATGGATAAATAGTAGGGCAGAGGGCAGACTGCAGAAGATTCTCTACAATTCAAAATTCAGCTATGGATAAATAGTAGGGCAACTGGGCTCTTCAGCATTCATTTGCAACCAGTCTAGGAGAAGACAGACTCTGAATTCAAAATCTCCAACTATGGATAAATAGTAGGGCAGACTGGGCTCTTCAGCATTCATTTGCAACCAGTCTAGGAGAAGACAGACTCTGAATTCAAAATCTCCAACTATGGATAAATAGTAGGGCAGACTGGGCTCTTCAGCATTCTTTTCAATCATTCTAGGAGAAGACAGACTCTCAAAATCTCCAACTATGGATAAATAGTAAGACAGACTGGGCTCTTCAGCATTCATTTCAAAAATCTCCAGCTATCAAAATCCAACTATGGATAAATAGTAGGGCAGACTGGGCTCTTCAGCATTCATTTGCAACCAGTCTAGGAGAAGACAGACTCTGAATTCAAAATCTCCAACTATGGATAAATAGTAGGGCAGACTGGGCTCTTCAGCATTCATTTGCAACCAGTCTAGAGAAGACAGACTCTGAATTCAAAATCTCCAACTATGGATAAATAGTAGGGCAGACTGGGCTCTTCAGCATTCTTTTGCAACCAGTCTAGGAGAAGACAGACTCTGAATTCAAAATCTCCAACTATGGATAAATAGTAGGGCAGACTGGGCATTCTTTTGCAACCATTCTATTGGAAAACAGACTCTAGGAGAAAACAGACTCTCAGCATTCAAGTCTAGGAGAAGACAAAATTCAAAATCTCAGCTATGGATAAATAGTAGGGCAGACTGGGCTCTTCAGCATTCTTTTGCAACCAGTCTAGGAAGACAGACTCTAAATTCAAAATCTCCAAGCTATGGATAAATCTCCAGTATGGGCAGACTGGGCTCTTCAGCATTCATTTGCAACCAGTCTAGAAGAAGACAGACTCATTCTTTTAATTCAAAATCTCCAACTATGGATAAATAGTAGGGCAGACTGGGCTCTTCAGCATTCATTTTTTGCAACCAGTCTAGGAGAAGACAGACTCTGAATTCAAAATCTCCAGCTATGGATAAATAGTAGGGCAGACTGGGCTCTTCAGCATTCATTTGCAACCAGTCTAGGAGAAGACAGACTCTGAATTCAAAATCTCCAGCTATGGATAAATAGTAGACTGGACTCTTCAGCATTCAGCAACCATTCTGAAAATCTCATGACTCTGAATTCAAAATTCAGCATGGATAAATTTGCAACTGGGCTCTTCAGCATTCATTTGCAACCAGTCTAGAGAAGACAGACTCTGAATTCAAAATCTCCAGCTATGGATAAATAGTAGGGCAGACTGGGCTCTTCAGCATTCATTTGCAACCAGTCTGGACAGACTCTGAATTCAAAATTCTTCCAGCATTCATTTAGGGCAGACTTCAAAATTCATTTCTAGGAGAAGACAGACTCTGAATTCAAAATCTCCAGCTATGGATAAATAGTAGAGCAGACTGGGCTCTTCAGCATTCATTTGCAACCAGTCTAGGAGAAGACAGACTCTGAATTCAAAATCTCCAACTATGGATAAATAGTAGGGCAGACTGGGCTCTTCAGCATTCTTTTTGCAACCAGTCAAAATTCTAGGAGAAGACAGACTCTGAATTCAAAATCTCCAACTATGGATAAATAGTAGGGCAGACTGGGCTCTTCAGCATTCATTTGCAACCAGTCTAGGAGAAGACAGACTCTAAATTCAAAATCTCCAGCTATGGATAAATAGTAGAGGCAGACTGGGCTCTTCAGCATTCATTTGCAAACCAGTCTAGGAGAAGACAGACTCTGAATTCAAAATCTCCAGCTATGGATAAATAGTAGGGCAGACTGGGCTCTTCAGCATTCATTTGCAACCAGTCTTCAGCTATGGATAAATAGTAGAGCAGACTGGGCTCTTCAGCATTCATTTGCAACCAGTCTAGGAGAAGACAGACTCTGAATTCAAAATCTCCAACTATGGATAAATAGTAGGGCAGACTGGGCTCTTCAGCATTCATTTGCAACCAGTCTAGGAGAAGACAGACTCTGAATTCAAAATCTCTATGGATAAATAGTAAAGGCAGACTGGGCTCTTCAGCATTCATTTGCAACCAGTCTAGGAGAAGACAGACTCTAAATTCAAAATCTCCAGCTATGGATAAATAGTAGGGCAGACTGGGCTCTTCAGCATTCTTTTGCAACCAGTCTAGGAGAAGACAGACTCTGAATTCAAAATCTCCAACTATGGATAAATAGTAGGGCAGACTGGGCTCTTCAGCATTCATTTGCAACCAGTCTAGGAGAAGACAGACTCTGAATTCAAAATCTCCAGCTATGGATAAATAGTAGGGCAGACTGGGCTCTTCAGCATTCTTTTGCAACCAGTCTAGGAGAAGACAGACTCTAAATTCAAAATCTCCAGCTATGGATAAATAGTAGGGCAGACTGGGCTCTTCAGCATTCATTTGCAACCAGTCTAGGAGAAGACAGACTCTGAATTCAAAATCTCCAGCTATGGATAAATAGTAGGGCAGACTGGGCTCTTCAGCATTCATTTGCAACCAGTCTAGGAGACAGACTCTAAATTCAAAATCTCCAGCTATGGATAAATAGACAGACTCTGAATTCAAAATCTCCAGCTATGGATAAATAGTAGGGCAGACTGGGCTCTTCAGCATTCATTTTGCAACCAGTCTAGGAGAAGACAGACTCTAAATTCAAAATCTCCAGCTATGGATAAATAGTAGGGCAGACTGGGCTCTTCAGCATTCATTTTGCAACCAGTCTAGGAGAAGACAGACTCTGAATTCAAAATCTCCAACTATGGATAAATAGTAGGCAGACTGGGCTCTTCAGCATTCATTTGCAGCAGTCTAGGAGAAGACAGACTCTAAATTCAAAATCTCCAGCTATGGATAAATAGTAGGGCAGACTGGGCTCTTCAGCATTCATTTGCAACCAGTCTAGGAGAAGACAGACTCTGAATTCAAAATCTCCAACTATGGATAAATAGTAGGGCAGACTGGGCTCTTCAGCATTCATTTGCAACCAGTCTAGAGAAGACAGACTCTGAATTCAAAATCTCCAACTATGGATAAATAGTAGGGCAGACTGGGCTCTTCAGCATTCATTTTTTTGCAACCAGTCTAGGAGAAGACAGACTCTAAATTCAAAATCTCCAGCTATGGATAAATAGTAGGGCAGACTGGGCTCTTCAGCATTCATTTGCAACCAGTCTAGGAAGACAGACTCTGAATTCAAAATCTCCAACTATGGATAAATAGTAGGGCAGACTGGGCTCTTCAGCATTCATTTGCAACCAGTCTAGGAGAAGACAGACTCTGAATTCAAAATCTCCAGCTATGGATAAAATAGACTGGCTCTTCAGGGCAGTCTGAAGACAGACTCTAAATTCAAAATTAGTAGGCAACTGGGCTCTTCAGCATTCTTTTGCAACCAGTCTAGGAGAAGACAGACTCTGAATTCAAAATCTCCAGCTATGGATAAATAGTAGGGCAGACTGGGCTCTTCAGCATTAAATTTTGCAACCAGTCTAGGAGAAGACAGACTCTGAATTCAAAATCTCCAACTATGGATAAATAGTAGGGCAGACTGGGCTCTTCAGCATTCATTTGCAACCAGTCTAGGAGAAGACAGACTCTGAATTCAAAATCTCCAGCTATGGATAAATAGTAGGGCAGACTGGGCTCTTCAGCATTCATTTTGCAACCAGTCTAGGAGAAGACAGACTCTGAATTCAAAATCTCCAGCTATGGATAAATAGTAGGGCAGACTGGGCTCTTCAGCATTCATTTGCAACCAGTCTAGGAGAAGACAGACTCTAAATTCAAAATCTCCAACTATGGATAAATAGTAGGGCAGACTGGGCTCTTCAGCATTCTTTTGCAACCAGTCTAGGAGAAGACAGACTCTGAATTCAAAATCTCAGATTCTATGGATAAATAGTAGGATAAAGACTGACTGGGCTCTTCAGCATTCATTTGCAACCAGTCTGGAGAAGACAGACTCTGAATTCAAAATCTCCAACTATGGATAAATAGTAGGGCAGACTGGGCTCTTCAGCATTCATTTCAGTCTGGGAAGACAGACTCTGAATTCAAAATCTCCAACTATGGATAAATAGTAGGCAGACTGGGCTCTTCAGCATTCATTTGCAACCAGTCTAGGGAAGACAGACTCTGAATTCAAAATCTCCAACTATGGATAAATAGTAGGGCAGACTGGGCTCTTCAGCAACGTTTTTTTGCAACCAGTCTAGGAAGACAGACTCAATTCAAAACTCTGGATAAATTCAAAATCTCAGTCAGACAGACTCTCAAAATCTCCAACTATGGATAAATAGTAGGGCAGACTGGGCTCTTCAGCATTCATTTGCAACCAGTCTAGGAGAAGACAGACTCTGAATTCAAAATCTCCAACTATGGATAAATAGTAGGGCAGACTGGGCTCTTCAGCATTCATTTGCAACCAGTCTAGGAGAAGACAGACTCTGAATTCAAAATCTCAGCTATGGATAAATAGTAGGGCAGACTGGGCTCTTCAGCATTCTCCAGCTATTTTGCAACCAGTCTAGGAGAAGACAGACTCTAAATTCAAAAATCTCCAGCTATGGATAAATAGTAGGGCAGACTGGGCTCTTCAGCATTCATTTGCAACCAGTCTAGGAGAAGACAGACTCTAAATTCAAAATCTCCAGCTATGGATAAATAGTAGGGCAGACTGGGCTCTTCAGCATTCATTTGCAACCAGTCTAGGAGAAGACAGACTCTAAATTCAAAATCTCCAGCTATGGATAAATAGTAAGGCAGACTGACTGGGCTCTTCAAGCATTCATGAAACAACCAGTCTAGGAGAAGACAGACTCTGAATTCAAAATCTCCAACTATGGATAAATAGTAGGGCAGACTGGGCTCTTCAGCATTCTTTTGCAACCAGTCTAGGAGAAGACAGACTCTGAATTCAAAATCTCAACTATGGATAAATAGTAGGGCAGACTGGGCTCTTCAGCATTCATTTGCAACCAGTCTAGGAGAAGACAGACTCTGAATTCAAAATCTCCAGCTATGGATAAATAGTAGGGCAGACTGGGCTCTTCAGCATTCTTTTCATTTGCAACCAGTCTAACTATGGATAAATAGTCAGAGATTCAAAATCTCCAGCTAGATAAATATAGGGGCAGACTGGGCTCTTCAGCATTCATTGAGTCTAGGAGAAGACAGACTCTTAATTCAAAATCTCCAGCTATGGATAAATAGTAGGGCAGACTGGGCTCTTCAGCATTCATTTGCAACCAGTCTAGGAGAAGACAGACTCTGAATTCAAAATCTCCAGCTATGGATAAATAGTAGGGCAGACTGGGCTCTTCAGCATTCATTTGCAACCAGTCTAGGGAAGACAGACTCTGAATTCAAAATCTCCAGCTATGGATAAATAGTAGGGCAGACTGGGCTCTTCAGCATTCATTTTGCAACCAGTCTAGGAGAAGACAGACTCTAAATTCAAAATCTCCAGCTATGGATAAATAGTAGGGCAGACTGGGCTCTTCAGCATTCATTTGCAACCAGTCTAGGAGAAGACAGACTCTGAATTCAAAATCTCCAACTATGGATAAATAGTAGGGCAGACTGGGCTCTTCAGCATTCATTTGCAACCAGTCTAGGAGAAGACAGACTCTGAATTCAAAATCTCAGCTATGGATAAATAGTAGGGCAGACTGGGCTCTTCAGCATTCATTTGCAACCAGTCTAGGAGAAGACAGACTCTTAATTCAAAAAAATCCAGTCTAGGAAGACAGACTCTGCATTTCAAAATCTCCAGCTATGGATAAATAGTAGGGCAGACTGGGCTCTTCAGCATTCATTTTGCAACCAGTCTAGGAGAAGACAGACTCTGAATTCAAAATCTCCAGCTATGGATAAATAGTAGGGCAGACTGGGCTCTTCAGCATTCATTTCAAGCAGTCTTCTCTAAATTCAAAATCTCCAGCTTTGGATAAATAGTAGGGCAGACTGGGCTCTTAGCATTCTTTTGCAACCAGTCTCAGAGAGAAGACAGACTCTGAATTCAAAATCTCAACTATGGATAAATAGTAGGGCAGACTGGGCTCTTCAGCAATTTGCAACCAGTCTAGGAGAAGACAGACTCTGAATTCAAAATCTCCAGCTATGGATAAATAGTAGGGCAGACTGGGCTCTTCAGCATTCATTTGCAACCAGTCTAGGAGAAGACAGACTCTGAATTCAAAAATCTCCAGCTATGGATAAATAGTAGGGCAGACTGGGCTCTTCAGCATTCATTTGCAAAATCTCCAACTATGGATAAAAGTAGGGCAGACTTCTACAGAGTCTAGGAGAAGACAGACTCTAAATTCAAAATCTCCAGCTATGGATAAATAGTAGGGCAGACTGGGCTCTTCAGCATTCATTTGCAACCAGTCTAGGAGAAGACAGACTCTGAATTAAAAATCTCCATCTATGGATAAATAGTAGGGCAGACTGGGCTCTTCAGCATTCATTTGCAACCAGTCTAGGAGAAGACAGACTCTGAATTCAAAATCTCCAGCTATGGATAAATAGTAGGGCAGACTGGGCTCTTCAGCATTCATTTGCAACCAGTCTAGGAGAAGACAGACTCTGAATTCAAAATCTCCAGCTATGGATAAATAATAGGGCAGACTGGGCTCTTCAGCAGCATTCATTTGCAACCAGTCTAGGAGAAGACAGACTCTGAATTCAAAATCTCCAGCTATGGATAAATAGTAGGCAGACTCTGCTCTTCAGCATTCATTTGCAACCAGTCTAGGAAGACCAGACTTAATTCAAAATCTCAACTATGGATAAATAGTAGGGCAGACTGGGCTCTTCAGCATTCATTTGCAACCAGTCTAGGAGAAGACAGACTCTGAATTCAAAATCTCATAGTAGGCAGACTATGGATAAATAGTAGGGCAGACTGGGCTCTTCAGCATTCATTTGCAACCAGTCTAGGAGAAGACAGACTCTGAATTCAAAATCTCCAGCTATGGATAAATAGTAGGGCAGACTGGGCTCTTCAGCATTCATTTGCAACCAGTCTAGAGAAGACAGACTCTGAATTCAAAATCTCCAGCTATGGATAAATAGTAGGCAGACTGGGCTCTTCAGCATTCATTTGCAACCAGTCTAGGAGAAGACAGACTCTGAATTCAAAATCTCCAACTATGGATAAATAGTAGGGCAGACTGGGCATTTCAAACCAGTCTGGGAGAAGACAGATTCTTAATTCAAAATTCATTTAGCAACCAGTCTAGGAGAAGACAGACAGTCTAGGAGAAGAAATTCAAAATCTCAGCTATGGATAAATAGTAGGGCAGACTGGGCTCTTCAGCATTCATTTGCAACCAGTCTAGGAGAAGACAGACTCTGAATTCAAAATCTCCAACTATGGATAAATAGTAGGGCAGACTGGGCTCTTCAGCATTCATTTGCAACCAGTCTAGGAGAAGACAGACTCTGAATTCAAAATCTCCAACTATGGATAAATAGTAGGGCAGACTGGGCTCTTCATTTGCAACCAGTCTTCAGACTTTGCAAAATCTCCAGTCTATGGATAAGATAGGACAGACTGGGCTCTTCAGCATTCATTTGCATTCAGTCTAGGAGAAGACATCTCCAACTATGGATAATCTCCAGCTATGGTAGGGCAGACTGGGCTCTTCAGCATTCATTTGCAACCAGTCTAGGAGAAGACAGACTCTGAATTCAAAATCTCCAGCTATGGATAAATAGTAGGGCAGACTGGGCTCTTCAGCATTCATTTTGCAACCAGTCTAGGAGAAGACAGACTCTGAATTCAAAATCTCCAACTATGGATATATAGTAGGGCAGACTGGGCTCTTCAGCATTCATTTGCAACCAGTCTAGGAGAAGACAGACTCTGAATTCAAAATCTCCAGCTATGGATAAATAGTAGGGCAGACTGGGCTCTTCAGCATTCATTTGCAACCAGTCTAGGAGAAGACAGACTCTGAATTCAAAATCTCCAGCTATGGATAAATAGTAGGGCAGACTGGGCTCTTAGCATTCATTTGCAATCAGTCTAGGAGAAGACAGACTCTAAATTCAAAATCTCCAGCTATGGATAAATAGTAGGGCAGACCTCTTCAGCATTCATTTGCAAACAGTCTAGGAGAAGACAGACTCTGAATTCAAAATCTCCAACTATGGATAAATAGTAGGGCAGACTGGGCTCTTCAGCATTCATTTGCAACCAGTCTAGGAGAAGACAGACTCTGAATTCAAAATCTCCAGCTATGGATAAATAGTAGGGCAGACTGGGCTCTTCAGCATTCATTTGCAACCAGTCTAGGAGAAGACAGACTCTGAATTCAAAATCTCCAACTATGGATAAATAGTAGGGCAGACTGGGCTCTTCAGCATTCTTTTGCAACCAGTCTAGGAGTAGACAGACTCTGAATTCAAATCTCCAACTATGGACAGACTGGGCTCTTCAGCATTCATTTGCAACCATTCTAGAGAAGAAATGAATTCAAAATCCAGCTATGGATAAATAGTAAGGGCAGACTGGCTCTTCAGCATTCATTTGCAACCAGTCTAGAGAAGACAGACTCTGAATTCAAAATCTCCAGCTATGGATAAATAGTAGGGCAGACTGGGCTCTTCAGCATTCATTTGCAACCAGTCTAGGAGAAGACAGACTCTAAATTCAAAATCTCCTATATGGATAGCTATGGATAAATAGTAGGGCAGACTGGGCTCTTCAGCATTCATTTGCAACCAGTCTAGGAGAAGACAGACTCTTAATTCAAAATTCCAACTATGGATAAATAGTAGGGCAAGATTCATTTGCAACAGTCTAGGAAGACAGACTCAAAAAATCTCCAGCTATGGATAAATAGTAGGGCAGACTGGGCTCTTCAGCATTCATTTGCAACCAGTCTAGGAGAAGACAGACTCTGAATTCAAAATCTCCAGCTATGGATAAATAGTAGGGCAGACTGGGCTCTTCAGCATTCATTTGCAACCAGTCTAGGAGAAGACAGACTCTAAATTCAAAATCTCCAACTATGGATAAATAGTAGGGCAGACTGGGCTCTTCAGCATTCATTTGCAACCAGTCTAGGAGAAGACAGACTCTGAATTCAAAATCTCAGCTATGGATAAATAGTAGGGCAGACTGGGCTCTTCAGCATTCATTTGCAACCAGTCTAGGAGAAGACAGACTCTTAATTCAAAATCTCCAGCTATGGATAAATAGTAGGGCAGACTGGGCTCTTCAGCATTCATTTGCAACCAGTCTAGGAGAAGACAGACTCTGAATTCAAAATCTCCAACTATGGATAAATAGTAGGGCAGACTGGGCTCTTCAGCATTCATTTTTGCAAACAGTCTAGGAGAGACAGACTCTGAATTCAAAATCTCCAACTATGGATAAATAGGCAGACTGGGCTCTTCAGATTCTTTTGACAGTCTAGGAGAAGACAGACTCTTCAAAATCTCCAACTATGGATAAATAGTAGGGCAGACTGGGCTCTTCAGCATTCATTTTGCAACCAGTCTAGGAAGACAGACTCTGAATTCAAAATCTCAACTATGGATAAATAGTAGGGCAGACTGGGCTCTTCAGCATTCATTTGCAACCAGTCTAGGGAGAAGACAGACTCTGAATTCAAAATCTCCAACTATGGATAAATAGTAGGGCAGACTGGGCTCTTCAGCATTCATTTTGCAACCAGTCTAGGAGAAGACAGACTCTTAATTCAAAATCTCCAACTATGGATAAATAGTAGGGCAGACTGGGCTCTTCAGCATTCATTTGCAACCAGTCTAGGAGAAGACAGACTCTTAATTCAAAATCTCCAACTATGGATAAATAGTAGGGCAGACTGGGCTCTTCAGCATTCATTTGCAAACCAGTCTAGGAGAAGACAGACTCTGAATTCAAAATCTCCAGCTATGGATAAATAGTAGGGCAGACTGGACTCTCTTCAACTATCATTTGCAACCAGTCCTAGATCTAGAAAGACAGACTCTGAATTCAAAATCCAACTATGGATAAATAGTCACTAGGCTCTTGCATTCATTTACACCATTAGGAGAAGACAGACTCTAATTCAAAATGCTATGGATAAATAGTAGGGCAGACTGGGCTCTTCAGACATTCATTTCAAAATCTCCAGTCTATGGAGAAGACAGACTCTGAATTCAAAATCTCCAACTATGGATCAAAATAGTATGGATAAATACTGGGCTGGGCTCTTCAGCATTCATTTGCAACCAGTCTAGGGGAAGACAGACTCTGAATTCAAAATCTCCAGCTATGGATAAATAGTAGGGCAGACTGGGCTCTTCAGCATTCATTTGCAACCAGTCTAGGAAAACAGACTCTGAATTCAAAATCTCCCAACTATGGATAAATAGTAAAGACAGACTGGGCTCTTCAGCATTCAAAAATCTAGGGAAGACTATGGATTCAAAATCTAGCTATTGGGCAGACTGGGCTCTTCAGCATTCATTTGCAACCAGTCTAGGAGAAGACAGACTCTGAATTCAAAATCTCCAGCTATGGATAAATAGTAGGGCAGACTGGGCTCTTCAGCATTCATTTGCAACCAGTCTAGGAGAAGACAGACTCTGAATTCAAAATCTCCAGCTATGGATAAATAGTAGGGCAGACTGGGCTCTTCAGCATTCATTTTGCAACTCAGAATAGGAGAAGACAGACTCTGAATTCAAAATCTCCAAAATCTATGGATAAATAGTAGGCAGACTGGCTCTTCAGCATTCATTTGCAACCAGTCTAGGAGAAGACAGACTCTGAATTCAAAATCTCCAGCTATGGATAAATAGTAGGGCAGACTGGGCTCTTCAGCATTCATTTGCAACCAGTCTAGGAGAAGACAGACTCTGAATTCAAAATCTCCAGCTATGGATAAATAGTAGGGCAGACTGGGCTCTTCAGCATTCATTTGCAACAGTCATTCTAGACTCTGAATTCAAAATCTCAGCTATGGACAGACAGTCTAGGAGAAGACAGACTCTGAATTCAAAATCTCCAGCTATGGATAAATAGTAGGGCAGACTGGGCAGCATTCATTTGCAACCAGTCTGGAAGACAGACTCTAAATTTTCCAACCATGGATAAATAGTAGGAGAAGACAGCATTCATTTGAATTAGGAGAAGAAAATCTGAATTCAAAGCTATGGATAAATAGTAGGGCAGACTGGGCTCTTCAGCATTCATTTGCAACCAGTCTAGGAGAAGACAGACTCTGAATTCAAAATCTCCAACTATGGATAAATAGTAGGGCAGACTGGGCTCTTCAGCATTCATTTGCAACCAGTCTAGGAAGACAGACTCTAAATTCAAAATCTCCAACTATGGATAAATAGTAGGGCAGACTGGGCTCTTCAGCATTCATTTGCAACCAGTCTAGGAGAAGACAGACTCTGAATTCAAAATCTCCAACTATGGATAAATAGTAGGGCAGACTGGGCTCTTCAGCATTCATTTGCAACCAGTCTAAGAGAAGACAGACTCTGAATTCAAAATCTCCAGCTATGGATAAATAGTAGGCAGACTGGGCTCTTCAGCATTCATTTGCAACCAGTCAGGAGAAGACAGACTCTAAATTCAAAATTCTCAGCTATGGATAAATAGTAGGGCAGACTGGGCTCTTCAGCATTCATTTGCAACCAGTCTAGGAGAAGACAGACTCTGAATTCAAAATCTCCAACTATGGATAAATAGTAGGGCAGACTGGGGTCTTCAGCATTCATTTGCAACCAGTCTAGGAGAAGACAGACTCTGAATTCAAAATCTCCAGCTATGGATAAATAGTAAAGACAGACTGGGCTCTTTTCAGTCATTCATTTGCAACCAGGATAGAGAAGACAGACTCTGAATTCAAAATCTCCAGCTATGGATAAATAGTAGGGCAGACTGGGCTCTTCAGCATTCATTTGCAACCAGTCTAGGAGAAGACAGACTCTGAATTCAAAATCTCCAGCTATGGATAAATAGTAGGGCAGACTGGGCTCTTCAGCATTCATTTTGCAACAGTCTAGGAGAAGACAGACTCTAAATTCAAAATCTCCAGCTATGGATAAATAGTAGGGCAGACTGGGCTCTTCAGCATTCATTTGCAACCAGTCTAGGAGAAGACAGACTCTGAATTCAAAATCTCCAGCTATGGATAAATAGTAGGGCAGACTGGGCTCTTCAGCATTCATTTGCAACCAGTCTAGGAGAAGACAGACTCTTAATTCAAAATCTCCAGCTATGGATAAATAGTAGGGCAGACTGGGCACTTCAGCATTATTGGTTCTAGGAGAAGACAGACTCTGAATTCAAAATCTCCAGCTATGGATAAATAGTAGGGCAGACTGGGCTCTTCAGCATTCATTTGCAACCAGTCTAGGAGAAGACAGACTCTGAATTCAAAATCTCCAGCTATGGATAAATAGTAGGGCAGACTGGGCTCTTCAGCATTCATTTAATTAAAACCAGTCTAAGGAGAAGGACAGACTCTCAATTCCAAAATCTCCAACTCAAATGGATAAATAGTAGGGCAGACAGACTGGGCTCAAAAGCATTCATTTGCAACCAGTCTAGGAGAAGACAGACTCTGAATTCAAAAAAATTCAAAACTATGGATAAATAGTAGGGCAGACTGGGCTCTTCAGCATTCATTTGCAACCAGTCTAGGAGAAGACAGACTCTGAATTCAAAATCTCAGCTATGGATAAATAGTAGGGCAGACTGGGCTCTTCAGCATTCATTTGCAACCAGTCTAGGAGAAGACAGACTCTTAATTCAAAAATCTCCAACTATGGATAAATAGTAGAGCAGACTGGGCTCTTCAGCATTCATTTGCAACCAGTCTAGGAGAAGACAGACTCTAAATTCAAAATCTCAACTATGGATAAATAGTAGGGCAGACTGGGCTCTTCAGCATTCATTTGCAACCAGTCTAGAATACTCTTCAGCATTCTTTTGCAACCAGTCTAGGAGACCCTGAATTCAAAATCTCCAGCTATGGATAAATAGTAGGGCAGACTGGGCTCTTCAGCATTCATTTGCAACCAGTCTAGGGAGAAGACAGACTCTGAATTCAAAATCTCCAGCTATGGATAAATAGTAGGGCAGACTGGGCTCTTCAGCATTCATTCATTTCAAAACCAACTAGATAAATATGGTAAAGGGAGGAGCATTCTTTTTGCAACCAGTCTAGGAGAAGACAGACTCTGAATTCAAAATCTCAGCTATGGATAAATAGTAGGGCAGACTGGGCTCTTCAGCATTCATTTGCAACCAGTCTAGAGAAGACAGACTCTGAATTCAAAATCTCCAACTATGGATAAATAGTAGGGCAGACTGGGCTCTTCAGCATTCATTTGCAACCAGTCTAGGAGAAGACAGACTCTGAATTCAAAATCTCCAGCTATGGATAAATAGTAGGGCAGACTGGGCTCTTCAGCATTCTTTTGCAACCAGTCTAGGAGAAGACAGACTCTGAATTCAAAATCTCCAGCTATGGATAAATAGTAGGCAGACTGGGCTCTTCAGCATTCATTTTGCAACCAGTCTAGGAGAAGACAGACTCTGAATTCAAAATTCCAGCTATGGATAAATAGTAGGGCAGACTGGGCTCTTCAGCATTCATTTGCAACCAGTCTAGGAGAAGACAGACTCTGAATTCAAAATCTCCAGCTATGGATAAATAGTAGGGCAGACTGGGCTCTTCAGCATTCATTTGTAAAACCAGTCTAGGAGAAGACAGACTCTAAAATTCAAAATCTCCAGCTATGGATAAATAGTAGGGCAGACTGGGCTCTTCAGCATTCATTTGCAACCAGTCTAGGAGAAGACAGACTCTGAATTCAAAAATCTCCAACTATGGATAAATAGTAGGGCAGACTGGGCTCTTCAGCATTCATTTGCAACCAGTCTAGGAGAAGACAGACTCTGAATTCAAAATCTCCAACTATGGATAATAGTAAAGACAGACTGGGCTCTTCAGCATTCATTTGGCAGTCTAGGAGAAGACAGACTCTGAATTCAAAATCTTCAGCATTCATGGATAAATAGTAGGGCAGACTGGGCTCTTCAGCATTCATTTGCAACCAGTCTAGAGAAGACAGACTCTGAATTCAAAATCTCCAGCTATGGATAAATAGTAGGGCAGACTGGGCTCTTCAGCATTCATTTGCAAACAGTCTAGGAGAAGACAGACTCTTAATTCTAGGCAGACTGGGAAGCATTCATTTGCAACCAGTCTAGAGATGACAGACTTAAATTCAAAATCTCCAGCTATGGATAAATAGTAGGGCAGACTGGGCTCTTCAGCATTCATTTGCAACCAGTCTAGGGAGAAGACAGACTCTGAATTCAAAATCTCCAGCTATGGATAAAGGTAGGGCAGACTGGGCTCTTCAGCATTCAATTTTGCGAATAAACCAGTCTAGGAGAAGACAGACTCTTGAATTCAAAATCTCCAACTATGGATAAATAGTAGGGCAGACTGGGCTCTTCAGCATTCATTTGCAACCAGTCTAGGAGAAGACAGACTCTTGGATAAAATTCTGAAAAATCTTTCCAGCTATGGATAAATATGGTAGGGCAGACTGGGCTCTTCAGCATTCATTTGCAACCAGTCTAGGAGAAGACAGACTCTTAATTCAAAATTCCAGCTATGGATAAATAGTAGGGCAGACTGGGCTCTTTCAGCATTCATTTGCAACCAAATTCAAAATCCAACTATGGATAAATAGTAGGGGAGACTGGGCTCTTCAGATTCAGACAGTCTGAATTCTTAATTCAAAATCTCCAACTATGGATAAATAGTAGGGCAGACTGGGCTCTTCAGCATTCATTTGCAACCAGTCTAGGAAGACAGAAGATTTAAAATCTCCAACTATGGAATAGTAAAACTGGGCTCTTCTCCAGCTATGATGACTCTGAATCAAAGTAGGGCAGAGTAGGGCCTTCAGCATTCATTTGCAACCAGTCTAGGAGAAGACAGACTCTGAATTCAAAATCTCCAGCTATGGATAAATAGTAGGGCAGACTGGGCTCTTCAGCATTCATTTGCAACCAGTCTAGGGAGAAGACAGACTCTAAAATTCAAAAATCTCCAGCTATGGATAAATAGTAGGGCAGACTGGGCTCTTCAGCATTCATTTGCAACCAGTCTAGGGAGAAGACAGACTCTAAATTCAAAATCTCCAGCTATATGGATAAATTAGGGCAGACTGGGGTCTTCAGCATTCATTTGCAACCAGTCTAGGAGAAGACAGACTTGAATTCAAAATCTCCAACTATGGATAAATAGTAGGGCAGATTGGGCTCTTCAGCATTCATTTGCAACCAGTCTAGAGAAGAAGACAGACTCTGAATTCAAAATTTCTCCAGTCTATGGATAAATAATAGTAGGGCAGACTGGGCTCTTCAGCATTCATTTGCACCAGTCTAGGAGAAGACAGACTCTGAATTAAAAAATCTCCAGCTATGGATAATAGTAGGGGCAGACTGGGCTCTTCAGCATTCATTTGCAACCAGTCTAGGAGAAGACAGACTCTGAATTCAAAATTCCAGCTATGGATAAATAGTAGGGCAGACTGGGGGTCTTCAGCATTCATTGGCAAACAGTCAGGAGAAGACTCTGAATTCAAAATCTCCAACTATGGATAAATAGTACAGACTGGGCCTTCAGCATTCATTTACAAAATCTCAACCTGAATCAAAAATTCCAGCTATGGATAAATAGTAGGGCAGACTGGGCTCTTCAGCATTCATTTGCAACCAGTCTAGGAGAAGACAAGACTCTGAATTCAAAATTCCAGATATTGGATAAATAGTAGGGGCAGACTGGGGCTCGACTTCAGCATTCATTTGCAACCAGTCTAGGAGAAGACAACCAGTCTGGGAAAGGAAAATCTCCAACAGATATTGGATAGAATAGTAGGGCAGAGTCTGAAGGAAAACTCTTCAGCATTCATTTGCAACCAGTCTAGGAAGAAGACTCTGAATTCAAACCCTCCAGCTATGGATAAATAGTAGGGCAGACTGGGCTCTTCAGCATAGGACAGGCAACCCAGTCTAGGAGAAGACAGAACTCTAAAGCCCAACAAAATGGCGTCCACGCTCTATGGATAAATAGTCTAGGAAGGGACTTCAAACCCAACAGATATTGGCGTAGACTACGCTCTTCAGCCTAGGACAGGCAACCAGTCTAGGAGAAGAAGACTCTAAATTCAAAAACCAGCCATGGATAAATTGGGCAGACTGGGGACTCTTTAGCCTAGGACAGGCAACCAGTCTAGGGAAGAAAACTCTAACTTCAAACCTAACAGATAATGGCGTGAACTGCGCTCTTTAGCCTAGGACAGGCAGCCAGTCTTTCAGTCTGATTTGCAACAGATAATGGGCGTAGACTACGCTCTTTTAGCCTAGGACAGGCAACCAGTCTAAGCAGGAAAATGAAACCTCAAATAAATAATGGCGTAGACTACGCTCTTTAGCCTAGGACAGGCAACCAGTCTAGGAGAAGAAAACTCGACAAACCCAACAGATATTCAGACTACGCTCTTTAGCTAGGACGGCAGCCAGTCTGGGGAGAAAGGAAAACTCTGAATAAGATAATGGCGTAGACTACGCTCTTTAGCCTAGGACAGGCAACCAGTCTGGGAGAAGGAAAACTCTGACTTCAAAACCCAACAGATAATGGCGTAGACTACGCTCTTTAGCCAGGACAGGCAACAGTCTAAAGAAGGAAAACTCTGACTTCAAGCCCAACAGATAATGGCGTAGACTACGCTCTTTAGCCTAGGACAGGCAACCAGTCTAGGAGGAAAACTCTGACTTCAAACCCAACAGATAATGGCGTAGACTACGCTCTTTAGCCTAGGACAGGCAACGACAGTCTAGGAGAAGGAAAACTCTGACTTCAAACCCAACAGATAATGGCGTAGACTACGCTCTTTAGCCTAGGACAGGCAACCAGTCTAGGAAGAAGAGAAAACTCTGACTTCAAACCCAACAGATAATGGCGTAGACTACGCTCTTTAGCCTAGGACAGGCAACCAGTCTGGGAAGAAAACTCTGACTTCAAACCCAACAGATAATGGCGTGACTACGCTCTTTAGCCTAGGACAGGCAACCAGTCTAGCAGAAGGAAAACTCTGACTTCAAACCCAACAGATAATGGCGTAGACTACGCTCTTTAGCCTAGGACAGGCAACCAGTCTAGGAGAAGGAAAACTCTAAACCCAACAGATAATGGCGTAGACTACGCTCTTTAGCCTAGGACAGGCAGCCAGTCTAGGAGAAAGGAAAACTCGACTTCAAACCCAACAGATAACCGTACTGACTCTGACTTCAAGCCCAACAGATAATGGCGTAGACTACGCTCTTTAGCCCTAGGACAGGCAACCAGTCTAGAGATGAAAACTATGACTTCAAACCCAACAGATAATGGCGTAGACTACGCTCTTTAGCCTAGGACAGGCAACCAGTCTAGAGAAGGAAAACTCGAAACCAAACAGATAATGGGTAGACTACGCTCTTTAGCCTAGGACAGGCAACCAGTCTAGGAGAAGGAAAACTCTGACTTCAAACCCAACAGATAATGGCGTAGACTACGCTCTTTAGCCCTGGGACAGGCAACCAGTCTAGGAGAAGAAAACTCTGACTTCAAACCCAACAGATAATGGGTAGACTACGCTCTTTAGCCTAGGACAGGCAACCAGTCTAGGAGAAGGAAACTCTGACTTCAAACCCAACAGATAATGGCGTAGACTACGCTCTTTAGCCTAGGACAGGACTTCAACCAGTCTAGGAGAAGGAAAACTCTGACTTCAAACCCAACAGATAATGGCGTAGACTACGCTCTTTAGCCTAGGACAGGCAACCAGTCTAGGAGAAGGAAAACCTAGGATAATGGCGTAAACTACGCTCTTTTAGCCTAGGAAGGCAACCAGTCTGGAAGAAGGAAACTCTGACTTCAAACCTAACAGATATTGGCGTAGACTACGCTCTTTAGCCTAGGACAGGCAACCAGTCTCTGACTTCAAACCCAACAGATAATGGCGTAGACTACGCTCTTTAGCCTAGGACAGGCAACCAGTCTGGAGAAGGAAAACTCTGACTTCAAACCCAACAGATATGGAGTAGACTACGCTCTTTAGCCTAGGACAGGCAACCAGTCTAGGAGAAGGAAAACTCTGACTTCAAACCAAAACAGATAATGGCGTAGACTACGCTCTTTAGCCTAGGACAGGCAACGAGTCTAGGAGAAGGAAACTCTGACTTCAAACCCAACAGATAATCGTAGGAGAAGGACAGGCAACCAGTCTAGAGAAGGAAAACTTCAAACCCAACAGATAATGGCGTAGACTACGCTCTTTAGCCTAGGACAGGCAACCAGGAGGAAAACTCTGGCACTACGCCTTTAGCCTAGGACAGGCAGAAGTCTAAGAGAAGGAAAACTCTGACTTCAAACCCAACAGATAATGGCGTAGACTACGCTCTTTAGCCTAGGACAGGCAACCAGTCTAGGAGAAGAAAACTCTGACTTCAAACCCAACAGATAATGGCGTAGACTACGCTCTTTTTAGCCCTAGGATTGGCAACCAGTCTAGGAGAAGGAAAACTCTGACTTCAAACCCAACAGATAATGGCGTAGACTACGCTCTTTTAGCCTAGGACAGGCAACGAGTCTAGAGAAGGAAAACTCTGACTTCAAACCCAACAGATAATGGCGTAGACTACGCTCTTTAGCCAGGGGGACAGGCAACCAGTCTAGGAGAAGGAAAACTCTGACTTCAAACCCAACAGATAATGGCGTAGACTACGCTCTTTAGCCTAGGACAGGCAACCAGTCTAGGAGAAGGAAAACTCTGACTTCAAACCCAACAGATAATGGCGTAGACTACGCTCTTTAGCCTAGGACAGGCAACCAGTCTAGGAGAAGGAAAACTCTGACTTCAAAACCCAACAGATATTGGCGTAGACTACGCTCTTTAGCCTAGGACAGGCAACCAGTCTAGGAGAAGGAAAACTCTGACTTCAAACCCAACAGATAATGGCGTAGACTCTTTAGCCTAGGACTTTAACCAGTCTAGGAGAAGGAAAACTCTGACTTCAAACCCAACAGATAATGGCGTCAACTACGCTCTTTAGAAGGAAGGCAACCAGTCTAGGAAAGGAAAACTCAGACAGATACCGGACGTAAACTACTCTCTTTAGCCTAGGGACAGGCAAACCAGTCTAGGAGAAGGAAAACTCTGACTTCAAACCCAACAGATAATGGCGTAGACTACGCTCTTTAGCCTAGGACAGGCAACCAGTCTAGGAGAAGGAAAACTCTGACTTCAAACCCAACAGATAATGGCGTAGACTGCGCTCTTTAGCCTAGGACAGGCAACCAGTCTAGGAGAGAAGGAAAACTCTGACTTCAAACCCAACAGATAACTGCTCTTTAGCCTAGACACAACCAGTCTCTGACTTCAAGCCTAGGACATGGCAACCAGTCTAGGAGAAGGAAAGTCTAAGAGAAGGAAAACTTCAAACCCAACAGATAATGGCGTAGACTACGCTCTTTAGCCTAGGACAGGCAACCAGTCTAGGAGAAGGAAAACTCTGACTTCAAACCCAACAGATAATACAATGTAGACTACGCTCTTTAGCCTATGGACAGGCAACCAGTCTAGGAGAAGGAAAACTCTGACTTCAAAACCCAACAGATAATGGCGTAGACTACGCTCTTCAGCCTAGGACAGGCAACCAGTCTAGGAGAAGGAAAACTCTGACTTCAAACCCAACAGATATACAAGTAGACTACGCTCTTTAGCCTAGGAATGGCAACCAGTCTAGGAGAAGGAAAACTCTAACTTCAAACCCAACAGATAATGGCGTAGACTACGCTCTTTATCCTAGGACAGGCAACCAGTCTGGAGAAGGAAAACTCTGACTTCAAACCCAACAGATAATGGCGTAGACTACGCTCTTTAGCCTAGGACAGGCAACCAGTCTAGGAGAAGGAAAACTCTGACTTCAAACCCAACAGATAATGGCGTAGACTCTGCTCTTTAGCCTAGGTTGGCAACCAGTCTAGGAGAAGGAAAACTCTGACTTCAAACCCAACAGATAATGGCGTAGACTCTGCTCTCAAGCCTAGGGTTGGCAACCAGTCTAGGAGAAGGAAAACTCTGACTTCAAACTTCCAACAGATAATGGCGTAGACTACGCTCTTTAGCCTAGGACAGGCAACTAGTCTAGGAGAAGGAAAACTCTGAAAACCCAACAGAAACTTCAAACCCAACAGGCCAAAACTCTGACTTCTTAACAGATGTTGTGTCAACTATAGTCTAGGACAGGCAAAGTCTAGGAGAAGGAAAACTCTGACTTCAAACCCAACAGATATTGGCGTAGACTACGCTCTTTAGCCTAGGACAGGCAACCAGTCTAGAGAAGGAAAAACTCTGACTTCAAACCCAACTATATTAAAGTAGACTACTCTGCTCTTTAGCCTAGGGTTGGCAACCAGTCTAGGAGAAGGAAAACTCTAACTTCCAAACCCAACAGATAATGGCGTAGACTACGCTCTTTAGCCTAGGACAGGCAACCAGTCTAGGAGAAGGAAAACTCTGACTTCAAACCCAACAGATAAACAAGCGTAGACTCTGCTCTCTTTAGCCTAGGTTGGCAACCAGTCTAGGAGAAGGAAAACTTCAAACCCAACAGAAATGGCAAACTACGCTCCAAACCTAGGACAGGCAACCAGTCTAGGAGAAGGAAAACTCTGACTTCAAACCCAACAGATATTGGTTTCCAGACTACGGAGAAGGACAGGCAACCAGTCTGGGAGAAGGAAAACTCTGACTTCAAACCCAACAGATAATGGCGTAGACTACGCTCTTTAGCCTAGGTTTGCAACCAGTCTGGAGAAAGGAAAACGATAAATTCAAACCCAACTACAGATAATGGCGTAGACTACGCTCTTTTAATCCTAGGTTGTCAACCAGTCTAGGAGAAGGAAAACGATAAACTTCAAACCCAACAGATAATGGCGTAGACTACGCTCTTTAGCCTAGGACAGGCAACCAGTCTAAGGAGAAGGAAAACTCTGACTTCAAACCCAACAGATATTGGCGTAGACTACGCTCAACTATAGGACAGGCAACCAGTCAAGCCCAGACTCTGCTCTCGTAGACTACGCTCTTTAGCCTAGGACAACCAGTCTAGGAGAGAAGACTTCAAACCCAACAGATAATGGCGTAACTACGCTCTTTAGCCTAGGAAGGCAACCAGTCTAGAGACAGAAAAATCTGACTAAACCCAACAATAATGGCGTAGACTACGCTCTAGCCAATCAGTCTAGGAGAAGGAAAGGACACCCAACAGATAGTCTAGGAGAAGGAAAAGTCTAAATTCAAACTCCAACAAGATAATGGCGTAGACTACGCTCTTTAGCCTAGGACAGGCAAACTAGTCTAGGAGAAGGAAAACTTGACTTCAAACCCAACAGATAATGGCGTAACTACAAGCTCTTTAGCTCAAGGACAGGCAACCAGTCTAGGAGAAGGAAAACTCTGACTCAAAACCCAACAGATAATGGCGTAGACTACGCTCTTTAGCCTAGGTTGGCAACCAGTCTAGGAAGAAGGAAACCCAACAGATAATGGCGTAAAAACTTCTCTTTCATGGGTAACCAGTCAAGAAGGAAAAACTCTGACTTGCTCTCAAGATAATGGCGTAGACTACGCTCTTTAGCCTAGGACAGGCAACCAGTCTAGAGAAGGAAAACTCTAAATTCAAACCCAACAGATAATGGCGTAGACTACGCTCTTCAATCTAGGACAGGCAACCAGTCTAGGAGAAGGAAAACTCTGACTTCAAACCCAACAGATTCAGAACGCTCTTTAGCCTAGGACAGGCAAGGAAAGGAAACTCTGACTCAAACCCAACAGATAATGGCGTGAACTACGCTCTTTAGCCTAGGACAGGCAACCAGTCTAGAGAAGGAAAACTCTGACTTCAAACCCAACAGATAATGGGTAAACTACGCTCTTTTAGCCTAGGACAAGGCAACTAGTCTAGGAGAAGGAAAAAACTTCAAACTTCCAACTATGGGCGTAGACTAGTCTGAAATAAAACTCTAAGAGAAGGAAAAACTTCAAAACCCAACAGATAACGGCGTAGACTTTATCCCTAGGACAGTTAACCAGTCTAGAAGGAAAACTCTGACTTCAAAACCCAACAGATAATGGCGTAGACTACGCCTTTAGCCAATCCTTGGTTGTCAACCAGTCTAGGAGAAGGAAAACTCTGACTTCAAACCCAACAGATAATGGCGTAGACTACGCTCTCAATCCGTGGACAGGCAACCAGTCTAGGAGAAGGAAAACTCTGACTTCAAAACCCAACAGATAATGGCGTAGACTACGCTCTTTAGCCTAGGACAGGCAACCAGTCTAGGAGAAGGAAAAACTCTAACTTCAAACCCAACAGATAATGGCGTAGACTACGCTCTTTAGCCCTTGGTTGTCAACCAGTCTAGGAGAAGAAAACTCTAAATTTCAAACCCAACTAAATAAAGGACAGGCAACCATTTAGAGAAGGCTCTTAATCCAGATTTTTGTCAACTAGTCTGGAGAAGGAAAACCGATAAATTCAAAAGAATCAACAGATAAATACAAGCCAAGACTACGCTCTTAAGCCTAGGTTTGGCAACTAGTCTAGGAGAAGGAAAACTCTAAATTCCAAACCCAACAGATAATGGCGTAGACTACGCTCTTATTAATCCTTGGTTGTCAACCATTCTGGGAGAAGGAAACCGATAAATTCAAACCCAACAGATATGCTCTCAAATCCTGGCTCTTTGTCAACTAGTCTAGGAGAAGGAAACTCTAAATTCAAAACTTCCAACTATGGGTAAATACAAGCCCAGACTCAAGAGAAGGAAAACTCTCAATCCTGGTTGTCAACTAGTCTAGGGAGAAGGAAACCCATAAATCCAAACTTCCAACTATAGGTAAATACAAGCCCAGACTCTGCTCTTAATCCTTGGTTGTCAACTAGTCTAGGAGAAGGAAAACCGATCAAATTCCAAACGTTGCTTTAGCTTTATTGGTAGACTCAATAGTCAGGAGAAGGAAACTCTCCCATAATCAATCAATGGTTTGGCAACTAGTCTAGGAGAAGGGAAAACCAGATAAATTCCTAAACAACCAACTATGGAGTAAATACAAGCCCAGACTCTGCTCTCAATCCTTGGTTGTCAACTAGTCTAGAGAAGGAAAACCGATAAATTCCAAACTTCCAACTATGGTAAATACAAGCCCAGGGACTCTGGCAATCCCATCCTAGAGAAGGAAACCGATAAATTCCAAACTTCCAACAGATTCCCATGTAGAAACCGATACATTCAAACTGTCAACTAGTCTAGGAGAAGGAAAACTGATAACTTAAACTTCCAACTATGGGTAAATATGTAGACTACGCTCTTAACCTTTTTTGTCAACTAGTCTAGGGAGGGAAAACCGATAAATTCCAAACTTCCAACTATGGTAAAAGGACAAGCCCAGACTCTGCTAAGACAATCCTAAATTGGCAACCAGTCTAGGAGAAGGAAAACCTGATAAATTCACTAAGCCTCCAAACTTAGAGAAGGAAATCAAACCCCAGATAATGGCTCTGCTCTTAAATATTCCCAGTTTAGGAGAAGGAAAATAAATTCAAAACTTCCAACTATGGGATAATGCCCAGACCGCTCTCAATCCTGGTTGTCAACTAGTCTAGGAGAAGGAAAACCGATAAATTCAAAACTTCCAACTATGATAAATACAAGCGTAGACTCTGCTCTCAAGGGAGGACTGATAACTAGTCTAGGAGAAGGAAACCGATAAATTCAAAAACGTAGACTCTACAACTATGGGTAGTCAGAGAAGGAAACAGTAAATTAAAGCTTACAGATAATGGGTAGACTCTGCTCTGCAGAAATCCTTGGTTTCCAACTAGTCTGGGAGAATGAAAACCGATAAAGGCAAAACTTCCAACTATGGGTAAATTCAAACCCCAGACTCTGCTCAATCCTAGGACAAAAACTAAGTCTAGGAGAAGGAAATTTAATAAATTCCAAACTTCCAACTATGGGTAAATACAAGCCCAGACTCTGCTCTTCAATCCTTGGTTGTCAACTATTTCTAGGAGGAAGGAAAACCGTCTAAATTCAAACTTCTGGGTTGTTGGGTAAATCAGCCCATACTCTGCTCTTAATCTAGATTTGTCAACTAGTCTAGGAGAAGGAAAACCGATAAATTCAAATTTCCAACTATGGGAAACATGCCCAGACTCTGCTCTCAACTTGGTTGTCAACTAGTCTATGAGAAGGAAAACCGATAAATTCAAACTTCCAACTATGGGTAAATACTAGCCCAGACTCTGCGTTAATCCTTGGTTGTCAAAGTCTAGGAGAAAGAAAAACCGATAAATTCCAAACTTCCAACTATGGGTAAATACAAGCCCAGACTCTGCTCTCAATCCTTGGTTGTCAACTAGTCTATGAGAAGGAAACCGATAAATTCAAACTTCCAACTGGGTAAATACAAGCCCAGACTCTGCTCTTAATCCTTGGTTGTCAAATAGTCTAGGAGAAGGAAAACCGATAAATTCCAAACTTCCAACTATGGGTAAATACAACCCAGGCTCTGCTTTCAATCCTTGGTTGTCAACTAGTCTAGGAGAAGGAAACCGATAATTTCAAAACTTCCAACTATGGGTAAAACAAGCCCAGACTCTGCTCTCAATCCGTGGTTGTAAACTAGTCTAGAGAAGGAAAACCGATAAATTCAAACTTCCAACTATAGGTAAATACAAGCCCAGACTCTGCTCTCAATCCTTTTGGATTTGTCCAACTAGTCTAGGAGAAGGAAAACCGATAAATTCCAAACTTCCAACTATGGGTAAATACAAGCCCAGACTCTGCTCTCAATCCTTGGTTGTCAACTAGTCTAGGAGAAGGAAAACCGATAAATTCCAAACTTCCAACTATGGGTAAGTACAAGCCCAGACTCTGCTCTCAATCCTTGGTTGTCAACTAGTCTATGAGAAGGAAAACCGATAAATTCAAAACTTCAAACTATGGGTAAATGTGAGAGCAGACTGTGCTTTTCATCGTTAGGTGTCAACCAGTGTAGGAGAAGGAAAACCCTCAATTGGAAAACCTTATGTCACTCTGGTGAAGCACATAATATGCAGCTAATGAAATGTTTGTGGAGTTCAAAATAATTGTATGATCCTGACAGCGGTCATGCTTAATACATTTAGGACGTATATGCTCATGTCTTTCTACACCTTCCTATTTCTATAACCTGTGTATTGCTTAGATTGTTCGTAAGAAAACTATTACCATAAGACCCCGTTTTCTTCTCAACGGTTAGAAATAATGCGTTGACCGTTGCTATATTGATTATCCAACTAAAGCTACGTTACCCAGTCTACCCTGCTATTAAAATCCAATACTTGTGGGAGAGAAGAGGCAGAATTATGATTTTTCCATCAATGCAGAAACCTTCCCAGCCAAAATTTTTAGCATTTTTAATTCATTTTATACACATGCTTGAATGTGGGGTGTTATTGTTAGCGTCTAGGCGGAAGAAATCGGAAAAAATCCAGCCGAATTTCCTTGCATTCACTTTCGCAAAAAATAACCTTGAGAATGTTATGAATACATATATCCTTCAGCTATGGACTAAATAGCAATCAGTCTGGCCTCTTTAGCCATTGATGGCCATCGCTCTTCAATAAGGACATCTCTGACGTCAAAAACCGTCTGGAGCCTTTTGTGATTTTTTTTATTTTATTTGAAGACAGGGTGATAAGGCAAAACTTGTCATTTACAGAACCGTTTTTCTGTAGCTGTGGGGAAATCTTTGAAGTGTCTTTCAAGTAAACCGTGTTCACTATTGTCTGTCCAATCCATCATCTGGGGGACGCTGTTTACGAGTCTTTTGGAAAAACTCTGGCAATCGATAAATGTTTTCCACACAAATAAAAACGAATGTTGGGAAGCGTTTAAATACTCTCCTAGATCGATTCGAAGAACTTTTCGGAGAAAAGGTATGAATACATATATCCCCCAGCTATGGATTAAATAGCAAAACAGTCTGGCCTCTTTAGCCATTGATGACAACCGCTCTTGAAGAAGCACATCTAATGGAAAAATATTACCAGCAATACATTTTTGAAGTGAAAATTATTACCATCCATATATTTTTGAAGGGAAAAATATTACCAGCAATACATTTTTGAAGGGAAAAATATTACCAGCAATACATTTTTGAAGGAAAAAATATTACCAGCAATACATTTTTAAGAAACAATATTGCAAGCCCATTGAGGTTGATATGCCGTAAACCAAACCAAACCAAACCAAACCAAACCTGAAACATTTACCAATACATGTTGGTTAATATTAATTTAATTACTGAAAAACTGGTTTATTTAATAAATTCCGTTACGTAAAAGTAACAGATATGGATAATAGGCGGTTGGTTCTGTTTGTTTACAAAAATAAAACAGGTTTTGTTACGTAAGAAAATAATCATCCGTCTTTTTGCAAAAAGTCTTCTTCGTCATCGACATTCAAACGTGCCTGTTGCTCGGATTTGAATCATGTAAACAGTTCTAAAGAAATTGCTTCTTTTTAACTTCACCAGACTAATAAAATATTTTCTTAAAGTAGATTCAATTTAGTTTAATGCATAAAATGTAACTGCGATGTTTTAGTTTTGGATACCCTTTAAAAAATCCATTTTTCATTGTCAGAGACTATTTTCTCCAAAAACTTCTTTGTATCGATCTAGGAGAGTATTTAAACGCTTCCCAACATTCGTTTTTATTTGTGTGGGAACCATTTATCGATTGCAAGAGTTTTTCCTAAAGCTCGTAAACAGCGTTCTCCAGTTGATGGATTGGACAGGCAATAAAGAACACGGTTTACTTCAAAGACACTTCAAAGATTTCCCTACAACTATAGAAAAACGGTTCTGTCAATGACAAGTTCTGCCTTTTCGTCCTGTCTTCAAATAACTGGGTATAAACATATATGTGTTAAACAAAAAAAAATAAATCAAAAAACAAAAACAACAAAACACTCTTGGCGCCTAGGTGTGAGATACTATCTAGAGAGGCTAAGCTGGTTCACCATTAGTACTGTGTAGTGAGTTTGATCCTTACTAGGTAGCTACACCCCCGAAATTCCACAATTCTTTCATTACTTGCGTAGCATGTGCTTCGACAAGGCTCCAGACAGTTTTTGAAAGATGTTGATGATTTGTGGTGTTGTATTTTTGTTACGGGCGTCAGATATTTTATGTAAGAATAATTTTGTCTATCAAAATTTTATATATATATATGAAGAAATATAGTCTTAAGTTGTGCTATATTTATGGGAAATGCTCAATATCAGAGATAGAGCGTGTGTAAATATAAAAGTGAACATTGAAGTCAACACTTTCTTAGCGACAGGCTGTTTCATGCTAGATGCAATCGACAATTGCGTCTAGCATGAAACATCTGTCGCCTGAAAGTGTTGACTTCAATGTTCACTTTTATATATATATATATATATATATATATATATATATATATATATATATATATATATATTAGGTTAACTCTTTGTAACTTATGTTTCTGCGTCATGACCTTTTATTCAAAAGTAATGAAAAAGACATTAATTTGTTTTAGTTTTTAAAAAGGTCACGCCCAAACCGAAAATTTGATTTTGTCATACGCAATAAGGGCAAATAATCAAAATATTTCAGAAGCTTTAAAATTCAATTTTCTAATGATGTAATTGTATGGTACGTATATTTTATTGCATTTAATAGTTTATAGCTATATCATAACATGCAACCTTACAAATAAACAAAAGTTATAAACCTGCAGAAGCTTTATTTTTTTAATTTGCTAATGATGTAATTTGATAGTGCTTATTTATTTTTAACGCATTTGACATTTTATAGCTATAGCATAACATACAAATTTACAAATAAACAAAAACAAGTTCTAGAAGACCACGAATAAATCTAGAACGCTGCGGGAAGTTCTAGAAGGTTTCAGAAATTTCAAGAAAATTCTAGAAAGTCATAGAAAACTCCAGAGCGTGCTTTACTTATATACGATTTTAGAAGTTTCATGTTCAAGGTGAGATTTTTACTTTAATAAACTGAATTATTTTTTAATAAATGTTCATCGAATTATGATAAAAGTAATCCATTATTTTGCAAAAGGTTATAACTCTAATATATATATATATATATATATATATGTGTGTGTGTGTGTGTGTGTGTGTGTAACATTTCATGGTTAAATAATCCAAGTGAATCCTAATAATATAAAATATTAAAACAGATCCACAATCAGAGCTCAATGTATTTCTTATAACAGAGCATATATAAATAAATAAATTACATAAAAGAGAAATTCAAAAAAACCCTATATGTATAGCTATTTCACCCACAAGAACTACCTTGCAAGGTTTGACAACAGCAAGGAGTTAGAAAATAACTACTTGAAGCTGACAAATCCTGCAAAGTAATTTCTCTTATATATATATATATATATATATATATATATATATATATATATATATATTAAGCAAATATATGGATATATGGAAATATATGAAGAAAAAATATATACGGAAAATTTGTTTTCAAAATGTTTATACAATTTAGACTTTTTAACGTTAATATGTCAACGTCGGACGTTTCGGTCTAATAAACGAATATGAATATGTCCTGAAGATGGTTTATTAGACCGAAACGTTTATTAAAAACAGTAAAAAGAAATTAAAGGATTTTGTTTATTTTTAAACAGTATATATTTTTATTTCATATATATATATATATATATATATATATATATATATATATATTTTCTATAAGAGATTATAATAAACATATTGGAATCACTAAGAAAGCTTTCATGTTTCAATACTATTATTACTTACCACCGCCTGAAGAAATACAAAGTATTGAAACATGAAAGCTTTTGTGTAGCAAATTCAAAACGTTTTAATATAATCTCTTATATAAAAGTATAATAATAATATAATGCTCTACTTTGTATTGAGCACTTTTTTAAAAGTAAATGCTACGAAGAGTGGATTTTTACTCCATCTTTTCTTTCTCTGATTTGTATATATATATACCATTATTTATTCGACAAAGCTTCATCTACCGCAAGGAAAGTTGGTTGTCTGTGTCACACCCGAAAGTTTTTCTCACCTGAGGCCATCCTTCAAATTTATAAGTCAACCATTTCCCCTTGCATGGAATACTGCTTTCATATATGATCTGGAGTCCCCGCTGTTCGTCTTAGGGTCCTCGATAAAAACCAGAGACGAATATGCAATGTGATTGGCCCTGATCTGGCATCTTGTTTACAGTCGCTCTCTCACAGACGTGCCGTTGTCTCCCTCTGTCTTTTCTACAAATACTTCCACGGTAACTGCTCCGACGAGCCAATTTCGCTAGTTCCCAGACTGCGTGAATTTAAGCGTACTACTTGGCTGGCATCTCGGTCCCACCCTTTCACTGTTGAAACAGTTAAATATGGCCGTCTTTTCTACTCCAATAGTTTCATGTCCCGCACCTCCCAACTGTGGAACTCCCTTTCTCTTACTTGCTTCGCGGATAGCTATAATCTCCAACTATTCAAATGCAGTGTCAGTCGACATCTCCAGATGTCTTGATCTATTCCTCGTCCTTCTCTTCATTCTTTCCTCTTTCACGCCTCTTTATTCTTGCTCCCACTCTTTGTAACCCCTTGCGGGCTAGTGGCACTCCCGCCTTGCTTGTGGGGGGGGATGCTTAAAAAAAAATATTGGTAACACCACGACCAACCGGTTTTATATTCAGAGTTTTCTGACTTGATTGTAAAATTTTAAATTGATGACTTCTTGAAAAGAACTATGAATTCATCTATTATCGACTCCAGTGCGGGGTTAAATAGAAAGGTAGACTGGATTCTTTAACGTTGATGTCTCAAAGGCATTTATGTGAAAGCGTACTAACTAGGCCGGGCTTTGAACTCAGCACGCCGATTCCATTCTCTGCACCAATAACCCTTGTCTGTGTTGTTGCCGATTTTTTCTCATTTTTTCTTTTTGGGTTGTGGTTCTGGATTCTGTCCTGGGCAAGCCTTCGACAAATGCCCTGCGGCGCCACAAGCCCAACAAAGTGGTCGACGTCCCTCTACAACGACATAAATATGTCTTCCTTCATTAATGTGTTCGGATTTCCATGACGTGCTTTCTGTTTAGCGTAATTGCGATTTCAAAATCTCCTGTGGCTATTCATGCCTTACTTTTAATAGGGGAGACGTCGCCATACCAGATCTCAGCAACACTTCCTCAATAAACATGGGTAGATAAAAGTGTTGGCAGAATCCAGTGACTTGATCCAAAGAGTTTTGAGTTCAATACCTGGCTACAACAGAGGTAAAAAATAAAAATAAAAAAATAAAAAACTTGGAAAAATAAATTAAAAGGGTGATAACTGATAATGAGACATCTGGAAGAGGCATGGCACGTGGAACTAGAACAATCTACCCAGGTGGATGAAATAAAGTGTTCAGTTCGAAATTCCAATCACCTGAAGAAGGCCGGAACGTACAACGGGCGAAAAGTCGTGATTACGGCAACGAAGTTGAGGACAACAGTCCGAACAATGTAGTTAGTTAAGATAAATATGGGCAGATTGTCGTTGTGTAATGTTTTGCGAACTGGTATTATAGATCATTGCTAATGAATTACATCTTCACTGGAAGCCTCATACTAGCGGCCTTCTGCCAAACTATACTAAACACTGTAAATAAAAAAATATGGTTTCCTATCAGTCGGCAAGTTTACATGGACAGACGTGCAAGAATTAATCTACATGCAAACATTGAAGCAAATCAATATATAAAGTTCTATAAGAAAAAAAAGTGCGTGTGATTTGACATCTTCGCTTCCTGAGGAAAAAAAAAACGTAAATCCATCTTTCTTAAGCATACCCTATGTTTTTTTTTTTTTAATTCTTTTAAGATTTTTTTATGGGAATGGGGGCTCTTTTTTTGCGTTTTTTTTCTTTTGGGGGGGACTTTTTTATATTTTGTTTGGACGTTTTTTTTCATTTTTTTATTTTCTTATTCGACTGTTTTTTTTTATATTTTTTATTTTTTTGTCTTTTATTTCATTTCAAATCTTTTTATTTTATTTTTCTTATTCTTTGCATTCTTTTTTTTTTTCTCATCTTTATCATACCATATTTCCTTTTTTTTTTTTAACGCCTTTTTCTTTCTTTTTTTTTTCTTTTCAAATTTTCTTTTTTTTTCTTTTTTCTTTTCTTAATCTTCTTTTCTTATTTTTTTCATTTTTTTTCTTTTTCTTTGATTCCTTTTTTCTTCTTTTCATTTTTTTTCTTCTTTTCTTCTTCCTTTTTCTTTTTCTTTTCTTCTTTCTTTCTTCCTTTTTCTTTTCTTTTTTTTCTTCCTTTTTTTTTTCTTTTTTTTTCTTTTTCTTTTTCTTCTTTTTTTCTTCTTTTTTTCTTTTCCATTTGCCTTCTTTATTTTCTTTTCTTTTTCTTTCTTTTTTTTCTTTCTTTTTTTATTCTCTATTTTTTCCTGCTACTTTTATTTTCGTTTTATCATCTCCTTCTTCTTTTTTTTCTTCTTCTTCTTCTTCTTTTTTTTTTTTTTTTTGTTTTTTTCTTATTTTTTTAATTTTTTTTCCCTTTTTCTTTACAGCCTTTTCTTCATTCTTTGTTCTTCTATTTTTCTCCTGTTTAACTGGACTCTCTCTCTCTCTTTCTTCTCTTCTTCTCTTTCTTTTCTTTTATCTTTTTCTTTCTCTTTTTTCTTTTCTTTTTTTTTCTCTCTCTTTTTTCTTTTTTTTTTTTCTTCTTTTTTTTCTTTTTCTTTTTCTTTTTTTTCTTTTTTTTTTTCTTTTCTTTTTTTTTCTTTTTTTTCTTTTTCTTTTTCTTTTTTCTTTTCTAAAATTTTATTCCATTTTTTTTCTTTCATCTCTTTTTCTTCATTTTTTTTCTCAAATTTCTTTTCTTCTTTTTTTTTTTTTTTTTTTTTTTCTTCTTTTTTTATTTTTTCTTTTTTTCTTTTCTTTCTCTTTCTTTCTTTCTCTCTTGTCTCATCTTTTTTTATCTTTTTTCTCTCTCGTTCTCTTTTCTTTTTTTCTTCTCAAGGAATCTTCTTCTCTTTCTTCTCTTCTCTCTTTTTCTTCTCTTAAACTTATATGTTCTTTCTCTCTTTCTCTTCTGTCTCTCTCTCTCTCTGAAATCTTTCTCTCTCTCTTTTTTTTCTTCTCTCTCTCTCTTTCTTTAGCTTGTTTCGAAGCAGCTCATTACTGGGTTTCAGACTGTAAAAGTAGGTCCAGTGACGCCCGTTTGTGTTGCCAGCCATGCGTCGTGATGTTGAGATGGGGAACGACCTGCTAGGAAGAAGAGTTTTAGGGAAAGCTAATCTGTTAGACCGGTATAGCAAATGATGTCACCTAACTTGTTTTCTTTGAAAGTGAAGATTGCTTAAACAACGAAATATATTTTTAAAATTTTTCTTTTTTTTAAAACGGCGTTTATTTTCACATTTTCATTCATTATGAGCTTGCAATGGGATTTTTCCAAATGGGAATAAAGATACAGTGTCAGGTTTCAAAATCCGTTAGGACTAGTTTGAATGAATTCTTTCCTTGTCGAATGTTTACACATCGTTTAATTAATGGTTTTATAGAACTCTTTTCTTTTTTATTAAAATTATTATTTTATTGTCCTCATCTTTTGTTTGCCATTTTTAATACTTTCGAAATAAGGAGTTCAGTTCGACATTCCAATTCCGAAGAAGGCCGGAGAATAAATACATCGGCCGAAACGTTCGATAAATAAGGCAAACTTAAAAGATGAGGATAATAGTCCGAATAATATAAATATTAAAACCTTTTTCATTTCAGAAATACAGACAGATAATAAAGGGCCGAAACGTTGTTTTACTAAATATGGCAACAAAGATGAGGACAATAGTCCGAATAATGTAAATAGTGTACATAATAATTTCATCTCAGAAATATAGACAGATACTGAAACCGAAACGTTAAATAAATATGGCGACAAAGATGATGACAATAGTCCGAATAATTTTAATAGTGTACATAACACCTCATCTCAGAAATATAGACAGATACTGAAAGGCCGAGACGTTGTAATAAATATGGCGACAAAGATGATGACAATAGTCCGAATAATGTAAATAGTGTACATAATACCTCATCTCAGAAATATAGACAGATACTGAAAGGCCGAAACGTTAAATAAATATGGCGACAAACATGATGACAATAGTCCGAATAATGTAAATAGTGTACATAATACCTCATCTCAGAAATATAGACGGATACAGAAGGACCGAAACATTAAATAAAAATGGCGACAAAGATGAGGACAATAGTCCGAATAATGTAAATTTTGTATATAATACCTCATCTCAGAAATATAGACAGATATTGAAGGATTTTTTGTAATAAATATGGCGACAAAGATGATGACAATAGTCCGAATATTAATGTTTAGTGTTTATAATACCTCATCTCAAAAATATAGACAGAAAACAAATTTTTTAACGGAATCGTCTTCATCTTTTATGCGTAAAGATGAATGTTTTTTTTGTTAAATTCTTAGTTAACTTTTATTTTTTTTTTTATCTTTCCCTAATTTGCTACAAAATTATCAATTTAGAAATAAGTTGTGCCCTCCTTTATATATGGCCCTCTTGCCTATTTATGCCGTGTTTATTTTTTGATTTTTTTTTCTTGAATATTGTTTATAAATTTCATTTGTCTCTTTCTTTTGCTTAAAAAATTTGTTATTTTCATTTCAAAATATTCAAAAACCTTTTATCGTTGCTCACCTGTTCTTCTTTCCATATTATTTTATTACCATCCTCCTGTAGAACCATATTTTGTTTGAAAATATTTCTCATCTTCAGTTGTGATGAGATTTTCCAGCATTAACTGCCGTATAAGAGGCCTGACGTTGCATATTATTTAACTTTGAATTTCGTCATTTATTTAAAATTTCCTCTATTGATATATATTATTCATAAGCTTTTTTTTATTTTGTTAATTATATTTTTTGGTATGCTCAATATCAGATATGGATGAAAAATAATATAAAATATTAGTTTTAATTAAATGATTTGAAAACAAATTTTTATATAGTCTAGATGTGGCACATGGATTGCAAAACTTGAGTTTTTATTGCCCAATTCATTTTGAGGTCTTCTGAAAATATGTATACATGGATAAGATCTTTGATCCAAAAATTTTGTTTTACAATGTAAAGGGATGATGATTTTCAGTCACGTCATAAGTGCCCAAGAAACAATGATTTTGGTAATGGTTCAAAAGTCACCAAGGACCTTCAAAAACAATCGTTAGTGGGGAGATTATAAATACCATAACAAAAAAATTCAACGAATATTTTTAACGAAGAGAAATAAAAATTTTTTATTTTTAATTAATTTAAATTTTGTTAGTTCAGAAAAAAAATATTCACAGTCTAAGGGACACGACACAACAGATCTGCTATTTTTAGGATCCAAGTGGCATTAATTTTTGCCTTGGATTTAGTAATGGATAGCATATCATTTATAGAAGGAATCGGAGAGCTGAGTTCGATTAAAAGTCGAATCCAATTGAATCCTGACATTTAAACTCTCGTGCTAATTTTTTGGAAAATGGATTTCCTCTTGTTCTCCCTCCATTATGAGTAAATAGCAGGAGTTATAAATACATTTGGATGGCAACTGGTCTTAACACAGAAAGACATTAAAAAATAAACCTGGGAAAAATCTATGCCTAGTCAGTCATTTGTATGCCCACTTTATATCACGCATGGCCCGTGGTTTGACTGAATTTTTCTTTGTTTCTTTTGTATATTTTTGGTTCCTAATACTAACATAATTTTTTAAAAAAATGCATATTTGTGAAATATCCCAATGTCCCCTCAGTGTACAATTTCTGCCTTCGGTTAATACGATTTCTTCAGATATTACTGGTTATTGCACCTATCCGATTTCGGTATCCCCAATATGTAATTTGCATGCTTTAAAAAATTTTTGCTAACAACAATGCATTCAGCATTCTTTCAATTGATGCTTAGTCCTTTCTTCTCGCTTTCCTTTTACCTTCTATGTAGGACACTTTTGTAGTTTCTTTGTTTGTCTATCAACATTGTATCATCTTATGCGTTATGTCGTTAAAAATTTTGGTTTTCGGTAAATGATAAATGCTAGGGTTATAATTTTTAAAAAAAGTCTCGCAAAAATTTGAAAAATATCTGGCGAAGAAGACGCATCTATTGTCTTACATATTTTTTATTTTAAATTTATTGAACTCCTTTAAATATCCGCATGCAGGCGGTTTTTTCAGATATTATTTTTTTGACTATATTGTTCTAATTTAAATATAAATATGTCAATATTGAAGAACAAGCATTTCCAACAGTTTTTTGTGACATACGTTATCAGGGGCTTTTTCGTAATCTATAAAAGATAAGTATACATCCTCTTGCATTTCCATTGCTCTCTGATATAATTCTGAGCATAAATATTGCATTCCTTGTTCCAGTGTCTTTAACGAGCAAACTGTCTTCTTGTTCAATTTCAGGTCTCAGGATTCGGATGATAACTTGTTTTATAAGGCTCATTAGGCTGATTGTCCAATGGAGTTCATATTGCGTTTTTTTTTTATCTTGACATCTCCAATGTGTAATTTGCAGGATGGGCTTCCCCTTTTGCTGACTATGGCAGTTGAGGGTAATATTTACAGACATTCCCTCTTTATTTAAAACCATTTTTGTAATAGTCCTTTCCTTTCGTTCTTTCGTTCTTTCTTTCTTTCTTTCTTTCTTTGCATTTATCGTTCCGACATATGTCATGTTTATCTAATCGTTCTATCAGATCTTTGTGGCGTACTTCATCAAATGCCTTTGCATAATTTAGACTTCCAACCCAGCCTAAAGAGCTTCTACCCGTTCATTGTTGTGACTAATTACTAGTTTCGTCTACCCAGTTTCATTTACAAGGCTTGGGTTTAAACCTATTCCACTTTTGAGGCCCTTGTTCAACATTCAAACATTTTTGGAATTTGTCACCTTTAAGAGTATTATCAAACCCTAGACAAATCGACCATGGTGAGATACGAACTCGTTTGTCCCGGTCCAAAATCGTCGGCTTCAAATAGGAGATATGTATGAAATGTTTTTTTTTTAAAACATCGGTCGGGTTTTTTGTTTTTTTAATTCTATTTTTTATTTTTTTTATGTTGTCAGTAAAAGGAAGAGCTGGAAATGCTATTTGCAGTTCGGGGACACTAAAATAAAGCATGGGCAGAAGTTTAAATATCTCGGAAGTGTTTTGACGGATGACGGTAAGTGCGACGTTGATATCCGAAGACGTATTGAGATGGCCAAAAACTCGTTCCAAAAGCTGGGCAGAGTATTGTGAGACAGGACGATCTCTTTGGCAACAAAAGAAAAGAGTACTGAGCTGCTACATGATATCTGACCTCCTTTACGGCAACGAATGTTAGACGGTCTCCTCAAAGATGAAGAAGAGACTCGTGACAACGGAAGTATGATTCTACAGAAGGATGCTAAGGATAACATTGACCGAGCGTGTGAGCAACGATGAGGTTTTGGAGAGGATGCAAACAAAGAGGAAGCTTATACTTAACATCAGGAAGAGGCAGCTGAAATTTCCGGGACAAGTAATGAGAAAGGAAGGCTTGGAGAATCTGATACACACAGGTCGAATAGAGGGAAAGCAAGACAAGAGAAAGCAACGAGACATACAAGAGGGGACGATGAGGTTTTGGAGAGGATGCAAAGAGAACATCAAGAAGAGGTAGGAAATTTCTGGGACAGGTACTGAGGAAGGAGGGCTTGAGAATCTGATACTCACAGGTCGAATACAGTGAAAGAGAGACAAGGGAAAGCAATGAATGACATAACTGGTGAGCTTAAGCAAGCGGATGACAGAATGTGGTCTGGGGGAGGTGGCAGAGGGAAGAAAATTATCGAGAGCTACAAGGTATGGGGGGGGATGGAGAGCCATGATCGCCTACGTCCTGAAGGGACACGGCACATAAAAAGAAAATAAAAGGATGTTGTCTCCGTTCATTCCTACTCTCGTTTTTTTTGTTTGTTTTAGCGTTTCTTTTCCTGATATTTTTTTTATTTTATTTATTTATTTTTTTTTTTTGCTTTCTTCTTCAATACAACATTTTTTTGCATTCTTCTTCTGTATATACATGTATTTTTTTTTCTTCCTTCAGGCAAATCAGATTTTAAATGATTTTACTTTATTAAATGCGCAAGTGCGTTTTGCGTTTGCCTAATTCCTTCCTTCTTTCCGTCCTTCCTTCTTTCCTTCCTTCCTTGCTTTAAAACATGACTCTTGTTTTCTCAGTTCCTCCATGCAAATTTTTTTAGACCGTTTTTTTTTATTCTCTTCTTCTTTCTCGTCGCCAAATCTTTACCCCCTTGCTATATCAATATTAATTCTCACCCGCTCAGCACACACTTTCCTCCATCTCTGCTATATTTCCCATTCATTCATCCTCTCCTTAAGAACCATTTTTCTTAATTTTTTATTTTCTAATGTTTCCACACCCCCCGGGCTGTAACCTCACACAAAACACAGCTGGAACGGCAAAGTTGTCAATTATCGAAAGAGTAAACGACAATTGAATTATTGCTGCCGGAATGAGAACGAAAACATGGCGTTCACACCCAAACACACACACACACGCATGGACATAATGACAGAAACGCACACACGGAAGTCACAAAGGAAACGCACACATACGTACACACAAAGAGAGAAATACTCATACATACATCGATATACATACATGCATACATACAAACGTACATTCATATTTTTTTGCCAAAACCTCCAATAAAAGTGGGTATTTAAAGATCGTTAAATATAATAATAAATCAAACTAAAA
>CAHIKZ030003231.1:0-102500 GCA_903632075.3 Acanthosepion pharaonis
CCAGTTACCATTTGATGATCGTTAGTCTTTTTCAAGGGAAGAGGATTGAAACAAATAATTAATAAGAACTTTCCTAATCATTTAGCCGATGAGTAAATAAAATGATTCTTACAGACATTAATCAAAGAAACATACACAAAACCTCCGACCCCAAAAAACTTATAACTTATTTTGTTGTAACCAGTTCCACTTCAATTATATAAAAGATGAAAAAGCAACGAAAAACATCATCCATAGATTAAAAAATTCCACAGCTACTAATAACAGTTAGAGGTTCATCATATATTACAAAAAAAAAAAGTTACCAATAACACGTCAAGGGCGTGTTATTGGTAACAAGGTTGAATGTTATTGGTAACAAGGTTGAACAAGAACGTGTTATTGGTAACAAGGTTGAATGTTTTGAACCTTTGACATTCCATAAAATCTATGCCCATTCCAGAGAAAAAAAACAAAAAAAAAAAAAAAATCAAAACCAAAAACGAAAAAGAAAAAATTGCTAAAGACCTACTTCTTTTTTTTTCTTTTTTCAGCTATGTTCCAAAATCCTCGGATTTTACTGTTTACTTTTGACAGGTTCCTTTACATGTCCCCAAATGAGATAAAATGATTAATTAGATTCCAGGAGAAATTCAACAAAACTTTCAACGGACATTCTTTGTCTTTTCTATTTAAAAGAGCATGATTAAATGAAGGTTTGCTGCCGATGTATACATAGTTATTTATTGTTTGCTGCCGATGTATACATAGTTATTTCCACTGAAACAATTCCGCCCTACCGATACATACATATATGTATACATATATCATGAAATATGGCCAATCGGATATGAGGTAACTTTTTCTCTATAAGTTTACTTCAGACAGAAGATAACCATTTTGAACGCTTGTTGACGCATTTGCAAACATACTAATCTAATACTTCTAAACAGCTGAAAACTGACGTAGGCTGAAAAGGTTAACCAAAGCATACTAAGGAAGTACATATCTATTGGCAATAGTGATTTCCCCGAGAAAATGTCATTGCATATTTGCTTAATTTCCGCTGTTTTGAGCGCCATCTTCTTTCATTCAGTTTGTTACCCTTCAGTAGGCCATGAGGATATTTCTGGGCGAACTCTCTTGGATGCTTTGATAAATTCCTTCATGCACAGAGGACAATGTTTATGCGAAACTTGACAAACTCATGAGGCTGAGAATCTGTAACTGGACCAGGGAAATTATCAGAAGTGAAGAAATCTGTGATGGCTAAGTTTTTGCCTTTATTCGTAATAGGATAGTAGGCACGTTGAAGTCTCTGTTTTTGCCACTCAATGATAAACATAACGAAGGTCTTGTGGCCAAAGATAGCATTTTCAAAGTGGAGATCAGTGAGTTTTTTTAATGTTTTTCTCTGCATATTCTTACAAGTAAGTCCTGTCTATTTTTGTGGTTCTGTCCTGAATATAGTCCAGTTTTGATTACATATTCACATGGTAAAGAAGCCAGCATGTCGATTTGACCGAATATAGGCCATTGTATTCAAAATTCACTTCTGCATCCTGTTGAAGGCAAAATAAACAACGTGACAATGTCGTTGTTTGCAATATTGTTATTACCATCTTGGAGGTGCACATATTCTTTAACTTGAAGTTCCGTCTGATGGCTCCGAATTTCGGATATTATTCACACTCACTCATGGCGAATATGTCCATCAAAGAGTAATAAAAGAATTCGTGATATCAATGTAGGTAAATGAATATCCCAAGCCGGAATATCAATAGATATACATCGATGTCTATGATAGAAACTGAATTAATTTTGACGTGTTGATATCCTTTTTAGGTTATACTTTATATATATATATATATATATATATATATATATATATATATATATATATATATATATATATATATATAAAAACATATATATATACAAATATATATAAACATAACGCAGGTGTTGTGGCCAAAGATAGCATTTTCAAAGTGGAGTTCATTGAGTTTTTTTACCTTTTGTCTGCATATCCTTACAAGTCCTGTCTATTTTTGTGGGTCTGTCCTGAATATAGTTCAGTTTTGATTACATATTCACATGGTAAATAAGCCAGCATGTCGAACATAGGCCATTGCATTCTAAATTCACTACTGCATCCTTTTGAAGGCAAAATAAACAACGTGATTTAAAACGTAGGTTTTATTGGCTTACTGCTATATAGTATTAAATTGTAAGAGTTTTTGGAGCCAAAATTGTTGGTCCTTTTTCGGTAGTTTACTAGTGGAAAGAATTTTTGGCATTTTTAAAAGCTAAAAAAGAACAACCGATATATATATATATATATATATATATATATATATATATATATATATATACAGGGTGTCCATAAAGTTCATGTGCAATTTAAAAGATTTATAACTTTATTTGTATTTACGATAGAAATAATCTGTAAAAATGTTATAAAGTTTAATGTACCTAGTTTTAAATATAGCTAAAATAACTAATGTGATTTCAGGCATTACTGTAAATCAGTTGGCAAATATTTTCCGTGAACTGCAAAATCGTATTACCCTTTGTATTGCTAATGATGGAGGACATGTGGAAACTTAAATAAAATTTCAATAAAACCTTAAAAAACAAAGATTTACTTCTTTCTAATCCTTTATTACAAATTATTTCTATCGCAAATACAAATAAAGTTATAAATTTTTTAAAGTGCACACAAACTTTATGGACACCCTGAATATATATATATATATATATTAAGAAATGGACAAATTTCATAGAATTTTCATAGAAAATATTCGTCCTTTGACAAGATTCGAACCTGCATCCTATACGGAAACGTCATTTACGCTGACGTGCCTTAACCGACTCGGCCACAAAGGAGCGTTCGGTAGGCAAGGCAAGATTCATGGAAGATTGAAGTTTATAAGCAGTAAAATTGACCTTGCCTACCGAACGCTCCTTTGTGGCCGAGACGGTAAGGCACGTAAGCGTAAATGACGGTTCCGTATAGGATGCAGGTTCGAATTACTTCAAAGGGCGATTTTTTTTTTTTTTTATTTTAAATTTCTTTATTCACATTCAGGCCGATAAATGTTATTTAATACTGTTTATTATAAACAGAGCATTTATTTAAATACTTGTATCTATAAAAAAAAATAACGTTAAACATAAAAATGTCTTTAATATATATATATATATGTATAGGATTAAATTGTAAGAGTTTTAGACGCCAAAATTGCTGGTTCTTTTTCGGTAATTTGCTGGTGGAAAGGTTTTTGGCATTTTAAGCGGGTAGATTTTTGTCATAAATGCCCAATATCAAAAGATAAGAAAGTAGTGTTAATAGAATTAGTGTAGAGAAACTTATAACAGAAAAACTTGTTTGTTTTTTTTCTATCAAAAGTCATCGAAAACCCTCAATGAATAAAAATTAGACATTAGAGAAATAGAGAGTTTTCCCACCTGATTGAAGCTGGATTTGCTTACCTGTTGCCCTTTTTAGTGACCTCAACGCTTCCATCATCTGAGCCGGCGTTGAGCAATTAATGACGAAAATAAATAATCGATAAAGAAAAGATTTCTGTTTTCCTTGCGGTAGATATTCAATTCTTCACCTTTTGGGTACAATGGGGAAAAATGTCTCGTCGAATTTTCAGAGGCCTTTATCGCCCCATATAATCGAAGACATTGCTCCTAACCTGTTCTTACTGTAGTTACTGCAACAACTATATATATATATATATATGTGGCACCTTGCATTATTAGAAATATTCCTAGAAATATGATTTAATTTTTTCTTACTCAGTTTATTAAACAGGTTGTTAATTTTTTTTTAAAAACGGAAAATAACTGAGTTGAAAATAATTCACTAAGAGTGTACTAGACGATCCTAAGGAAAGAAGAAGGAAAGAAAGGAAAAAGGAAGGAAGGGAAGAAAAAGAAAGAAAGAGAAATGTATGACGCATGACCCAATTGAGGGTGGAGATAGGAGTCAGAAAGAGATTTAGGTCAGCGTCTTGGCCGATTTTCGAAAGTCATTTTGATAAGAATGTCGGTCAGAGCACTTGGCCTACTTTTGCGTGGAAAGACTCATTTGGAAAAAGGAAATTTCTTTGAACAAGAACAATAGAAACGAAATTTTGTTTTGGGTTGAGGGGAGTGACCAGTGGAACGATATACAGATCTTGACCTGTTAAGAATTGGACACCCACGTTAATAAAGTAGAGACATTTCAATGTAGATAATTAAGATTTTCGACTATCAGGAAAAACAAAGAGGTAAAAAAAGAGGGACAATTGCTTTTGGCTCACAGAGGGCGCCAAGAAGGCGGAAAAGATCCTTTCTAAAGTCAAGACTAATTAGCAGCTGGCTGTTTGACAAAGTCCAGGTGAGAGAAAGCCAAAGATTGTCATTTTGCGTACGTGCAAAAAGGGAAAAATTGGATTTTTTTTTTTTTTAAACAAGAACGATGTAACCACGCCCGCAAACAGAGGGGAGAGGATGTTCGATCAATAACAATTGGTCGAATACGATCACGTGACCTGCGGAAGAAAAGGGAAAGAAATGTTCGACCAATAACAATTGGTCGAATACGATCACGTGACCTGCGGAAGAAAAGGGAAAGAAATGCTCGATCAGGAACGATTGGTTGAAAAGCGGTCACCTGACATACGAGAGACTAAGAGAGATGGATGTGCGCCGCCCCACCAAAGGTACTGCGAGGAAGTAGGGGCGAAAACAATAGCGATAATGGAGAAGACAGAATTAATGCAGTTTTGGAATTATCGAGAAAACCCTGACGCCGACAGACCCACCCCAGTTTGTTGCGGCGTCAATAAAAGCAGGGCCCCAATCGACAGAAAAATCAGTTCATCCCCGGACGGCAGCGAGAAAAGAACCCTCAGACAAGAAGAACTTCCAGCCCAAGTAGATGAAGAAGAAGATTGCCTGAAAGCCTGAGAAGAATTGGAGCTGCAGACAAGCCGAAAGTCGATGAGAAGTTAAAGTTCAGCTCCGGACGGCAGTGAGAAGAGACCACCTCAGACGACAGAGAGTTGCGGCTAAGTTGAAACAAGAAATCTTCCACCAAGTTGAAACAGGAAAACTACCAGCCCAAGCAGACGAAGAAGAAGAAATACAACTCAAGTCGGAGAGAAGAATCAACTGCGAATGATCGATAGAAATTAGCCCCAGTGTCGAACTGAACCACACTCCGACATACATACATGATTCTAGAAAGTAGGTAATTCGACATTTTTCTATTGTGTGATAGAAGCTTGGTGCCATAGTCCACAGAGCGGGTCGGGAAATGAGAACACTTTTGTTTTTATGTAACGGACTTTAAGATATAAAAGGTTGTTACCTTTTTTTTTATCAGCAATTTTGTTTGGTGTCGTGAGTTTTTATTTTATTTGTGTTTTGCCACCCCGTCGGACTCAACTTGTATCGGCCCCTGATCCTGCTGGTCCCGTCTGTCTAAGATCTAAACACAGCGTGGGTAGACAGACCGGAGATCGGTATAGTTGCTTTAGTGACCAGGTATTGGAAGCGAGTCGGGAAAGGCGAGGCTGGTGATCATCTGACCAAAGGGTTGGAGCGGCACGCTTGGACCCAGGAGGAGCGACCAGGAGGAGCGACGTCACCGTTGGCGCCGTAACCAAAGGATCCGACACTGGGCCAGGTGTGTAACCGTCACAAGTGGTGCCGTGACCAGGATCAACCCTGAGACAGCCACGTCACATATGGTGCCGTGGTGACCGAGGGATTTCAACCCTGAGAAGACCACGATCGACCGCCGTTGCTGAAAATTCAGACAGAACTCAGAACGACCCGGGACCAAAGGAAAAGAAAGAACAGAATCGTCTGTAAGGTAGGAACACCTTATTTTGTTTCCCAACCTCGATTGTTGCTGTATAGACTGTCTTTCTCTGTAGACATGTCAGATTATGAGTCAGATAGAGCAGTGGGGGTGAAGAAGAAGTAGGGCGGGGTTGTCAGTGGATCTAAGGAAGCTGTTGGGTGGACCGAGGGTCCCAGTATTTGATGGCAGCGGGAAGGAGTTTAGGAACTGGCTGGCAATCCTCGAGAAGAGCCGAACCATCTACGAGCTCTCGGACCAAGAAACCCTGTACCTGGCATACGATGCCACAAAGGGAAAAGCGTCTGAGTTCGTAGGGGGGCTCTTGGAAAATCATCCCCGCTTGGCTTGGGAAGAAATAAAAACACTGCTGACCAAAGAGTTCGCCGACGAAGGTACGGCCATAGAGGCCATGAGTGCCCTTTTAAAACTGACACAGCTACGGGATGAAACCCCGGGAGAATTGGGGGCCCGAGCGGGGAAGCTATCGTCATTGGCATTCCCTGAAGTGGTCAGGGATAATGCGGTTATGCAGGCTCAACTGGCGGACCTGTATGTAGAGGCGCTGAGCGACGAGCGTGTTCGTCACGACGTATTGAAAGAAGGACCGCTCAGACTGTCGGCAGCGATAGAGCTGGCCAGGGAGAGCCAGGGGGTGTGGGATAAAGTGAAGAGGTGTGGGAAGAAGCAGATACCAAGTCAAGAGGCTGGAAGAAGGGGGTAGGCGGAAGAGCCCCCGTGTGGAATCAGAGGGTTAAGGAAGAGGTGGATCGGGCAGAATTATGGGAGGAGGACCCCAATAGAGGGGGCATGGTCGACCAGGCATGGCTTTATAAGCCCACGCCGGGTCGATACGGGCTGGTCTGCTGGACCTGTGGGTACGAGGACCACAGGGCGGCGGAATGTCCGACGAAGTGGGGTTGCCCCAGACTTCGATCGTGACAGGTGCACCAGGTGTGGTAAGAAAGGACACCTGGCTAAGTGGTGCGGGCTGAGGAAGGGTGCCCCACCAATATTAACAAGGAAGGCCGAGCCCAAGAAAAGCCAAAGGGCCACCCCAGAATCAAGAGGGAGGGTGGCCCAGTTAAAAAGGAGAGAAATAAAAGCTTGGACCAGTGGGTGGGCGAACCGCTTGAATAGAGGACGGGTTCCCCGAGGATAGACACAAGGCCAACCCAGTTAAAAAGGAAAGAGCAAAATGTTGGACATGTGGTCGGGCAGGCCACTTTGCGGCAAGCTGTCCAGCAAGAAGGTGCTGGTTTTGCAGGAGGCCAGGACACCTGAAAAGAAACTGTATTCTTAGAAACGGCCATGGGAGACCGGGAGAGGTCCGGCCGGGGTCGCCCAGGTGCAGGGGGGGCGCAGAACTCCACCTCATAAAAAAAAATGAAGGTGATTTATTACTACCGGCGCCTATGGCTGGGTTAACCCAAAGGTGGGGACCCAGGAAGAAGAAAGCTCAGGTGTTCTCTTCGCTAACGCAAGAGAGAGAACTATCCTGTAGAGCCGAGATAGGTGGTAGAGAGATGAGGGCTTTGGTGGACACAGGAGCATCTGTGTCATTGATGAGAGAGGAAACATACAGGCGGGTGAAACGGAAGAGAAGGTTACGGGAAGCGGACATAGAGATCACGCAAGCAGATGGGGCCCCCCTGGAGATAAAAGGGATGGTGAGGCTCCCGGTGAGGATTGGGAGGGTGAAAAGCACCCAAAACTTTTACGTAACCCCCGACCTGTGTACAGAGGCAATCTTGGGAGAAGATTGGCTCCGGAGCCAGAGGGCCCAGATTGAGTTTAATCCTACTGTGTTGGTGGTGAACGGCGAGAGAACGCCATTGGGATGCCCACCAGAGGAAGAGATAACCATAGTGGTGGAGGAAGATGTAAAGTTACCTCCTAGGACCGCAGTGTCGGGAAAGGGTAGGCTAATGTCAGAAAAAAAAAAGGTACGGAGAGGACCTCTGCAGTTGGTCCCTGTAGAAGGAAAGGGCCTAGAAGATAACGAGGTAACCCTGTGCGAAACGGTAGTGGAGGCAGCCGAGTTGGTGCCCATAATGATGGTGAACCAGGCCCAAAAGACTATAAAAGGTTAGGAGAGGGGAGAAGATAGGGAGAGCGCTTCCCCTACGAACTCTGAATCGGGTGAGATTCGAGGAGGAACGAAGGAAGCTAGTAGAGCAAACAAAAGGAATCTTAGATGAGGATATATTAGCACCGGATCAATTTAGAACCAGAGTGGGAGGTCTGTTAAGGGACAATCGAGATGTGGTGGCCCAGTCAGACAAGGAGCTAGGTCAGACCCACACAGTCGAAATGAAAATCGACACCGGAGACCACCCCCCTGTGAAATTAAAACCCTACCGAACACCTATACATAAAAGACCCCTTGTAGAAGAGGCAGTAGAGGAAATGTTGGAAGCTGGGATGATCGAAAGATCGATCTCTCTTGGAGCTTCCCAATAGTAATGGTAGGTAAAAAGATGGCGGCCACCGTTTCTGTGTAGATTTTAGAAAGCTGAATTCTATATCGAAGCCGTTGGCGGTGCCATTGCCATTGATAGACGACATTTTGGCATTATTAGGGAAGGCAAAGTACTTCTCTACGTTGGACTTGAGGTCCGGTATTGGCAGGTAGCCCTGGATGAGGCTGACAAGGAGAAGGCCGCATTCGCGTGTCACCTGGGACTGTTTCAGTTCAGAGTGATGCCATTCGGTTTAGCTAATGCCCCGGGAGTCTTCCAACAGCTAATGTCAATAGTGTTAGGAGGATACGAGAGCTTTGCCATGGCGTATTTAGACGATATCTTGATATTTTCGGAGACAGTGGAACAACACTTTTTTCATTTAAGACAGGTGTTGGGAAGGTTGAGGAAACACGGATTAAAATTGAAATTGTCAAAGTGTCAGTTTCTGAGGGAAGAAACTAGGTATTTAGGCTTCGTCATAAACGGAGACGGTATTAAACCCGACATGGATAAGGTAAAGGTCATAAGGGAAATGCCAGAGCCTAAGACAGTGAGGCAGGTAAGAGGTTTTATAGGAGCTATAGGCTACTACCGACGCTTCGTCCCGGCATTTTCAAGAATTGCCATACCGCTAGTGGCCCTGACGAAGAAATACACTAGGTTCAAGTGGACAGAGAACTGTCAACGAGCATTTGATTCGCTAAAGGAACAGTTGACAACCGTTCCACTGCTGACGTATCCAGACCTCAGCAAGCCCATGATATTATACACGGATGCCAGTGAGCAGTGTGTAGGAGCAGTACTTACCCAGCCGTGTCCTGATAAGGAAGGACCAGTGCCAGGCATACCAGAGGAAGTACCGATATACTTCCTCTCCCATAAGCTCTCAGAGACACAACAGAGGTGGCCAGTAATAGAGAGGGAAGCATATGCTATCATGTATGCTCTCCAAAAACTGGACTACTATTTAAATGGTGCGGTCTTCACTATAAAGACAGACCACAAGCCTCTGCAGTACCTATTGCAGGCAGAGTGGACAAATAATAAAGAAAATTCAACAGTGGGCACTTAAGTTAAGTGGCTACCACTGTAAGATAGAGTATTTGGCAGGAAAGGAAAACACGTGCGCAGATTTACTCTCAAGAATACCGAAACAACTGGAAGAAAGATCTGTAAGGGTAGAACAGGGAGTAGATGATAAAGCCTATAGAATAGGAGTAATTAACTCTAATAAGCTAAAAGATCGCCCTATATTAGAATCGGACGAAGAAGGGGACGCCCAGATAATAACCGATCCTTACTGGACAGAAGGAATTGAGAAGGAGCAAGCAGACAGTGAAATAGCTGCTCTGAGAGAGAAGGTGAAGTCAGGAGAGACCACCAAGTATGCCATAATAGAGGAAAGGCTGTATTATCTCTCAGGAAGGGATGAAGAAGTCAAACCCAAGTTGTATGTGCCCAAAAGTTTAAGACCAGAGATATTGGAACAGTGCCACGAAAGGTTGGGTCACATGGGAATTGATAGGACATGTGATCTCATAGGAAGAAAGTACTATTGGCCCAAACTGTACGGAGAAGTCACTAACTATGTTCGGAGTTGTGTAGTGTGCCAGTCGCAGAGCAGAAGGCAGGAAATGGCACCCTTGGAGGAAACAGACGTACCAAACTTCCCTTCGAGAAAGTGAGTATGGATGTATCAGGACCATATGGGGAAACTGCACAAGGAAACAACTATATAGTGAGTTTTGTCGATTGGCTAACAAATTGGCCTGAGGCATTTGCAGTACCAGACAAGAAGGCCAGAACTGTGGCCGGGTTGATAATAAGCGAAATCTTCCCTAGGTATGGTGCCCCTGTGCAGTTGGTAACAGATAATGGCACGGAGAATGTGAACAGCATCATGAGAGAGGTTTTGACAGGTTTGAATGTAGAGCACATAAAAACATCCCCATATCACCCCCCAGGGAAATGCTAAAGTGGAAAGGTTTCATAGAACCTTGGGAGATGTATTGGCCAAGTTGGTCAGAGAAAACATTGGAAATTGGGACTTGTATTTGACGCAGGCTCTGGCGGCCGTGAGGTTTACGATAAACGAAACCTCCAGATTTTCTCCTTATTTTTGTTGTTTGGCAGAGACGTGGTCCTGCCTGTAGATAACCTACTGAAGCCCCGAAGAAGGTATATGGGAGAAGATCATCATCAACTATTGCTGGAACAGCAACATAAGATATTCGTACAGACCAGAAGAAGAATAAAGAGGGCCCAGAAGAAAAGGAATGAGAGGGTGAATGCTGAAAGAAAGGTGGTAGAATTGAGGGTTGGAGACCCTGTCTACTATAAAATCCACCAGAGAGAAGGAAAACTGGACCAGAGATGGGAACCGTACTACCGGATAGTGGAGCAGACGGGCCCAGTATCATATGTAATATGGGATCAAGTGGCAGGACGAGCGAGGAGGGTTCATGCCAATGATCTGAAGAAGGCTGAAATAGCTAACCTGGAAATGAGCGAGCCGAGGCCTAAGAAGACAAGGAAAAGGAAGGTAACTCTGGTTGAACCGGAAGGAATGGAGACGGAGGAAGACTCCGAAGAAGATGAGGAGATAGGTCGACTTGACCAGATAAACGAAGCAGTCCGAGTGACAGAGTTGGAACCCTCAGCGGGGATTAGCGATGTTCAGTCGTCGACTGAGTCAGTGCAGAGAAGACCCCGTGAGATCGCCATCACACCCCCATGTCCGAAGAAAAGGAAGAAAAAGACGAAGAGGTCCAATCAGGCAGTCGAAGGCTCTAAAAAGAGACACCCTGAACAGGACGAAGGACCCAGCGAGTGGGAGGAGGAGGATCGAATACCCCTTTCCCAGCTTAGGGAAAGGATAAAGAACAGGAGAAGTTTAGACATAGAGTCGAGAGGTATTGAAGACATTCAAGGCGAAGACTCTAAACAGAAAGAAGAATCAGAGGATGAAGAAGAGGACAAAAAACCTTCTGGACGGGAGTTAAACACAGAAGGAAGGGTGGAGGTTGAGCAGGAATCACCTCGGAAGATGAGATCAGGGAGGGAGAAGAACCCCAAATCTCAGTAGAACAAAAGGGCTGTGCAGAATAGAAGCATTTAGTGTCAACAGATAACGACACTGGCTCATCCAAGATCCTATTGGCTGACTATGGTAGATGTGAGTGGAGGGGATGGAGTCGCGGGCTGCACCTCACGAGGAACGGAAGATCATTGGCATTATTGATTGGCCACCAGTGGTGTCATGAAGTACGACCTTTAGAGGGAGCGCCACGCACACCTGACCGGACCATTCTGTCTGCTAGAGGTTAGTAGGGGAGGAAGAGCCGAACTAAGAAAAAAAATTATGAAATGATTGAGTGATGAGTCGAGCGAGACTAAGTGATTGTGAAGAATAACAACAAGAGAATTTGTTACCTTTCAGGAATGATCAAGATGAAAGGGTTGGTGATGACGATGATGGTGATAGCCACGCTGGTGGTGACGATGGCGGAAGCCGGGAAACGCAGCCGAAACACCATTTTTAAAAAAACGAGCCAAGTAATAATAACCAGGTCTAAGTGGTTGGTCACATTCGTAATAGATTTGAACCCGTATGAGTCGCTATTAGATAAGTTAGGAAACGAGCTGACGCAGCTGGATGCAGCCCGATTGAAAGTAGGACAAGATTATCCCAAGCACAAAGGGTATCTTAGTTTATTGCACTCCCTAGAATCAGAAGCCACTATGATAGAGGCTCAATGGAAAGACATGCAAAACTACCTGCAGGGAATAGAGTTACTGCAGACGCGGGAACGAAGATCCGTACTCCCGATCGTGGGAAAGGCATTGAGTGTCTTGTTTGGAACAGTAACTGAAGATGACGTTAAATTCATAAGAAGGAAACTGGGACAAGTAGAAGTAAACCAGAGGACGCTTGCCCAGGTGGCAAGAGAGAGTGTGACGATATTAAATGTGACAAGGTTAGAAGTATCCAAAAATAGAGCCAGAATCAATTGGTTAATAGACAACCTGGCGAAATTGAGACAAGAGGTAATTAATAATACAGAAACTGTAATGGTTGAATTACAGGAAATAAGCGGATTCATGCAAAAATATTTCCAGCTAATGACGATTACGAATAAAGTACGACAAACTAGTCAGTCGTTGACGACCTTGCTGGAACACGTGAGAGCACAATTAGACATGCTGTCATTAGGACACCCTCCCCAAGTATAGTAAATCCGGGTCACCTAAAGGAAGCACTACTTGGCATACAGACCGAATTGCCCCGCCATCTAAGGTTACCAGTGGACCCCACTAAAGAATTGTGGAAGTACTATAATGCCCTTGGATGTGTGACCTTGTTAGAAAATAGACGATTATTGGTAGTGATATCTGTCCCGTTACTAGATAGCGAGAGTATATTCGAGATATACCAGGTTATAAACTTACCCATCCCCTACCCCAGAAGAGATCAAGGTTTGGGAATGATAGCAAGGTACAAGGTGGAAGCAGACTACATAGCATTAAATTCAGGGGAGAACGAAATTCATGTTGCTATCAGCTGAAGAAGCTAGAAGGTGTAGAGATGATACCCTGGGGACTTGTACCTCGTTGAGCCCTATCTATAAAACTGGTAACCGCAAACTGTGCATACTAGAATTGTTTGAAGGGAGGGAGAAGGAATCAAAAGAATCTGCCAAGTGGAGGTATTAACAAACTCGGCATTACCACAAGCTATCAGTGTTTCAGACGGGGTGTGGGCAGTAGCCACCCAGAAACATATCAGCCTGTCTAGGGTATGTGGGGAGAGTCCACAAGGACATTAAGAATAAGGCCACCGTTATCCCTGGTGTCGCTACCCATGGGATGTTCGGCGGTTGGGGTGTCCATCTCCTTGCCCCCTATTACCAGATGGAAGAAAGGTATGAAGAAAAGATTCACTCATAGAGATGATTGGTAGAGGCTTAGTCAATTGTACAGAATTATGGGAGCCGATAGTAAAGAGATTCTCTAATGTCACCTTGAATAAGATGCCAGTATTAATGAAGCCAATAGAAAAGATCGATATGGATCACTTAAGGGATAAGTTAAGTGCGTTGGGAGACGAAGGTGTAGCTTGGGAAGACGATGAGCAGATCGCGATAAGTTGGTCAATAGTGATGGGTACATTCCTAGTTATAGCCATCGGGGGTGTAATAATATGGAAGATTAAGAGTAAGAGAAGATTAGCGAACGACAGTCTAGTGAGCATGCAACAACTCGAGAGGGAGATGCCGAGCAGTGTTCCTTACTCAGACAGGACTGGCGAAGAAATTGCTGAAAGACCAATGGAGGAGGCTGGCGTGAGACCACCACGTGCGGCGGAAAAACCTCCCACGGCAGAGAGGAAAACATTGACCAAGAAGAACAAACCCTAGTGAACACATCTGCACCTACAAACACACACACATTACCTTGCATGTAAAACAAAAGAAAATGAAAAGAACATTTCATTGCATGTAGAACAAAAGAAAATGAAAAGAACATTTCATTGCATGTAGAACAGAAGAAAATGAAAAGAATATTTCATTGCATGTAGAACAGAAGAAAATGAAAAGAACATTTCATTGCATGTAGAACAGAAGAAAATGAAAAGAACATTACATTGCATGTAGAACAAAAGAAAATGAAAAGAACATTTCATTGCATGTAGAACAGAAGAAAATGAAAAGAACATTTCATTGTAGAACAGAAGAAAATGAAAAAAGAACATTACATTAGAAACAAAAGAAATAGAAATATGATTTAATTTTTAGAACAAAAAAAAAAAAAGAACATTTCATTGCATTAAACAAAATGGAAAAGAACATTTTTTTTTTGTTAAAGTAGAAAAGAATTGCATGAGAAAATAATTGCATGTTAAACGATGTAATTGGGTTTAGGTGTCAGGACGGGAAAATGACAAATCGGAAAGAAAGGATTGTGGGACCTTGCATTATTAGAAAAAAAGAAATATGATTTAATTTTTTCTTACTCAGTTTATTAAACAGGTTGTTTTTTTTTTTAAAAACGGAAAATAACTTGAGTTGAAAATAATTCACTAAATTGTACTAGACGATCCTAAGGAAAAGAAGAAGGAAAGAAAGGAAAAGGAAGGAAGGGAAGAAAAAAGAAAGAAAAAAAATGATAGGCTTGACCCAATTGAGGGTGGAGATAGGGTCAGAAAGAGATTTAGGTCAAGCGTCTTGGCCGATTTTATTGGAAAGTCATTTTGATAAGAAAATCGGTCAGAGCACTTGGCCTACTTTTGCGTGGAAAGACTCAATTGGAAAAGGAAATTTCTTTTTAGAACAATGAAAGAAAATCAGAGAAAAAGTGTCTTTGGGTTGAGGGGAGTGACCGGTGGAACGATATACAGATCTTGACCTGTTAAGAATTGGACACCCACGTTAATAAAGTAGAGACATTTTCAATGTAGATAATTAAGATTTTTCGACTATCAGGACAAAAACAAAGAGTAAAAAAAGGGACAATTGTTTTGGCTCACAGAGGGCGCCAAGAAGGCGGAAAAGATCCTTTCTAAAGTCAAGACTAATTAGCAGCGGGCTGTTTGACAAAGTCCAGGTGAGAAAAAGCCAAAGATTGTCATTTTGCGTACGTGCAAAAGGGAAAAATTGGATTTTTTTTTTTTTTAAACAAGAACGATGTAAACCACGCCCGCAAACAGGGGAGAGGATGTTCGATCAATAACAATTGGTCGAATACGATCACGTGACCTGCTCGATCGACCAATAACAATTGGTCGAATACGATCACGTGGACCTGCGGAAGAAAAGGAAAGAAATGCTCGATCAGGAACGATTGGTTGAAAAGCGGTCACCTGACATACGAGAGACTAAGAGAGATGGATGTGCGCCGCCCCACCAAAGGCACTGTGAGGAAGTAGGGGTGAAAACAATAGCGATAATGGGAAGACAGAATTAATGCGGCTTTTGGAATTATCGAGAAAACCCCTGACGCCGACAGACCCACCCCGGTTTGTTGCGGCGTCAATAAAAGCAGGACCCCAGTCGACAGTTGAAAATGAGTTGCATGGACCCCAGGGAAAGAGCCTGAACGGGCATCAGGCCCGACTCGCCCCTTTGCGGGCAAAAGAACCCTCAGACAAGAAATCCTTCCAGCCCAAGTCGAAGACATGAAGAAGTTCAGCCCCGGACGCAGAAGAGAAGATTCACCTCGAAAGACTGAGAAAATTGCAGAGTTGCGGCAAGAAAGCCTTCCACCCGATGTCAAAACAAGAAGTTCTTCCACCCGGACGAACAGGCAGAGAAGAACTTCCAGCCCAGACGGAGAAAGAAGACAGTGAGAAGCTAAGTCGAAAGCCAAGAAATCTTCCACCAAGTTGAAACAAGAAAACTTCTATCTAAGTCGACGAAGAAGAAGAAATACAACTCAAGTCGGAGAGAAGAATCAACTGCGAATGATCGATAGAAATTAGCCCCAGTGTCGAACTGAACCACACTCCGACATACATACATGATTCTAAAAAGTAGGTAATTCGAAATTTTTCTATTGTGTGATAGAAGCTTGGTGCCATAGTCCACAGAGCGGGTCGGGAAATGAGAACAATTTTTTTTTTATGTAACGGACATTAAGATATAAAAGGTTGTTACCCTTTTTATCAGCAATTTTTTTGTGTCGTGAGTTTTTTTTTTTTTTTTTATTTGTGTTTTGCCACCCCCGTCGGACTCAACTTGTATCGGCCCCGATCCTGCTGGTCCCGTCTGTCTAAGATCTAAACACAGCGTGGGTAGACAGACCGGAGATCGGTATAGTTGCTTTAGTGACCAGGTATTGGAAGCGAGTTGGGAAAGGCGAGGCTGGTGATCATCCAACCAAAGGGTTGGAGCGGCACGCTTGGACCCAGGAGGAGCGACCAGGAGGAGCGACGTCACCGTTGGCGCCGTAACCAAAGGATTCGACCCTGGACCAGGTGTGTAACCGTCACATATATATATCTATATATCTATATATCTATGAACAAAAAAAATATGTGTGTGTGTGTGTGTGTGTACACATTGGTTTGTAGATTAATATTCTTTCCGTTTTTATTATTATCGTTTGTTATACAATTTTTATATATATTATATATATATATATATATATATATATATAAAATGGTTTTTTTTTCTAACAAAGAATCAGGCAAAAATCTGAAAGGATAACAAAAGATGGTGCAACAACTATATATATATATATAAATATATAAATATATATATTTTGTTCCAAAATCTTTACTTTTGACACGGACAATTTTGGTGGAACTTACAATGTAAGAACAACCATAAAACGAATTTGATGGACAATTTTCCATCAAATATTTGGCTGTTGCTTAACCTTCAAGAGAGATAACTCGTTCCGTTTTGGTTCATATTACGTTTGATAGCCTATGAAAGTGGATGGATTTTCATCAAATCAATTGCATAAATTTTGAGTAATTTTGGTTTTTAGTAGCTTTTTCATATGTCGGAAAGACATAAAGATTCAGACCTTTTATATTATATTACATATGTAGTACGAATGTTTAAATTCTACTATTCATACATACATATATATATATATATATATATATATATATATATATATATATATATATATATAAAGATAGATAATAGTTATAAATATATCCATGTGTGTATTATTGCATGTCCTGAATGGCATCTCTTCAGAGACTGTATACCAACGGAGATAAAACCGGCGTTTATATAGGAATAAAGGAATTGGCATGGTTCCTTTAATAACCTTGTCGCCATTGACAAAGGCGAAAAGTATGAAATGATCAAAACGATATATTGTTGTAGGTTTCATTGTCTTACATTTGAAATCGGCATTCGATGCAACGAACTAAAAGCGGTTCATTATTCGGACATTAACCGCTCTCATTTTGACACAGGAATAATGAATTATCAATTTATGAAGACACGGAGGAGATATGTCTAAAACATTTGAAATAAATAGCTAATTAGATATTTTATGAACATTGAATAGATCTTTATGGAGAGATAGATTTATAGAAGATAATAGATATTTCAGATCTGATATATTCAAAAGATGAAATATTATGTAATAAAATTTATATTAATTAATAGATAGATATCATCTAAGAATCAAGATAGATAGGAATACAACATTTAAATAAAACAGATATAGATAAATATTTACGAGATATATATATATATATATATATATATATATATATATACAGGGTATTGGCTGGTATTTGAGGACATACAGATTTAAGATTAATATTGCTTCCGTTGTATTATCTTCCGGCTAATGCTTTTATTTTCAAAATCAAGAATGACAAACCTTATGATAACAAATGAAATGAAAAGGCATGTGTGATTGTTTAATGGATGTCAGTTATCAGTCATCTCAATTTGAATTTTCACGTTTCCTCAATTGGATAAATCGTTTTGTCCACAAGATACGAAAAGAGTTTGAAGACTTTGACAATACCCCGATGTCTGTATCAAAACGTAAAAAGAATAATTGCATGTTTGATAAAGTGAGAACATTCGAATTTATTCAGGAAGTAAAGCAGACAATTGATGTAAAATCGAGGTCAATCAATGAGGCCAATTGCCAAAAATTTTGTCGAAGTTATTTTTTTGTAAGTCAACAGGACAACAGTCCGAATAAAAATAACACACAACTCTTTGGGTTCAAAGAGTTTGACAAAAATGGAGTTAATTTACTTGCAAGTGCTTTTCCACAAATCCGAAATAAGTTTAAAACTAAATAACATCAGACTGTATCTGGAATATAACTGACATCCATTAAAAACATAAACGTGATCTTAAAACAGTCTACCCAGTGAGCAAATAAAGGGGTTCAGTTCGACATTCCAACCACCTGAAGAAGGCCGGAGCGTAAAACGGCTGAAACGCTGTGATAAATATGGCAACAAAGATGAGGACAATTGTCCGAATAATGTAAATAATGTTCACTAGCTACCATCATCTTTAACGTATTTTAGATACACTGCTGTACTATGACAAGATGACATTTTATATTATTATTTTTGTCATATATATACAGGGTTATTATGCCAAGTCGCTCTATATATATGTTATATATATATAAATATATATGTCTACTGCAGAGAGTCATCGGCGATAATAGATAGATAGATAGATTTTTTTAGATAGATGAGGATCATAACTAAACATTTAATTTAGATTTAATAAAAAGATATTTGTCAAATTTAGGATGAATCGTTTCGTTAACGAATGATGTGTCATATATAGACTGTTCCATGTCTGAACACTTGCCTGTGTATTGATTTTAATTATTGCATAACGAAAAGTTCCCCAAATGAAGGAATACTAGGGCGGTTTAATTTTTTCGAGTTCACCAATGACAAAAAAAATTTGAACAAGATAAAAATTCTTTTGGAATCAAATTTTTTTGATTTGAGGAAAAGAACTTCATAAAAGTATTATCAAAACAAACCGTTTTTTATAAATTAATATCCCCTACGGTTTCCAACAATAGTTATTTTAGAGGGGTTAAAAGGACCACCCAATTTGGAACTCCAAATGATGATTAATTATGAAAATGAATAGTGAAATTAAACAAACATTTAGAGTTTAGTTAATTTTTATCAAGATTACAACACTACATGATGACTCGTTAATTTTTTGGAATGAAAAATAGTCGTCGAAGTATCAGCTATCTGAAAAATTAATTATAAGTAAAATAATTATCTTTTTCTTTCTCTTATCGATTATTTATTTATTCATTAATCTGCTCATCTATCTATCTATGATAAATACGTTAGATCATAAAAAAATTTCTAAATACATAGACAAAAAATATTCAAAATATGTTATCAAAAAATTATCAATTTATCTAATGTCTAATTTTTATTCATTGATTTGTTTTGAGATACTGTTAAAGATAAAAAACAATTTATATGTTTTTTTGGTTTTGAGTTTCTCGTACAATTTTTAATTTTGTTGTACTATTTCTTTTAATCTTTATTGTAAAAATATATAAAAAATGGGAATATCTTCGAGGCTTGCCAAAAAATACCAATTTTTTTGCTTTGAGAACCGTTTTTATTTTCAGCAAAATTTAATTTCTAAATGTTTAATTTAATCATTATATTCCAAATATATATATAGATATATATATATATATATATATATATATATATATATAGAGGGATCCATAAATTTGGTGCACTTTAAAAATTTATAACTTTATTTGTATTTGCGATAGAAATAATCTGTAAAAAATGTTATAAAGTTTAATGTACCTAGTTTTAAGTATAGCTAAAATAACTAATGTGATTTCAGGCATTACTGTAAATCAGTTGGCAAATGTTTTCCGTGAACTGCAAAATCGTATTTTTTTTGTATTGCTAATGATGGAGGACATGTGGAAACTTAAATAAAATTTCAATAAAACTTTAAAAAATATAGATTTACTTCTTTCTAATCCTTTTTACAAATTATTTCTAACGCAAATACAAATAAAGTTATAAATTTTTTAAAGTTCACACGAACTTTATGGACACCCTGTATATACATATATATATATATATATATATATATATATATATATATATATATATATATATATATATCATGAAGGATATCAAAACATGCAAAAAAAAAAAAAAATTTTAAAAATACCAGTAAACTATGGAAAATGTAATGCAATTTTGACACCTAAAAACAGTTCAATTTTAAAACTATATATATATATATATATATATATATATATATATATATATATATATGTATATATATATATATTATATATATATATATATATATTTATAGACATAAATATATTTTGATACTTAGTGGAAAGTACTCAATATTCAGTGATTAGAGCATTAACATAGTCAGATTGTATAGATATGAGTTTATATATTATTTTTTGTGTGAACTATAATAGGTACACCTGTAAATGTGTGTCTATTGTATGAGAGTGCCAATGAAAAACAGACACAGATGAGAATTTTTAAATAAAAAAAAAAATTTAGTCCATAGATTCAGTTTTTAAAAAATAAGAAAGTTTGTCTGATGATCTCTATAAAGAAAAACCCAAGGTCACAAATATAATTAAAAATTATAATTTTGAAAATATAATATATATATATATATATGTGTGTGTATTATTATGTATGTATGTATGTATTATTTGTGTGTGTGTGTTCAAAAAAAGGGCATAGATTTTTTTATACACTGATCCGAAAGATTTTTATTGGTTAAATGTTATTTTTATGGATATATTTGAGTAAAACCTATTTATTTAGTATATTTATTTACTTTCGTGTACCTACCTGAAGATTCGAGAAAAAATAACGCTTTCAGACAGGAACCTGCCGAAGATGGCTAATCTAATAACTCTGTTAAAGTCAGATAAATGTTTAACACCGTATCAATATTATAAAGAGGACCTCGTTTTTAAATCGCGTTTTTCCATTCTATAAACGGCCGGGGCCTAAGGAAGGTCTAAAGAATGCTAATCGAGAAAAAATATTTCCAAATTTTTTGTACGAGTGGAACCAGTAGATTTAATCATGATCTGTAGCACTAAAAAAACCCACACATGTATTAATGTGATTTAAATAGAAAGCCTTAGACTTTTTGTTCTGATGTGCTAACAATTGACCTAGATTTTAAAGCGCGCCAATCAGTTGCTATTAATTATGAAAATCATTGCCAGCAAAACAATACAAAAAAATAAGAATAATTTCTATTTATTGAATGTATAAGATCAAGATCCTATATAATTCGTATAAACCGAGGAATTTTGGGCCGAGCCTACGGTCTCGGAGACCCCACATTAAATTAGGCATTGTGCCACATCTGAAGAAAAGGGTGGTTGGTAGATATTGTTTAGAAATTAAAAAAGAGTTAGAGATTCGTCTCCAGCTGTGCTGGCATCATTTCAACTCTATGTCTCGGGGCAGAGAGGATCTGAACAGACGATTATATGTAGAAGGGTAAAGTCTCGTCTCGTGAAACACCTAGCCGACCCCTGTTTTATACGGGGAATTTTTGGCCGAGCACCATACGGAAATTTTACTCCATATTAAATCTGACTTGAGAAAAAAAATCAAGCCTGCTAATCGATTCTCCGTCTTTCAGTAGTGTATTCTCTTTTTACAAAATTTTCTTTTGTCATCTACGCGCGTGTTGCATATTTTCCTTGAATTTTTTTTCGAGTAATTTTTTTTGTATGTTTGTAACCTCTTTAAAGGATACAATAAAAGGTTTCTTGAATTACGTGTTGTAAGAGATGTAACTAATTCTCTCTATCCGTTGACAACAGCAGAAAAAACGGATGACAATGTTTTTATATAAAATTTTTATACAATGATTTGAGCCTCGTTTTATTGAGTTCACAGTCATACGTAACATGGCATCCATTTGTTGGTCCTAATCAGAATCAAGTTTGCTCTTATATCTATCCTTCTGTATCTCTGTCTGAAATATTTATTTTTATAAATTGCCTGGTGCATTTCCGATGAAGGAATCGTTTTGTAGAATTCATGGGTTATTTATGTCTTGTGTTTTCTTAATTGTTGGCAATCGAACGGATGTGCGCATACTTTAAAACAAAACGATTTAAACAATTTACTTTTTCTAATTTCATGTTTTTTCTTTGTTTTGCCTTTTCTATAAAAGTGAGACAAGAGAAGGATTTTTGAAAAATCTTTTGAAGTTTTGTATTAGTTGAAAATGATATTTCTTACCTCGGAGAGTTTTTGCTTGATGACGTTGTCACTGATAGAATCATATGGGAGTGGCATATAATGTTCAAGGACAGAACCTGGAAATGATAACGTAAAGGCTGTGAATTTGCTGAAAAACATTAATTCAAACAGCATATATATATCAAGACATTTTTATGTTTAACTTTGTTTTTATAGATACAAATATTTAAGTAAATGCTCTGTTTATAATAAACAGTATAAGACAACATTTACCGGCCTGAATGTTTTTAAATTTTGACAGAAAATATTCGTCCTCCGACAGGATTCGAACCTGTATCCTATATTTATGTCATTTAAAAACTTTAAATTTTACCGATTTGGCCACGGAGGAGCGTTCATGTTAGCAAAGTCGAATTTACTGTGTTTAAACTTCAATCTTCCATGAATCTCTCACGTACATTCATATCTGCTCAATGCGTATTCAAATTTAAACAATTATTATAAACAGAGCATTTACTTAAATATTTGTATCTATAAAAAGACTATATATAAACATAAAAATATCTTAAAATAATTGTCGGACTTTGTCCATTTCATATATATATATATATATATTATATAATGAGACCAAAGAAAAACAAACATAAGACGAGGGCATTCAGTTTAATAAAACATTTATTTACAACAAATATATGTAATTAATAATAAAAACAAATGTTAAACTATTTTAGGGGAAGGCTTGAGAGAAATTATCCAACGAGCAAATACAAAGCAAAACAAATTCAAATCAATCAAAATGGACTTATCGTTAACTTGATTTTCTTATTTACTTTGTTTATGTGTGTATGTATATATATATATATACAACGCACAGATATATATATATATATATATATATATATATATATATATATATATATATATATTTACACATATATATATATATATATATATATATAATCACTCCACAAAATATATATATATATATAAATCGCGGGATTATATATATATATATATATATATATATATATAAATATAACCATTTTGTCAAATATATATATATATATATATATTTATATATATATATATATATATATATATATATATATATATATATATATATATATATATATATATATATATATAGAATATATATATATATATATATATATATATATATATATATATATATATTGTCTTTTAAACAGATATATATATATATATATAGGCAGGAAAAAACGTGGATTTATATATATATATATATATATATAAATTATAATGAGAATAGATATATATATATATATATATATATATTCATTTATCAAATATTATATATATATATATATACATTATATTTATAAATAGATATATATATATATATATAGATATATATTACAATATATATATATATATATATATATATATATACATATATGCATATATATATATATATATATATATATATATATATATATATATATATATATATATATATTTTTAAAGATACCCATATTTGGGTTTATTTATTAAACAGTTTATTTATTTCCGTCTATCGGCCTAAATATTCTTTTTGAAAATTAAAGAAAAATCAAAAAATCCGACAAAATTCGATATCACTGAAAGAACAATCCATTTTTTTTTTTTTTTCGTTTTTAAACGATAGAGTTTCGACAATCAGTGATTTATAAAGAAAAATCCTTCCCACTTTCTCGAAAGTTCATATCTGTTTAGTTTCGTATCCAAACATGAACAGCAATTTTAAAAGAATGAGTTTATATTTATTAAGTCGACAGTTTTTATCACTTTAAACGCTATTTTTAATGGATATCCATATATAAGTAGATGCCCCGTCTATTTTTTAAACAGAATATTTATTTATTTTTCATCTCCCGACCTGAATAGCTGAGAAATCTTATCAAATAAAATAATGCACCCTCCTGAAGGATTCGAACCTTTGTTTCCTTTCGCTGGAGATACCGTCGTCAGACACGATGCAATTTAGGCAGACTCAGCATCGAAAGAGTCTTGTGACTGATGTTTTTTTATCGCTATCAATTTTTTTGTAAATTATGGGAAAAAATTGCTTTCATATTGAAAAAGTCATCGAATCTGAATGATTTAAAACGATTCTACTCGGAGGAATAGTTGACAATACTCAAGTTGAGCGATGTAGACGCCATATTTAATGCTGCAGACAATGATTACAAGCAATTTTGATATATAAATAAGAAACGTCGGTTGTTATTTTTATATTTTTTAGAATACATATACTTTCATTATAATAAATTTTATTGATAATTATAGAAATAAAATACTATTTTAACAAGTTAGAATTAATTATCGATACTAACTCTGAGTAGATAAGTGTTATCAAATCGAATTTATAATGATTATTCGGAAAATAATTTAATCTATCTATCTATCTATCTATCTATCTATCTATCTATTTTATTATCTATCCTAGTCTTCTTCCTATTATGTTGTATGTGAGATAATGTATATGCTGTAATGTATGTTTTTTTTTATCTATTTTTATGCATGTTATCATAAATGTAAGGTTCCTATCTATCAATGCATCTAATTATCTATATATCTATCTATATATCTATCTATCTATCTATTATCCTTGTCTTCCTATGAATCTAATCTATTAGAATTCCATTATATCCATATGTTTCTATTATCATTATCTATCTCAATCTTTATTTATAATCTATTATCTATTCTATCATTTATCTATCATTCATCTAAAAAATCTATGGAAATTTATCAAAAAATTCCGTTCAATTATTATCTATTTATCATTAAAAAATCTATCTATAATATCTATCTATCTATCCTATTCTTCAATCTATCTATCTATTCTATATATCTATCATATCTATCTATCTATCTATCTATCTATCTATATTTTATTTCTTCCTATGTATCTATATATCTATCTCTTTCCATGTTAAATATTATCCAAATATTAATCTATCTATTTATGTTATCAAGTATCTATCTATATATTATATATCTATCTATCTCCGTTCATTATACAAATATATATATATCAAGAAATCTATCTAGAAAATCTATTTACAAAAATCTATTATATCTATCTATCCTATTTCTCTTCCTATCTATCTATCTATCTTTTCATCTATCTATCTATTTATCTATCTATCTATCTATATATAAAATATCTTCCTATGTATCTATCTATCTAAAAGAATCCAGGAATCTATCTATCTATCTATCTATCTATCTATTGCATTTATCTATTAGATTCATCAAATCTAACTGATATGACGCCAAAAGTGTTTCCACGATTTCCATCAAATAAAGAAATTTTCAATCAAAGTTGAAAAATAAAAATGGCCATATATTCATGTTATCTTTTTGTTTTATTGGGTTGAATGTATTTATATATAATTTTTTTTAAGAGGAATTCTTCTGATCAATTCAAATTATCGTTAAATGGATTTTATTTATAAAAATAATCTAAAAATAATCATTAATCATCAATCATTAAGACATGACAACCTCGGACTAAAAAGTAACTCCCCCCCAACACATTTATATATGAATATAAATGTTTTATAGAAACACACCCACAAGAAGATTTTGACTCGAAGTTTTTTAACACATTTTTTGTAAAAACGTTATATATATATATATATATATATATATATATATAATATATTTATATTTTATAAATAAATATATATATATATATATATATATTATGTATATATCCAATATATATATTTATGTAAATATTAAAATATTTTAAAAGAACACATATTTTCATATAAAAACAATTGCGTACGCGTAATATTCAAAATATATATATGATACGAATAATTTCATATATATATATATATATATATATATATATATATATATATATATATATATATATATATGAAATATTCGTACACCGATCAATTTTGAATTTTTATCCATTTCTCAGAATCTAATGCCCGTATGTTGCCAGGTTTTGTTTATATATTAATTAACCCGCAAAAACGAAAATAAAACTCAAATTTCAGAACAATAGATCAAATACAACAAATTTGATAGGCGAATTATGCAAAATAGGAAAAGACGAAATTATTCGTACAGTAGATAATATAGTTTTAAATTGATTGATTCGTGTAAGTATAAGTAATTTACATAACTATTTTATCGGTGAAGCCTTCTTGACTATTTATTCATTAGAATATTTGTGATAATTCCAGCAAAAAGAAACATCACGTGGTGCATAGAATGTCACCATTGTTATTCTTACATTAACAACACGATGGAGAAGACAAAGGAGTTTAGCGTTGACTTGAGACAGAAAATTATTAAATTCCACAAGTTGAGAAATAGTTACAGCATATTTCAAACCGGTTAGATATCCCTAGATCTACGGTACAGTCCGTTCTAAAGGAGTTTGGAACGACAGTGAATTTGTCCGGGCGTGGAAGAAAACCCAAATTGTCACTGAGAACTGCACGAAAACTGTGTCGGGAGGTTAATATATACCAAAGAGTTGTTTTTAAAGACATCGCCAAAAGTTTGGATACGGTGAGTATCAGCGTAAGTACTCGCACAATACAATATTGGTTAAATAGAAATGGGTTGTATGGAAACTGACCATGATGAACCTCTCTTCACAAATCATGTCACATTGTTGATCGGTTTAATTTTGCCAAAATGTTCTTGAACAAAGAAAATTGCTTTTGGGAACAAGGACTATGGAGTGATGAAACAAAAATTGAGCTTTTTGGTCATAATGATGTACAGAAGATTTAGTGCAAGAAAGGGCAGACTTTCCTTCCAAAGAACACAGTGGCAACATTAAAACATGGTGGCGGCTCGATGTTTTGGATTTGTTTTAGCTCAAGTGAAGCTGAACAATTAATTGCAATAAGAGGAATAATGAAATCTGTAAACTATATCCAAATTCTGGATGAAAATCTATATTTACCAAGTTGGCGATTTATTTTCCAGCAAGATAATGATCCCAAACAGACGTTTAAATCAGTCACTGCGAGGCTCCAGAAAAAAATTTACAGTTCTGTCATGGCCTTCAAGGAGTCCTGACTTGAATCCTATTGAAAATCTATGACAAGAATTGAAAGGTCGAATAAATCGTCGGTCACCAAAAAAAAAAAAAAAACCTTCAGGAATTAGAATGTGTAACCATTGAAGAATGCAAAAAAATCCCAGAAAAGACTTTTTCAAATCTCATGAAAGTCTTTAGAAAACTATTGCAGTAAATTATAAAGATGAGACGCCATGCTATTGACTATTAATATTGTGAAAATTGTTCAATTTTTTCTATTTTTCATACTGTACGAATAATTTTGTCTTTTCCTATTTTGCATAATTCGCCTGTCAAATTTGTTGTATTAAACTATTGTTCTGAAAATTGAGTTTATGTTCCTTTTGTGTAGTTATTAAAATATGAAAACCTGGCATTCTATTCTTAGAAATAGATAAAAATATTAAAAATTGTTAGGTGTACGAATAATTTATATATATATATATATATATATATATATATATATATATATATATATATATATATATATATATATATTAATGCATGCTTCATTAAATAATATAGACAATTTTTGTCCATTTATTTTAAGTAAGTTCCTTTCATATTGTCTGATAAGTTTAATAACCTTATCATTGAAAGACGAAAGGAAATCACCATATTGATACATGTTTAAATCCTATCTAAACTTTCGGCTTACATAAGCCATTATCAAAGGTGACAATTTCCATATATCAAACAGCACACTTAATCCAACGATTCTTCATTAATCAAATTGATCGAAAATTATCGTAACGTTTCTTTTTTTTTTCCTTTTTATTAAATTTCAGCTAATATCTACATATCAGGTTGCGGATTTATTGATCGATATAGCAACACATACACACCCATGTATACATATTGTTGAAAAGATAAATCTATTCACATCCTTTGTCATATAGAGAAATTTTCATAAGAACGTGTCTACGAATAAAGATCATTGTATAAAGCTTTAGATTAACTTGAAAATATTCTTGTTCATTTGTTGAATAAAAGTAAAAAAAAAATATCCAAAGTGAAAAGGTAAAGAGAAAGAAATGTCAATAGGTTTAATAGATATATAGTTTTGTTTGTTAATGAAATGTTGGGATTTATTTTTAATCTTTTGCCTATGATTTTATATCTGTTCTCATCTATTAATATGTCTTCCTCTCTTCCCATCTTTCTCTTTTAGTCTTTTCATATCTATCTATCTATCTATCTATCTATCTATCTATCTATCTATCTATCTATCTATCTATCTATCTATCTCATTCCATCCCTACATCCCTATCTATCTATCTATCTATCTATCTATCTATCTATCTATCTATCTATCTCCAATAGTTTTATTCGATCTCCATGTAATAAAAAGTATTGTTTGTTATTCAAATTTTGGGGATTTATTTTAATCTTTATAAAATGAGTGGCTGAAATCGTTGTGTAGACAGAAGCTATATGAGGCAATGCTGAAAACATCTTGGCCGAACAAAAAAGCTCTTTCCCACCAATCCTGATATTTGGTCAGATTTTGGGAAGTGGATATGACCGAGAACTTTTCAGCACCCCCTCTTACAGGCATGTGCTATGGTTGTCCATAACCGTGATTAGTGTTGAATGCAATGGATTTAGCGAGATTAACAATAAGTCCCATACATTCTTAATGGAGACTAAATCTGGTGAGTTCGAAGGTCAATAGAGAGTGACTGGTATCTATTTTGGTGTTTATGGAAAACGGCTTTACGTTATCTGTACACGACAGGAGGTTTCTTGATTTTACTGGAACAGACGATCTCAGTTTTACTTGTCCTTGCAACTGCAACATACTAAACCCATACAATTACAGAACCACCACCAGTTGAAACCTACACCCAGTTGACAGGCTGGATCCATAGCCTCATGCGGTATACTCCACGCACGAACTCTTTCACCATTGGCCCAAAAGAGCTGGAAGTGTGACTCGTATAATTAGGCGACTCAGTACCAATCTTCAATGGCTGTTGTTTCTGGCGCTGATTCCGTTGTGGCAATAGTTGTACACTTGTTAGTCGACAACTAGAAAACTCCATGGAATACAGTGCATTGACTAACAGCTTGAGAGGCACCTGTGTTGAAATGAGATATGATTTGATGCAATGATGTATTTTTTTTTGGGTGGGGGGGATATCGTGGTCAGTCGTTATGCAGTTCCGTTCTTGCATCATTGGGCGGAGTGGGGGTGATCGAAGATTTTAATTATCACTGGTGTCTGTTTCTCACTCTCTCTCATTCTCTCTCTCTCTCTCATTCTCTCTCTCTCTCTCTCTCTCTCTCTCTCTGGGGTTGCCGCTGTTCTGGGTTTTTCTCTATTAACAATAGCAAGTGCATAGACAGTGAGTTTTGGAGAACAGTAACAACCTCAGAGAGAGAGAGAGAGAGAGAGAGAGAGAGAGAGAAAGTGAGAAAGAGAGTGAGTGGTAAAAAGAAAGAGAGAGACCATGAGAAAGAGAGGGAGAGTCAGAAAGCGAAAGAGTGAAAGCGAGAGAGAGAGAAAGCGAGAGAGAGAGTGAGAAAGAGAGAGAGAGTGAGAAAGAGAGAGATAGAGAGAAAGCGATAGGGCGATAGATAGATAGATAGATAGATAAAGAGGAAGAAAGGGAGAAAGGGAGAGAGTGGGAAAGAGAGAGAGAAAGTGATAAAGAGAAAGAGAGACAATGAGAAAGAGAGGGAGAGGGAGAGAGAGAAAGATGGAGAGAAAGAGAGAAAGCGAAAGAGAGAGATAGATAGAGAGAGTGAGAAAGAGAGATTGAGAAAGAGAAAGTAAGAAAGAGAAAGAAAGAGCGAGAGAGAGAAAAAGAGAGAGAGTGATAAAGAGAAAGAGAGACAATGACAAAGAGAGAGAGAGTGTGAAAAAGAGAGAGAAAAAGAGAAAGTGAGAGAGAGAGAGAGAGAGAGAGAGAGAGAGAGAGCCTTTAATTCATCTTTCTGACTCCAATATTCATTTCTCAGCCCCCCCCCAAATACATAATCCAGTCCGCGTTTCATGAAGGCTACAACTACATCATCTAAATCCCTTTCTCCAAGGCAAACGCTATCCAATCTACTGTTACATCTAAGGTGTTGGCACTTCAGTTTACACAGATGTATGTCTGCAATTTTGCCTGTGTTTCTTTCATCGTTTATATACGTTTTACTTACACATTTCCCCTACACAGAAATCTTCACGCTCACCTACATAATGTTTACGTAAATACATACACACACAATTGCAGACAAATTCGTGGACAACAGTTGGAGGGTAATGCTTAGCAAACGAGAAATGCTAGAATATTTGTTATGAAAAGGGATCGATAGATCGATAGATTTAGCCTAAAATATTTGCATTTGTAGGCACATGTCGATATAAATACTTGCTTATAATGGCATTTGATATTAATCATTTGGTGATTAACTACTGCGAGGATGAACTTATATTGTTATCTATCTATCTATCTATCTATCTATCTATCTATCTATCTATCTATCTATCTATCTATCTATTCCAGTCTGTTCATAGCTATCTATCCCAGTCTGTTCATCTCTCTCTCTTTCTCTCTATATATCCCAGTCTGTTCATCTCTCTCTCTTTCTCTCTGTATATCCCAGTCTGTTCATCTCTCTCTCTTTCTCTCTATATATCCCAGTCTGTTCATATCTATCTATCTATCTATCTATCTATCTATCTATCTATCTATCTATCTATCTATTCCAGTCTGTTCAAAGCTATCTATCTATCTATCTATCTATCTATCTATCTATCTATCTATTCCAGTCTGTTCAAATATCTATCCCAGTCTGTTCATTCCAGTCATATTATCTCCAACCCTATCCCTATCTATCTATCTATCTATCTATCTATCTATTCATCTATCTATCTATCTATCTATCTCATTCCATCCCTACATCCCAATCTATCTATCTATCTATCTATCTATCTATCTATCTATCTATCTATCTATCTATCTATCTATCTATCTCATTCCATCCCTACATCCCAATCTATCTATCTATCTATCTATCTATCTATCTATCTATCTATCTATCTATCTATCTATCTATCATTCCATCCCTACATCCCAATCTATCTATCTATCTATCTATCTATCTATCTATCTATCTATCTCTATCTATCTATCTATCTCATTCCATACTCACATCCCAACATCCCATTCCATCTATCTATCTATCTATCTATCTATCTATCTATCTATCTATCTATCATCCCCACATCCCAATCTATCTATCTATCTATCTATCTATCTATCTATCTATCTATCTATCTATCTATCTTATTGTTCATATCTATTTATCGCATCATCATTAGTCATCAATATCAGAGTAGTGGCAATTCATTCTTGCACCTTTTTACCTGCAACAGACGCACCCCAGTCGCTAGTGTAAGCAACTGAAAGCACCTACTTTCACCGTGATTTTTCGGCAGAATGCAAATAACTAAAACGAAATCACGGTTCACCAGATTTCCATTTGATTCAAGACACTAGGTCGACTTACAATCACAAGGCGGCCGTATTTTTAATCATATCCTACAAATGTTCAATCAACTCGAGTTTTATTAAGGAAAATATAATCAGTGCAGATATTCACATCTCTAGATGTGACTTTAGCATTGGAATTCACTAGACGGATGATCAGTTTTGCTACTAGAAACCTGGTCGTCATAGCAGAGGGGAAGAAAGAAAAAAAAATCTCTTCTTGTATGAGTGCACGGAGGTTTTCGCTGTCTTCAAACATAGAATTTGTTTTCATGGTTGTCGTTTGTCACATCAAACAGGTCGGCGTGTACTTTTCATTTCTGATGAGAGATCGACTTCAGTTGCTGACGCATGCGAAATACCAGAGGTGGTCAGAATGGATGAGTCTCTCTGGTGGCATTTCATCAGGCCGAACGTCTGATGAAAAACGACAAGAGAGAAATAAAGTCCGTTTTAACACACACTTTGTCTAGTAAAGAAAGCTCTTGTTCGAAAACAAGAAAAATTAAATAAAAAGCTTAACCGTAGAACCTTGTCTGTTGTTGTTAATGAAACATGGATAAACGAAGGATTGCTGCTTAAATATACAACTCTCTCTCTCTCTCTCTCTCTCTCTATATATATATATATATATATATATATATATATGAAAATGTGCATATATATATATATATATATATATTATGTGTTTGATTTTTAGCATAGGTCACTTTCGATTGGTTAATCACGGCAAAGCGCACAAGTCTTTTAAAGTATTCTGTTTTTGAAATTAAATTAATCTTTCGTTCGACAGAGGTTTGACATCGCCCGAGTAGACACATTTGGGATATTGAAGCATAATTGCAATTTGTTGCGATTTTTAACATGTCTTTGTTTTAATATTCTAAAATAAGTATTTAGGTGTTCTCTGGATTAAGCCCCTGCTTTTAAATTAAATATTACTTACTGTGGAATTATACTCCATTTGTTCTCATTTACCTATATATATATATATATATATATATATATATATATATATTATGATATAATTATTTTTTTAAAAAAATTTATAACATAAGTATGTTATAAATATATATAAAAATGCCATTTATTTTTCAACACTATCACTTGATAAGACACAGAGTGTTTTAAACAAAATGGCTATTTTGTAGTGATTTTATAACATACTTATGTTATAAATTTTTTAAAAAATAATTATATCTGCTCTACTATTTGTATTGAGCACTCTTTTAAGAATAGTAATTGTTGGTTATTGGAATTCATTCCGTAATATACCAACCAATTATATATATATATATATATATATATATATATATATATATATATATATATGTGTGTGTGTGTGTGTGTGAAAGGAAGAGGTTATAGTAGTTTCAACGAGAGAAAAGTGTATATTAAAAAGAAGAGAGAAACCGCAAACGTTTTTGGTTGTAATGAGGATTTTTAATAAAATATTATGCTTTATTTTCCATAATTTCGCTACACGAGTTTCTGGTCTCGCAACCCTCGTCAGGCAAAGAGTGGAGATTTCCACATATTATTAAAAATAATTAATTTTTTTCTTCATGTTTTTCGATGTTAAATATTCTCGATATGAGACATTTTCTTTTTTGTGTTAGTGATCCAAATGTCTTTCTTGAACTGGCAGTGAAAAGTTCTGCGTGAAGGGTTACTAAACAATGAAGATGAGTTCGAGAAATGATGGAGTAGTTATCGGCATGCTTATCTTTTAATGGCCCCTGTTTGTCCTTAGATCTATTTCCATTTTCGTGTGCTTTTGTCAGCATGCGTGTATATATGTGTATATCCCCTCTCCATACATACACACTGTCTCACTACGAAGAATTAGTGAACACATCTGTACCCCCCCATATGTATATATATAATTATTTTTTATAAAAAAAAAAATAATAACATAAATATGTCATAAAATCACTATTTTAAAAATAGCCATTTTGTTTCTACACCCTCGGGGCTTATTTATCTTTATTTTGATGATGTTGAATATATATATATATATATATATATATATATATATATATATATATATATATATATAGACAAAAACCCAGCAATGGACTAATAGTGCAGAGCGGTGGACCGTTAAAGCCGATTCTCCGTAGATAGGAAGGGGTCATTTTTTGAGTTATAAAACCACTATAGCAACTACCAGTAGTTACAATCATAATGTAAATATTTATAAAATGTATATATATCATAAATAAATATATGCTATATATATATATGCTATGTATATATATATATATATATATATATATATATATACTGTATAAATAATAGATTTTTCACAGCTACTTTCTCACGCACGCGGTAATGTATCGTACTTTTCATCAAGATTCACATTGAAATGAGGTTTATTCACATCGGGACGCCATTGTAACAAAAGAGAAAATATAGCCAATGAAACTGCAAGAAGTAGGAGGAGTGATATAAATCCAGTCAAGACTTTTTTTTTTCATGCAAAACATTTATACGCATCCTATTACTTATTAAAATTGAACAAGTAAATAAATCGAAAATAGTGATTGACTCAAAATTCCCGCCTTCATTACTATTTTTTATTTGAAACATTTTGGCAGAAATAAACTTGTATTTTAAAAGCAAGTTGTTTTAAAGATGCACAGGGAGAGAGAAAGAGATCTATCTATCTATCTATCTATCTATCTATCTATCTATCTATCTATCTATCTATCTATTATCTGTCCCAGTCTGTTCATAGCTAATCGGTCCATTGTCTGTTCATCTCTCTCTCTCTCTCTCTCTCTCATATATATATATATATATATATATATATATATATATATATATCTTGAAAAATGTGCGTATATAATAAAAAAAATAAATATATATATATATATAATTATTTATATATTATATGCGGTATTTATTAGAAAGCGCTCAATATCAGAGATAGAGCTAACAAACTCACATCAATCCATTTAAAATATATATATATATATATATATATATATATATATATATATATATATATATTCGTCCTGTGGTATGACGATAAATTACATCCGCGTCCTGGGTAAGACGATAAACTACATAAATAAAACCGGAAAGACGTCCAATAGCAAGACCTCTGATTAGGAGGTTTTGAGGAGCGTAGAACCACCTCTTAATTGCTGGTGCTCCCAGGTACATCTTGACTTGGAGTGGTAGCACCTGTTAGGGTCCCAGCTATGGGCATATAGTTGACCCCCACCAAACTGGGGTCTAAACACTATGAAAGTGTAAAAATAGTTTTTAATACCAGAAATACTTTGTAAAATATTATTACCAGCAATAAATGTTTGAAGAAAAATTATTACCAGCAACGCATATTACCAGCATCACATTATTACCAGCAATACATTAAAAAAAAATATTACCAACACTACGTTTTTGAAAAAAATACCAGCAATAAAAATTTTGTCGGCATTAAATAACCCATTGAGGTTGATATGCCGTAAAACAAACCAAACCAAAGCAAATCTTGAAGTGGTTAAGAATGTAGGCATTGGGGAAGCACTCTTTTGGGGGAAAAAACTCCAAATCGTTAACGATGTATTTCAAAATTTGCGGACTTAGCAGAAAGAGTCTTATTAGTTCTCAAAGTGACCGCTTGTCGGCGGTGGCGGGCCTTTCAATTGTAAACAAAGGCAAGTGTACAGTATATAAAGTACGGTGCATTATTTTTTGAAGAAAGTAGCTCTAAAATCTAATTATATAAAATATATATATATATATATATATATATATATATATATATATATATACAGTATGGTAATATATATTTATTTATGCCATATATACATGCTTATAGTATTTAAATTATGATTGTAACTACTGGAAGTTGCTATAGTGGTTTTATAACTCAAAAATGACCCCTTCCTATCTACGGAGAATTTTTTTTAACGGTCCACTCAAAAATTCATTATTATTAGTTTGTTGCATGAGAGGTTTGTATATATATATATATATATATATATATATATATATATATATATATATATATATATATATATATATAAATAAATGAGAACAAATGGAATATAATTCCATGTACGTAACATTTAATTTAAAAGAGGGCTCAGTACAGAGTAGAGCTAAATATTGTTTATTTTAGGATATTTAAACAATGACATGTTAAAAATCAAAAAGAATAATTACAATCATATATTCAAAAATAAAATGTGCCTATATCGGGCGATGTCAAACCACTGTCGAACAAAAGGTTAATTTAATTTCAAAAGCAGAATACTTGTGAGCTTTGCCGTGGTTAACCAATTGAAATTGACCTATGCTAAAAATCAAACTCATATAAATATGCACATTTTAAAAAAATGGGAGCTGGTAATATGCATACTTATATTTGATATGCAAAAATAATTTTTAAATAATCTAAGTAATTCTATTACATTTACTTGATTTAAAAAGAAATATAGTCTATTGGTAATTCAGAGTAAAAATAATTTAAAATTGTAGTTAAATATAACGTAAATAAATAAATACAAACACCTTTTAGAAAGAATATTTAATTCATACAAATACGAATTTAAAAAAAAATGCCGTAAAACCTTTTTGTCGTTAATAGTTAAAACAAAAAACCCAGACGACATGCATTTAACGGATGTCAGAATTCGTTGAAAAATACGCCCCTACCCTCCGTAAACTTAACCTCTTTTTCGAACATAACTCATAATTGATACAACAATAGTTAATAAAAATGAACACGCTACCGCCCCTATCTAAATGATTGGATTTCTCTGTATCCTTGGAAACAGTAAATTATGAATTTATATGTGCGTTTTAAACTCAGTAAATTTAAAAATAAGTTATTCCAAAATTTGCTTGAAGATGAAACAGAACTAATGCTTTTAATTTAAGTACATAATTAAATTTGAAGTTTTTAGCTTCAGTTTTTGAAACATGGTTATTAGTGTGTAGTGAAGAAACCATATTTTAAACCAGTTAATTTATAATATTTATGCTCTGTAAATTTACATTGAGCACTGCTTTGTAAAAATAAAAATATCAATAAGAACACCGGATTATATATCTTACTGTTCTTTCTTTTTATTATATATATATATATATATATATATATGCACATTTATACATATAGTTGTATATTTAGACAGCAATCCTTTGTTTATGCATGTTTCATTAAAAACGACAGACTAGGTACTACGGTTAAGCTTTTTATTTAATTTTTCTTGTCTTCGAACAAGAGCTTTCTTTTCTGGACAAAGACTGTAAAAACTGTCCAAATATTTTATAGTTCCGAGCGCTTTCGGCTATATCTTTAGCCATTATCAAGGATGATTCGATTTTTCAGCTTAATTGAGTGTGTGCATTATGTGTTTGTTTTAGTGTGTTATACAGATGATTTTAATTTCCGAATACGGTTAGCACATTGTGGCCTTGTTCGTAGTTAATATTGTTAAGAGTTGTTTTTTTCTTTTCTATTATTAAAGCTTCCATTATTTTGAATCTTTTTTACAGGTGGATGAAGTTATTATATTTGTGTTTTCTACTAGTATGTTTCTAATGGTGTGGCAAGTTTGTGTTTAAATGGGTTCTAATGGAAAGGTATGAATCCTCTTCCTCTCCCTCCAGCTATGGGTAAAATAGCAGGACAGACTGGGTTCTATAGCCTTGGATGGCAACTGGTCTAGGAGAAGGACAACTCTGAATTCAAAACCTGCGGAGGGTCGTTTGGGAACCTTGTGGCATTCGGTGCACCAATCTCTCTATTCGTCCCTTCAAAAGTGTGGATGGTCCTGCACGAGGCCTTCACCACTATAATCAAATCTCATGTGCCGGTGTCGGGCTGTCGGTTTCCTGGAAACTGATCTGCTTGACCCTCATACGTCGAATCTCGACAGGAGAGTCATATATATATATATATATATATATATATATATATATATATATATATATATATATATATAATATTAGTGGTAAATATACATACATATGCAAAATATATAAATACCCATACATGTATATTTTTTGAATTGAATAAAAATTCCAAGAGGATAGAATCCAGGTAGAACTCAATGTCCAGGACAGTGAAAGGATATAATAAAAAGGCTTAAACACTAATATTCCATGGTCATAATTTATTCCATTGGAATCGTAAATACGATCCAATTCATCAGACCTACAAATTCAAAAAGAAAACAGAAAAAAATCTCCGAAAATAAAAACAGAATTTAGAGAGAGTGTAAGTATGAGGAGGAGGGAGATTAAACCTTAACAGAGAGAATTTTAGGAGAGGTGAGTGGAAGGGTTTTAAGTAAGAGAAAAATGAATGTTGACGGATGTCTAATGCATAAAGATACATTTCGTGGTGACATACACACACCATAGACAATCTAATGTTAGAATAAGAGGGAGGGAAAGACGAGGTGGGGGAGAGAGATGGGGCGAAGGAAAGTAAAATTGCGTTTACTTAAAGGGCCGCTTTGTAATTGAGAAAATTTGACAAATTTAATATCGACTACAGGTAACAAATCAAATATAAACATATAAAAAAATAAATATAACGATTATCTAATCTAGCAAGGACCTATATTTCTATGTTCAAAACACGAATATATATATATATATATATATATATATATATATATATATATATATATATATATATATACATGCACACGTATGTGGGTTCGTATAAACATATAAATCTAGATAAAATCTTATTTTTTATTCCAGTGGAATATATTTATATATTTATAGAATATATATATATAACATCCATATATATTCGGGCATATAAATAGAAATTTAGAGAGAGGGAGAGAGAAGAGAGAGTGAGAGAGAGAGCTGAAAAGGAATCCAAGAAAATTTGACAAATTTAATATCGACTACAGGTTACAAATCAAATATAAACATATATAAATAAAAATAAATATAACGATATATATATATATAATATATGGGTTCTATATATATAGATATATATTATATATATAATGTATATTTCATATTTGATAGATAGATATATTTCAATATTACAAAACACACACACACACACATATCAAAATATATATAAATATATATATATATATGAATATATATAGACACACAACACAGATTGTTTTTATATATATATATATACATGCATACGTATATGGGTTCGTATTATATATTTTAAATGCTATTTTAGATCCTCAAGTCGAGATAAGTGTCCGAAATGAAAGAAAGACTTGAGAGAGAGAGAGAGAGAGAGAGAGAGAGAGAGAGGTGGGGATCTGAAAAGGAATCCAAGAATTTTATATCCTTCAAAATCAGGCAATAAAAATTTAAAGACAGTTTTTATTTTGTTGTCTAACATCTGGTTGTACAAAATCTTCATAAAATTTTTGACAGTTTGGCCGCAAAACCTTGCTGGTTTTCTGTCTTTCAAATTATCTTTTATCGACCAGCGACATATAAAGGAAAACCTTTGTTTTTTAAGACGAGCGTTTGGCTTCAACAAAGAAGTGAACAGAAAATAATAATTGAAAGACTAAAATTTCGACGTTTTCGTTGGATTTGTAGGAAGATAAAAAAAATAAATGTTTTTTCTAAAGAGATTAAATGTAAAGAGAGTCACGTGACGATGTTAATTGTTTAGGATACACAAGAGTCCTACGTTACACAGGATCGCAATTATTCTATGATTCATCTGTGAAGTTCTCATTGATAGATCCGTGGGTTTTAACTTGTGATAATGGATAATCCAGTAAGGTGTGTATATGGAATGTCACAACCAGGAAGAATCTTTGAATAGAGAATAGATTAGGGGAAAATTGTCGAGATTTTTATTTCAGTAAGTCGAATAAAATAAAAGATTGAATGGCGACACATAGGAATATGATGTGTTCCAGGAAGAAAAGGATCTGAGCATATTGGAAGAGGCGAAAATATACATACGAAAATATACATATATATACGTCCAGGCCCGTTGAGAGTGACGGCAGGCTAGAGCCTCCTATGGGCTCTCACGGTATCTATGTATTTTGGAGAGTTAGGGGAGGGGGTATTTCCTTTTAAGGAGGTTATTAGATTTTCGTATGGTTCGGAAATAGTTCTATTATTTCAGATATTTTAACAACACTGGACCGGCTAAGACAGGTCGAGAGGTCAGCTAATATTTTAGAGTATTATTTTGGCATTTCGGCGCACAGCTGCCCTGGAGGACTCGGTGTCTCCTATCAATTTTCCCATTGAGTTTGTGTGCAGATCATAAAATTTTAATTTCTCTTTCTATTACAAGCTGTTAATTTCTATCTATCTATCTATCTATCTATCTATCTATCTATCTATCTATCTATCTATCTATCTATCTATCTAAGCTTGTTCATTATCTATCTATCTATGTATCTATCTATCTAACTATTCGTATTTTGTTGTTTTCTTTCTTTCTAATCTTAGTCTATTCATATCTATCTATCTATCTATCTATCTATCTATCTATCTAAGCTTGTTCATTATCTATCTATCTATCTATCTATTATCTATCTATATATCTATCTATCTATCTATTATATTTTGTTGTTTTTCTTTTAATCTTAGTCTAGAATATTCTACATATCTATCTATCTATCTATCTATCTATCTATCTATCTATCTATCTATCTAAGCTTGTTCATTATCTATCTATCTATCTATATATTCGTATTTTGTTTTCTTTCTTACTTTTCTTTTTCATTTTTTTCTTTTTCTTTTTTTTTCTTTCTTTCCAAAATGTATTTTCTAATCTTAGTCTATTCATATCTATCTATCTATCTATCTATCTATCTATCTATCTATCTATCTATCTATCTATTTGTTTTGACAATTATACATATATTGCCTCTTTATGATCTGTTTGTTTACTGAAATGGTAACACATTAACCATTTCCGTCCATTTAAATAGTAAATTTATAGAATGCTGGTCATTAAGAGACATAGCTAGATAGAGAGTGAGTGAGTGAGTGTGTGTGTGTGTAAGAGAGAGTGAGAGGGAGCTGAAAAGGAATCCAAGAATTTTATATCCTTCAAAATCAGGCAATATAAAATAAAGACAGTTTTTATTTTGTTGTCTAACATCTGGTTGTACAAAATCTTCATAAAACGCCACAGCTGGCCGCAAAACCTTGCTGGTTTTCTGCCTTTCAAATTATCTTTTTATCGACCAGCGACATATAAAGGAACACCTTCGTTTCTTTAAGACGAGCGTTTGGCTTCAACAAAGAAGTGAACAGAAAATATAATTGAAAGACTAAAAATTTCGACGTTTTCGTTGGATTTGTAGGAAGATAAAAGAATGTTGTTATTTCTAAAGAGTATAAATGTAAACAGCGACACGTGGTGATGTTAATTGTTTAGCATACATAAGAGTTCTACTTTGTCATATAGAGAAATTTTCATAAGAACGTGTCTACGAATAAAGATCATTGTATAAAGCTTTAGATTAACTTGAAAATATTCTTGTTCATTTGTTGAATAAAGGTAAAAAAAAAAATATCCAAAGTGAAAAGGTAAAGAGAAAGAAATGTCAATAGGTTTAATAGATATATAGTTTTGTTTGTTAATGAAATGTTGGGATTTATTTTAATCTTTTTTCATGATTTTATATCTGTTCTCATCTATTAATATGTCTTCCTCTCTTCCCATCTTTCTCTTTTTTTTTTCATATCTATCTATCTATCTATCTATCTATCTATCTATCTATCTATCTATCTATCTATCTATCTCGGTCTGTTCATATCTATCTATCTATCTATCTATCTATCTATCTATCTATCTATCTATCTATCTATCTATCTATCTATCTATCTATCTGTTCATATCTATATATCTATCTATCTATCTATCTATCTATCTATCTATATATCTATCTATCTATCTATCTTTTCTGTTCATATTATTCATCTATCTATCTATCTATCTATCTATCTATCTATCTATCTATCTATCTATCTTATTTTTTGTGGTTACCATTATCCTTACATTGTTTCTTTATGATCTGCTCGTCTACTGAGATGGTAACGTATTATCCACTTGCGTCCATTTAAACAGGGAATTTATAGAATGTTGGTCATTAATGTTCCTTCTTTCGGGACGTCGACATTTCTCGGGACGCGTGCGTAAAGACAGTCATTGTCCTCTCTTTACATTTGTGCACTTATAAAACCAACAAGCTATTAATCAGTATTCTTATATGCCGGCTTTTTAATAAAAATAAAGGAAAGCTTACCGGCCCTGATAGCAAATGAGCAACTATCTTGGCTACTAGGCAGTTTTTTGTTCAAAAACAAATTATATAAGCTCACCTACAATTCCCCCGACGCTTGGTAGAAAACCTCGGAAGCAGTTCATAAGCGAGAGAATTTTCTCAGTCGAGCCATGATTGTGTTTCAATGGACCAAACAATCTTCCCGCTGTAAGAAAGGTAGAAAAATATCATAAGAAATTCTATGAAGAGAAAACATTTCGAAAATTTACGTTTGTTCATCGTTAACGCTTTATTAACAAATAGACAAAAATGTTGTTAATATTTTTTTTTTCTTTGTGGGGTGTGGGGGTTGGGCGCACCATCTTCAGTACAGAATGATTGGAAAACATTCCCGGGGGGCGAGAAAAAAAAACCCAAAAACACACACACACACAGACAAACAAGCAAGTAAATAAAATATATTGAGAGAAAGAAAGAAAAAAAAATGTTAAAAAAACAAAAACAAAAAAAAAAACAAAAAACGCGCGGACACTCGCATACACACACCACCATTCACAATCATATATACACAAACAAACACATATACGTATACATACGTACATATCGTAGATAGCAAGACAAACGTTCATTTATTTATCATTTAATAAGTAACAGATCTGAAATTTTTAGCAAGATAAAAACTTCTGTCTTTAAAATATGAAACAAGTGAAGATTGAAGTGATCAAAAGACAATCAAACACAAGAAAATTCAATACTTTGTGTGTTTAAAAATAGTTTCATGAAAATATAAGTTTCTTTTTGCAATGTTCATAGAGGAAAGGGTGTCTTTCTCTGTTCTTTAAATTTGATTTTTGGAGAAATAGATAAATAAATTTACAACTAGAATTAAATAAAGATAATGCTCTTGATGGTGAAACATTTCTGGATTAAAGTTTTATGTAATCTTGATTGTGAGGCATTTTTTTTATTAAAGTTTTACTTAATTTTGATGGCGAGATATTTCTGTATTAAGGTTTTATTTAATCTTGCAGGTGAAGCATTTCTAGATTAAGGTTTTATTTAATCCGGATACTGCGACATTTCTGGATTAAGGTTTCATTTAATCTCGATGACGAGACCTTTCTGGATTAAGGTTTTATTTAATCTTGAGGGCAAGACATTTCTGGATTAAGATTTTATTTAATCTTGATGCCCAGACATTTCTGGATTAAGATTTTATCTAATCTTGATGACAAGACATTTCTGGATTAAGGTTTTACTTAATCTTGATAGCTAGACATTTCTGGATTAAGATTTTATTTAATCTTGTTCAAAATATTATTTAGCGCAGTTTTAATTGTCCATAATCAAATTTTAATAAATAATGAAAATTATTTTAATTCATAATTTAAATTCTTTTGTATCATCAAACTTTTTGAGTTAAGTGGAAAAGAAGAATCAAGGTATATAAGACCGTCAATTAAAGATTATATATATATATATATATATATATATATTCGCGGTACTAAGTAGAAAGTGCCCAATATCTGCGATAGAGCTAACATATTCAGATAAATCAGGAGTTTAATGATCGAAAATTATAAACTAATACTATGCAACTGAAATATATATATATATATATATATATATATATATATATATATATATATATATATATATTTAAAAATTATAACATAAATATGTTATAAAATCACTACAAAAATACAAAAATTCTTTTAAGAATAGTAATTGTTGGTTATTGGAATTTATTCCGTATACACCAATCATGTACTTGGATATATATATATATATATATATATATATATATATATATATATATATATAATCCATATGCAAAAAGGAGAAAAATCAATAATTTATTAAACGTTTTTAAGTGAAAACCGCTACCCAATCAAACGCTAACAAACCCATTTGCTGAACATACACACATAAATGCATACACCCATATATACCTTAGTGTATTTACACTTATGTGTTTGGGCAATGTCCAGTCCACTCACTTTTATGTCAATCATTAATTAATTGCCAATTTCACCCGCCCTTAAGGAAAAACCAATTGTCACGTTCAAATTAAATTGACAGCATTTTCTACAGTTTTGAGTAAAGTTGCAGAATTCTGCCAAATTCATTTCCAATTATTAACACTTTAACAGAATTATAAAAAAAAAATATTACAGCGAAAAGAACAGTAATCAAGATTTTAAAAGGAAGAAGACTTCATATCTAAAATGACTTTGTAATAAAATTGAGGTCAATTTTGTTAAATATGTGCCGATCAGACGTCACCTTATTTCTAAGGTTAAAATCGTTGAAATTAATGAAAACATGTCGCATATAACATGCACATCAGCGAAGCAGCTTTTTATGCAGCAAATCAAATCCACTTTCAGTGATTTCTGTTCTGTTTATTTTGATTTCCGTTCACATCCAAAATTTAGTCTTTTTATTGCAATATATTTTTGTGACTTGGACATATTTAGCCGTCACGTATACTTACCTTTGTAGTCCAGACATTGGTGCGCGTTTGAAATACAGACAGCGTTATTTAAAAGAAGTATTAACAAATTGATCATTCAGTCAATTCAATTTGACAGGAATTATTTTCATTATTCCATACATTTAAGGACGTGTTTCATAATCTTTCCCTTTTTATCCCAACAATTTCAGAAAAAATAAAGGAAATAACATCAAATATACTGCAAAATGGTAGGGATGAAAAATCAGTCAAAATGTGTGGAACATTTAAAGGACAAACAGAACATGTAAGAACGATTTGAAATCTCAGTCCGATTCACTGAAGCCTGATTAATATAAGTAATGAAATCATTTCTATAGCAACAGGCCGGCTCAGTGAAGGCCCACGAAGCTAAAACAGAGATTTAGAAGTGGACGCCACTAAATTCAAACCCAAGCAGACCCTGTTAATTGCCGACAGAAGATAATAATAATAATAATAATAATAATAATAATAATAATAATAATAATAATAGTAGTAGTAATATGCCATTTCTGACCTTCGGTCGCTGGGGGCCGGAAAGAAATATTGTATACACCAGAAAAAAAAAAAAAAAATAATAATAATAATAATAATAATAATAATAATCAAAGTGACGTTGTGTCTATGGGTAGGTTGGCGTAGGGGTGACATCAGGGGAGGTATTACCTGCTTGGGTTTCAAGTTGTTACGACCAGTTCCAAACACCTCGCCTTAACATTAGCCAACACCTACCCGGCCATCGATGACAGCCATCTAAACTCTTTGTAAGCCAGTTAATGCGACGTTTCTTCCCTTTTCGCTTACCTCCCTTGCATAATGATTGCACAAAATCTATAAAATCAAAATAAACATGGTAGAGATTAAGAAATGATGTTTCGAGCAAAAAAGACGGTGAATAAAAGTGGGCATGACTAATAAAAGCCTCATTAAGAAACTGATTTAAACATCGAAGGAATTTTGTCACAGATTGAAAATCAAGTGACATTTTGTTGTCAGCTTTCAAAAAGAGAACAATCTGGAGTTGCTGTTGACATTTGGTATACAGATCTTTTCTCTTTTGCAACATCGTTCAATGTTAGTTAAAATCGAAATCATAGTCGATGTGCGCCTTTCGGGGAACACATACATTTTTTTTTTAAATGCCGGCTATTTTCAGAGTCGAATTAAAAAAAAAAAATTAATGATGCGAGCATGAACGAAATTTATTCTCTGATGTACTTAGTATTTTTTGAAGAGAAGTAACAACTTAATAAATCTGTAAACACCTTGTAGAGAGTAAAAGATTTTTCCTCCCTTAAGGGGACGCCATTGATGAAATAGAAATCAGTAAACTGAGTTCAAATCTAATCACAATTGTGATGACTCTTTCGCGGCAATGGCCTTGAGAAAGGCATGAATCCAACCCTCCCTCTGTCGTGCGATATTTCTTCTCGACCATGGACATGGTCACTGGAACACCACGACGAGAAACGGGAAGAGGTGTGTATGGAATCGAAGGTCAAATTCAGCCCCACCTTGACAATACCTACCCGCACTTGCACCTTCGTCTCTTGTCGTTCCTGTCATAAACTGGTGGGCGTTTACAGGATGATTCCGCATCAGTTTTTCCGGAATATCCGGAAGGTAATAGCCATCCACAATGGGAATGAAAACCGGTGAAACTTCAGACGACCACTAAAACAAGAGAATAAAACCAGCAATTTCACATGAATTGAAAAAGAAAATCATTTCTTATCATACAGGCTGAGTTAAAAGTAGTGAACGAAAGTCATGTTGGTAAATTAATGATAAATCTTCTTAGTATCTGTCTATATTTCTGAGATGAGGTAAGATACACTATTTACATTATTCAGATTATTGTCCTCATCTTTGTCGCCATATTTATTACAACGTTTAGGGCCCTTCAGTAAGATGAATACATAAAAATGAGATGAGGTATTATAAATATTTACATTATTCGGACTATTGTCCTCATCTTTGTCGCCATATTTTTACATAACGTTTCGGCCCCTTCAGTATCTGTCTATTTCTGGAGATGAGGTATTATGTACAATATTTACATTATTCGGACTATTGTCCTCATCTTTGTCGCCATATTTATTACAACGTTTCGGCCCTTCAGTATCTGTCTATATTTTGAGATGAGGTATTATGTACACTATTTACATTATTCGGACTATTGTCCTCATCTTTGTCGCCATATTTATTACAACGTTTCGGCCTTTCAGTATCTGTCTATATTTTGAGATGAGGTATTATGTACACTATTTACATTAGGAAAACTATTGTCCTCATCTTTGTCGCCATATTTATTACAACGTTTCGGCCTTTCACTATCTGTCTATATTTCTGAGATGAGGTATTATGTACATTATTTATATTATTCGGACTATTGTCCTCATCTCCTTCGCCATATTTATTACAACATATCGGCCCTTCAGTATCTGTCTATTTCTGAGATGAGGTATTATGTACACTATTTACATTATTCGGACTATTGTCCTCATCTTTCTTGCCCCATTTATCACACCGTTTCGGACGTTGTACGCTCTGGCCTTCTTCAGGTAGTTGCAATGTCGAACTGAACCCTTTATTTCGCTTACTGGGGTAGACTGTTCTAGTTCCACGTACCCTGTTTTTAATGGATGTCAGTTATCAGTTATCTGTTAATTTCCCCTCTGAAAGTTCTCCACTGTCTTAGTTGAGTATTGAACTCACACTCTTTGCGTCCTGTCACTGAATCTAACTAACGTCTCTCGGATATCTGTGTATGAATTTCTGGGTATTATAAAACTAATGTCTTCAGCAACCGTTTTTACCAGAGCTGTTATTGCAATTTTTGCTGTTATCATGCATGTTATTGATCAGAGCTCATATTGAAATTTTTGTTGTTATTAATTAACTTTTTTCTGGCACTTTTATTAAAGTAATTTATATTGTATTCATTTCTATGCTTGGTCGGCTCAGGAGATTTTTGTGGCCTAGCATATGTGCTGATTCCTCAAGTTTACGAATTTTCCAATGATGTTCTTTGTCTATGATTTCAACCTGATCTTACAGAGGGCTGTGATCTCCCTTCTCTCTCAAATGACTGTGGTCAGCCAAGCCTGATTTTTTCACTTCTCCTCGTGTTACAGCTTTCTGGTGTCCTTGAAGCTTTACCTTAAGGGGGCGGCCTGTCTCTTCTTTATATTTCTTTCCGCAGCTGCACGGGATAGCGTACACACTGTCTTTAGTCAGGTACTCCTCTATGGGGGGTCTTTTTCGGGAGAGATATCTGTGAAGTGTCATCAAGCTTTTGAAGGTTGTCCTGATGTTATATGGACCGTAGTTTTTTCTCTGATAACCCCTTCACATAAGGCAGGCAGACTGTTTTCTGAGTGTTGTTGTGCTTCTCTTGTACCCGCCTATCCCAGTTTTTTAAAAACATGGCATGTGGAACTAGAACGGTCTAACCCAGTGAGCGAAATAAAGGGTTCAGTTCGACATTCCAACCACCTGAAGTAAGCCGGAGTGTACAACGGCTGAAACGCTGTAATAAATATGGCGACAAAGATGAGGTCAATAGTTCGAATAATGTAAATTAATGATTAATCTTCTTGATCAGTTACTTTTGACTCATCCTGTATTTTACAAAACGCCTACGAAATCAACCAAACACGGTTGGTAAACTCAATCAGAGTTTGACAATTAGATGTCACAAAGTTTGTTAGCGACTGCAAATTCATTGCCTTAGCAACAGTAAGGTAACTTCTTTGCAGGGCGAAAACAACACAGGTGGAAATGACTTGTGATGATTGAAGGAAACTCTCGTTATAACACAATCACTTTTTCATGTCGGAATTCATAAAAAAATTTTCAATTCTCTATTTTTTGTTCTTTAATTCGAGAGAAGTGTAAGTATTAATTTCAAGTTAGATGGTCCAATTTATGTTGAGATCTATTTATATGGTTTTTCAAAGTAGTCCAAAGCAAAAAGGCTTTATTTATTTATGATACACATTTAAAAAAAAGAGAAAGGTTTTCATTTTTTATTAAATTAAAATATTTTTAATTTTTAAATTTTTTTCATATTTTATAATGAAATTGTTTTGTTTAATGTTTTTATCTTAGGCAGAAGCTCTGATATTTCTCAATTTGATTTGTCAGAGAATTTATTTCAATTTCTATTTTCATTAAATTCTTATGTGTATTATGGTCAATTCCAGATCCTGTGGCAAATTGGGCAATTAACACAAATGTCAAGTTTAATTTATAAAATAATGCTGAAAAACAACAGCTTTGGAATATATACATTGACTGTATATCGTATTATGGGAATACTCGGAGATATATTTGAAATCAGTAGCATTTCTTCGTATAATAAATATATGAACATGCAGGATTATGTTAAAATATTTAAATGTAAAACTTTAGAGAACTTAAAGGAAAGCTTATCGTCTGCAAAGGAAATTAAATGGCGGTAAATAATCTACTTCGTCCAGAAAGGATAGCAAAATCAAGAAAAATCGAAATTTCTTTTTTGCGTATTTGACGAATAGTTCAACCATGATTTCAAAGATTTTTATCATTTTAGAATGGAAAGCAATTATTTGAAAGTTAAGATCAACTTTCATCTTGATGTGAAACTGAGGAGTTAATAAGCTAAGGTTTCAAAACCATGAAAATGACAACGATTTTGATTAAGGTAGAAAATCATAGAAGCAAAGCGAAAGAAGAAGAAGGAATTCTTTAATTAAAAACAGCAGACAACAGGAAAGAGCAATGGAATTGGTTAAATCATCAAGCCGAAAACAGAAAATATTTCTTCATTTTGTTCTCATTTTTAAATTTATATTTCAAAAAAAATGTCAAATCATCTGAGATTTATATTTTCAAACTTTCGTCATTTATTTTAAATTTAAAAAATAAAACATATTTTCTATAAAAAATATGATTAAATTTTGAACGATTAAATTTTGTTGATTAAAAAACTAGTTATATTAGAATTTCTATAACGTCAACTCATAATTAATATAAAATGGCTGTAATTTTTAAAATACTTAAAGATATCTTACTGGAATTCTCCGAGGTTTTTTATAAACACTATTGGACTCTACTTTGAGCAATAAGAATGTATAATTCTCCAAGTTTAACAGAAGAATCGTTTGATGAAATCGATCATAAACGAAAATGACATGTTCATCATTAATTAATCATAGCTAAGGATCAGAAGCTCATGAAGGATTGAAATGAAATATATATATATATATATATATATATATATATATATATATATATATATATATTCAGGATCATTTTCCAACTTATTCAAGATGATCTTCGCCCTCTCTAACCTTCTAACTTTCTGTCCTGGAGTAACAAGGTGCCTCACAGGTTTTTCACGTACGATTTCATTTTCAATTTTTTTTTCACTGCTCTTTGGACTGTCATAGCTGAAACTCCTCTCTCACGTGCCAAACGTCTTATGAATTGAGTTGGATCTTTTCTAATTGATCTCTTTTAGCTCTAAGTTGAAATGATGATCCCTCTTCCTGTTATGACCTCCTGATCCAGTTTTCCTCTCTACTGTTCTCTCTTTTTTTAAACTTATTCACCGTTCTCTTAATGGTTCTTGAATGGACTTTGAAGATGGAAGCCATAGTATGAATGTTGGTACCATTACGGAATGCCTGAATGATCTTTTTCCTCTCACCATTGCTCGTTTGGGATGATAGTGGTGCAGAAAAAACGATTTTAACCTGTTCTCTTTCTAGCTGAATAACCCAAAGGGTTTTTCAGTGATTCTTAGGACAAATGGTGTCAAGTTGGCTAAACGTCTTATCTGAAAACCTGGAAAAAAGAAACTCATTTAGTTTAGTGGTTTTTAGATATTAAACATTTTTGGGATGGACAATTTATGCTGTTACACGATTTGGACAATTTTTTTGTTACACCCGATATATATATATATATATATATATATATATATATATAATATATATATATATATTTAATAAAAAAAAGGATTAAATTTTTTAAATGCATTTATAAATATAATTGTTTTTATAGAAAAAAAAAATTATAAAATAAAATATCAATTATTTAAAATAGATATATATTTGAGGAAATATATAAAATTTCATTTATTTGAAAAAAAAAAACAGAGAACATTCATCAAATGGATGTCTTTTGTAAAAAATTTTTGACATATACAAATATGAAAAAAATTAATTTTTTTAATTAAATTGGGATGGAAAAAAAATATTTTTCAATTTAAAAAGAAATTTATTCATAAAATATATACAAATAAAAAAAATGAAATATTTTTCATAAAAACAATAATATTTTTATATATATAAAAAAATGAATTCAAAAATATTTTCAAATATGAACAAATAAAAAAAAATATATATTTGAAAAAAAAATAAAAAAATTTTAAAAATCAAAATTTGTTTTTTTTTTTTAAAACAAAACAAAAATCAATTCAAAATCCGTTTTGATTAAATTTCCTAAATATATTATATTTATATATATATTTAGAGAATAATAAATATATATATATATATAAAATAAATTTTATAAATGTATATAATTTTTTTATTAAATTTAAATTATTTTTTAAATATATATAATTAAAAAAACAAAAAACAATTAAAAATAAAGACATTTTAAAATTTCAAAAAAATTTTCAAATTTTGAATGTTTTAAAAAATTTATTTTTGTGAAATATGTAGTATTAAAAATTTTGTTATTTTATAATTAAAAATAAAAATAAAATATTAAGTTTGAATATAAACAAAATTTTAATTATATAATATAAAAATAAATTTAATATGGAAAAAATATATTAAAATAAATTTAAAAAAATGGAAAAATAAAAAAATAAAAAATAATTTAATATATATTTTTTATCTTAAATATATTTTATTTTTATTAAATATATTGATTAAATACAATATATTTTAAAAATTTAAAAAAATAAAAAATATTTTTTTTTTTATTATTAAATTCCAAATATAAAGCAAATTTAAATATTTTAAATTATAAATATCACTTCTAATGATTTAGTTTGAATTTAATTTCTTTAAAACAAAAAATTTTTTTTCATTTTTCAAAAATTTAAATTTTTAATCATATCAAATTTTCCAAATAAGAATTTATATACAAATTTTTTTTTTATTTATTTTTTTTATATTGAAAATATTTCAAAAATCATTTTAAATAATATATCAATAAAAAATTTGATATCAAAATCTTTTTTAAAATTTTTTTTTATTCAAACATTTTTCCAAATTTAAAAAAAAATAAATTAATGTTTTTGAAAAAAAAAAATAAAAAATTATAATTAAAATTTTTATAAAAAATAAAATATTTTTTTTATTTGAAATTGAAAAATTTTTTTTATTTTTTTAAATTTTAAATATTTAAATATATATTCATAAATATTAAAATAAAAATATCTAATATTTAAAAAATTTAATTATTTATATGTTTTTCAAAAATATATTTATATTTAAAATATATAAATACAAAATTAATTTGATTCAAATGTAATAATTTTTATTATTTTTTTGTATTCATCGAAATTCTTTTCAAATTTATTGATTCAATAAAAAAAATCGAATAATTCAAATCAATAAATTTTTAATTAAAAAAATATGGTAAAAATATTTATTAAAATTCAATTATCAACAAAAAATTTTTATATATATTAAATATATATGCAAATAAATACTTTTTAATAATTTAAGTTTTATATTGAATTAAGCATTTCAAATTTGAAAGCACATAAATTTTTATATAATATTTTTTAAAGTTTAAAAATTTTTACATTTTTTTTTAAAGTATAAAATCTTTTTCTCAAATATTGTAAGATTAAAAAATAAATTAAAAAAAAGCCATTTAATTAAATAATTTAATTTTTGATCCTTTTTTTTTAACAATAATATATATATTTAAAAATATATCAATATATATATTAATATATATTTAGAAAAATCTTATAAATAAAAGAAAAAAAATGAAAAAAAGAAAATTTTTCAATGTTTTTATAATAAAAAAAAATGATTTTTCTTAAAAAAAAAACTAAAAGTATTTTGAGTTTATTCTTCCCCAAAAAAAAAAGGAATAAAATATAAGAATGATTGAAATAATTTATTTATATTTAAAAAATATTTTAAATATATGTAAAAATATATATATTTGTTTTGAATATTTTATTATGAAAACTTATAAAAAAAATTAAATTTTCCAACAAAAAGGAAAAATATTTATAGAGATATGAAAGTAATTTTATGTGGTTACGCCAACAGAAAAAAAATAAACTTTTGAAATTTTTTCAAAACAAATTATTTTAAAAAAATAAATAAGTATATTTGGAGAAAAAAATACAAATCATTTAATTTAATGAAAATAAATCAAAAAAATAAATATGACGTTCATTTTCAACCTTTTTTCATTTTCAGGAATAAAAAAAAAATGAGGTTTGAAAAATGATTAAAAAATTAATTAAAATTTTTTAACTTTAAAAAAAGAAAAAACAAAAAAAATTTTTAAAAAAAAAAAATTTCTTAAAATCCAAGGTAAAAAGCCATGGTGTTTATATGGTTTTGCAGAACGAAATGATAACTAAAAATGATAAAAAAAAAATTGAAAATTTTTTCAAAAAATTAAAAAATTTTACAAAACAAATCTTAATTTTAGAATTTATATTCTCAATGATTTAAGCATTTGGCAAAATAAAAAAATTTTTTCCTTTGGATAAATTAAAAAAATTATTTAAAAATTAAAATTTAAATTTTCAAAAAAAAAGAAACATTTTTTTTTTTTTATGTTTTTTTTAAAAGACTTGAACAAATAAAATTTTTAAATATAAAAATTTTAAAAAGATTTTTTAAAGAATAATCCATAGTTGGTTTTAAAATCCTAAATATAAATGTTTAGAAAAAAGCCATTATTAACTGAAACGACTTTAAAAAAATCCTCTAAGAAGATTGTAGATCAATGGTTTAGTCCAATGGGCGTCGTTATAAAATTCCTATTTTTCAGACAAAAAGAAAATATCCGATTTTTATATTATCAGTCGGAATTTTTGACGGACATAAGCCAATCATATTCCAGTGTTGGGAACACATGTTTTTTTTTAAATATTCCATTATATTAGAAAAAATTATTTCTTTTAAAAAAAACTAAAATATTTATAATTATATAAAACTTCCTTTTAATTTCTTACATAAATTTACGTCTTTACTTAAAGATTTAAAAAATGGGAGAAAATTTTTTTTTTTTTTTTGCTCAAAATAATGTACCTTTAAAATTTAAATTCTTAAAGAATCTTATTTTTTTACTGCATTGAAATAGGTTTCATTTTTAAGTTTTTCTTAGCGTCAAATTTTATAATTATTTCCATGTGTTTTAATATTATTTTTGATTAAAATCCGATATTTTAAACGTTTATTGGGAATGACGATAAAAAAATAAAGAAAATTTAAGACGATAAAATACGCCCATTAAGCAATTATCTTTGATCAGGAGGTTTTGAGGAAATTGGATCAACATTTTTTTTGTATGTCTTTTTAGGTCCACAATGAAATCAAAACACCAAACAAACAAAATTTTAATTGAAAAGGCTATCTTTAAATATATTCAAAAACTTTTGTTACAATTACTATGAAAAAAAAAAAAAGTCATTTTAATTTTTAATTTTAAAAAAAAAAAAAATATGATTTTTATATTTTTATATAAATAAAAAAAAAAATTATTACCTTTCAATACATTTTGAAAAAAAAAAAATATCTTCAGCAATATTTTTAAGAAAAAAAATATTACCAACTAAAAAAAATTTGTCTTATCAAATAACGCATTTTGATGTTGATATATCAAAAAAAAAGGGTATAATTTTAAACTATCATATTTCTATATAATTTAATGATAAAATTACAACTGGGGTCAAAAATTTTGAAAGTGTAAAATTTTTTAATACCAGCATTAAAATAAATTTTAAAAAAAAAAATTGTACCAGCAATGAATTTTTTCCCTCAAAAAAATTATTACCAACAAAAACATTTTTGCAAAAAAAAATATTACCAGCAATACATTTTTTTGCATTTTCTGAAAAAAATTACAATAGCAATACATTTTTAAAAAAAAAATGAACCAGCAATACATTTTTTGAAAAAATATTAAAGCAATATATTTTCAATAAAAAAAAATTACCAGTAATACATTTTCAAAAAAGATATTACCAGTAATAAATGTTTTTGTTAAATTTAATTGCCAACGCGTTTTTGAAAAAAAAAAATATTACCAGCAATACATTTTGAAAAATTACCAGCAATATGATTAGGAGGTTAAAAGGAATTGGAACCGCATTTAAAAAATATTACCAGCAATACATTTCTGACAAAAAATATTACCAGCAATATATTTTCGGTAAAAAATATTGCCCACAATACATTTTTGAAAAAAAATATTGCCAGAAATACTTTTTGAAAAAAAAAAAAATTACCAGCAAACACACTCTTGAAAAAAATATTACCAGCAATACATTTTTGGAGGAAAAAATATTACCATCAATAAAAATCTTATCGGCACTAAATAACCTATTCAGGTTTATATGCTTACGGCATATAAACCTCAATAGGTTCCAAACGAAACCAAACGAAACCGACTTTAAATTCTAATCCTCACTTAGCCTTTTCGTCTACACCTTCCAGCACTCACTGCTCTCTTTCTCACTATCATGTATATATATTAAACGAGTTAAAGAGATAATGTAAGAAATACAGATTGTAAGAGAAAGAGAGGAGAGAAGAGAGGTGCTTACTTCAAGGTCGGCCAAAATTATTCTTTTTAATCTTTCAGGATCAATACTTTTCAAGCATCTTTTGATTTCCACTGTGGAATTCTGCAGACAGCGAAGGCTGGACAAGAAGAGCTTGTAATGCAAATTAGATCTGTCAGGATATTTCTTCACTGCCCAGTGAGCTAACGGAGATCCACTCTGTTGTATAACCCGATGGAAAAGTCCTGTAAAAGAAATCAAATCATTGCAATCAAGGCCCATGAAAATGTATCTTTTTGTCATAAAGTTTAAGTAAAGTCTCATTAGAAAGAATAGATTGAACCAAATTCAACTCGTGGAATATTCATTATCTATTTATCTATCTGTGTCTAATCTTCAAGATATTTCATTTGTGTCTCGTCTGTCCTCTGGGAGCGAAATACTAATATTAATCAGTCGAGTCAGTAACAGAAATTGGACGAATGTCACGTGTCATAATTTTGTACGTCATATATTATCACCTTTTCCATCTAGAAATCTGTTACTCACCTTTGGCTAAAGGGGAAACTAAGTGTAGTCCGACACTTGCACCTCCGGCACTGTGTCCATCGATTGTAATATGATCTGGGTCACCCCCGAAATGAATGATATTCTCTTTTACCCATCGGAAGGCGGCAATTTGGTCAAGCATCCCATAATTCCCCGGAATTATGGAATTAGCCGAAGACAAAAAACCTGAAAATAAAATGAAAAAATAAAATGGGCAAAACAGTCAAGAAATCATCAGAAATTAGGAAAAATTAATAAAAAGAATGATGCAAAAAGTTTCTTAAAGACATTTAAGAAGTTCATATGAGACAATAATTGGATTTTTTTACTTACTTTACATTAATAGTCGAAACATTACGTTTTTCGCGGATTTATTTCCTCTTAGAAAGTTATTTAATAGTTTATAAAAACATTAATAATTAATAATTGAATTAATCACTTAAACAATCGGATTTAAGTTTTTTTTTTCAACAGCTGTTTGTTTTGTTTTAACTTTCTTAAAGTGAAATAAATTTCTGGAAGAAGTCCTTACATGAAAATAATGGCATATTTTTAATTATAATAATTAATATAATGGCCAATTTTTAATAGCAGATAAATAATTATAATGATTAAAATAATGGCCTGTTTTTAATGGCAGAGAAATAATTATAATGATTAAAATAATGGCCTGTTTTAATAGCAGAAAAATAATTATAACAATTATAATAATAGCATGTTTCTCATGGCACACACACACACACACACACACACACATATATATATATATATATATATATATATATATACACAAAGTTACAATGAGTAAAATGTTTTCAGAGAGAAAATATTTAAGTTTTTTAACATCTGCAAATATTCATTTTCATATTACAATTCATTCCAAGTATTCGGCTCGTGAATGATAGGGAGGGTTTATTATAATAGAATAATGATAGAGAGGGTTTATTATAATGAAATAATGATAGGGAAGATTTATTATAATAGAATGATGATAGGGAGGGTTTATTATAATAGAATAATGATAGAGAGGGTTTATTATAATGGAATAATGATAGGGAAGGTTTATTATAATAGAATCATAATAGGGAGGGTTTATTATAATAGAATCATAATAGGGAGGGTTTATTATAATAGAATAATGATAGAGAGGGTTTATTATAATGGAATAATGATAGGGAGGGTTTATTATAATAGAATCATAATAGGGAGGGTTTATTATAATAGAATCATAATAGGGAGGGTTTATTATAATAGAATAACGATAGAGAAGCTTTATTATAGTAGAATAATGATAGAGAGAGTTTATTATAATAGAAAATGATAGGGAGGATTTATTATAATAGAATGATTATAGGGAGGGTTTATTATAATAGAATGATGATAGGGTGGGTTTATTATAATAGAATGATGATATGGAGAGTTTATTATAATAGAATAGTGATAGGGAGGGTTTATTAGAACAGGATTAAAATTTAGGTGTTTTACATCACATACTGATTTTCTTCAAGTCGTATCAAGGTGCATATATACAAACACACACACATTATCCTATTTGATTATATTTCACCCTCCCCGCCCACCGAATTTAATTTTATTTAATTCGCGAACTACGAATTTCCTATGACAGTATGCTTTAGGACCAAGAAGCTGGAATTTATATGTAAAATTCCGAAGGAGTCAAGATCATCTGAAGTGAGAAATTTTTATAAGATTTCTCTGATATAAAGTGGTTGTTTTTTAGCATTTAAAAATGTTTGTTAATTAGCAAAAATGAAGGAACTTAAAGCAAAGTCTTTCATTTTTACTAATTTTTAATTCATTGCTTACAGTTACGTGTAATTATAATAGCTATATTCTTTGACACTAACAGCCAAGTAAACGATCGTGAAGTCTTCAACAGAAATACTTTCAAAACTCAAGGAAAGATTTCTCGTCATATTGGGAGTTTTCCTCCAAATTTACTTCATATCAGGCACAAAGTTGCCTCGGTTTCATATAAGGAAAAAGGAAAGACTAAGTCTTTTCGGAACTTACTGAACCGTTGAAATGACTTGGCAGCTTTCGCTTTATTTATGAGAATCCTCCGACTAGGGACTGTGATATTGTCATTGATGCAGGGAAAACACTAACAGAAGCGCATACAGAACCCTTCAAAATGCACAAAATGCACATAAATCTGTAATCATTATTGATCAGTATCATTCTCCTCCATCATAGGAGGAGATGAAGGTCTCTCGAAAATCGCCGAAACAAATGAGAAAATTTTCTCTTCTGTGCATAACAATTGAATAATTTATATCGCTAGGAGACAGCAAGTCTAGATCAGGGGTCGGCAGCCTACGGCACGCGTGCTACACGTGGCAGGCCAAGCAATTTCCAATGGCACGCAGCCCCAAATGACATCACGAAATCCGAACCAATAACTCCTACAACACAATGAAGATATTTAGCTGTTTCAATTTTAATATATACTAAAGTATATATACTACTAGCAGCATGGCCCGGCGTTGCCCGTTCTTGTATTCAAAAATCGTACGACTCATACAGCATCACTTGACTTAAAATATTTTTGCCCTTCCTTGCTTTTTTTTTAAAGGAGTTCCCTTTGCCGTGCTGATGTTGCTACATGCCTTACTTCTTGCCTATCTCACACTGCAAATTTTTTTTTTCTAAGCTCTATACTAAACATTAAATCTGTTACGAAAAAAGAACTAAACAAAATGAACACAAAAAGATCAGCTTTAAAAAAGGACTCGTAACTGGAAAAACCGAATGAAAAAAAGAATGTTAACAACAAATACTTTTTCACATCCAACCCAGTTCTGCGGAATCAGAATCAACGTTGAGTTTAAGCAAGCGAATGAGCCAATTGGAGTAAAGTGCCATGCAGATTTAAATTTTTCCCACTTGTGACGAATGCAGCTATCGATTTTTTTGCATGCTAGTTAACATTCGTGTCAGTCAGCTGTTGGCTCTTACGCTGGCCAATAGTATTTTCCTGCCTTTTCGTGGCAGCCAGCTATTGGCTCTCACTCTGGTCAGTACATAATGGCCGCAAACTACAGGAAAACTGCCGTAGAAGCATGAAAAAAATCGATTATTTTCACTATCGATGGAAGTTGGGAAATGCAAAGTCGGTCTTTGCCTTCCCGCTGACTTGGAGCATGTGCATGTAAATTTTGGTGTAAATCCGTCGAAATTTGCGGCCGTGCATACGTCACCCCCCTCCCACACACACATATCCTGCCTTTTATAGATAGAGATATATTACTGTATAAAATCTATTGTAGAACAGGTATATTGACCTTGAGTTGTATAAAAATACGTATGCTGTTTGATTTTAAAACCCTAAGTCGGTACATAGCAAAATTTGTCGACAAATTCCGTATCGAGGAGTACTTTATAAGTAAAAGACTAACCATGAGGAAGAAAAAATCTGATTTTCTCTCTCTCTCTCCTTGAACCTTTTTTCTATTGTTCACTCATTACAATTAGCATAGCTAGTGGGTGGGGGCGTGTGAAAGTCGGTTAAACCTGAGGTTGACAACATGTGGCACGCCAAGCAATTTCCAATGGCACGCAGCCGCAAATGACATCACGAAGTCCGAATCAATAACTACAACGCAAAGTTGATAATGATTTTCCAAGCGTAGCTTGATGTATAAACAAGGTATAGTAATGGCAATCAGGCGATGATCGAACTTTAATCATAAATTGTTGTAGCGAGACAAGCGTAATGGTTAGCAAGCATGTCTCACTACAACAATTACGACTGGGTAGTGAGTTCGATCCATTTTGGTGCCCTGTATTTCGGCCGCAAATGACATCCAAGCTACGCTTGGAAAACTACTACAACAGTTGATATTTAGCTGTTTCAATTTTAATATATACTAAAGTATATATACTATATATTACTATATAAAATCTATTGTAGCACAGGTATATTGACCTTGACTTGTATAAAAATACGTATGCTGTTGGCACACTGAATGATTTTAAAACCCTAATTCTGCACTTAGCAAAAGGTTGCCAAACCCTCGTCTAGATGATACTGGCATACCAAAATGATTTCATCGTATCAAAATGAAATCAGTTTCAGTCATAACTTTCTATTTATATGTATTGATTCGACGACTAAGAGTCTTCAGTCACCTACATTGATAACGGGAATTCTTTTATCTTTCAACTACATCTGACAGCAAGGCCTTTGATCAGGAGGTTTTGAATAGCATGGAACCACTTCTTAATTACTGGTGTTTCCAGGTCCTCCCTGACCCGGTGTGGTAGCACCTGTCAGGATCTCAGCTATGGGCAAATAGTTACCCCTCCAAAAGGAGTCAAAACACTATGAAAGTATAAAAATAGGTTTTAATATCAGCAATACTTTTTTGGAAAATTATTACCAACAGTAAAATTTTGTAAAAGAAAAATATCACTAATAATAGATTTTTGAAAAAAAATATAACCAGCAGTATATTTTTGGTAAAAAATTTAAACCAATACAGTTTTGGAAAGAAAATATTACCAGCAATACATTTTTGAAAAAAAATATTACCACAATACATTTTTGGTAAAAATATTACCAGCAATACAATTTTAAAAAAAATATTACCAGCAGTACATTTTTGAAAAAAAGAAATTGCTAGCAATACATTTTTGGAAAAAATATTACCAGCAATACATTTAAAAAAAAAAAACATATTACCAGCAATACATTTTTTTTTAAAAATATTACCTGCAATACATTTTTGGAAAAAAAAATTGCCAGCAATACATTTTTTAAAAAAATATTACTAGCAATACATTTTTGAAAAAAAAAATTGTCAGCAATACATTTTAAAAAAAAAATATTACCAGCAATACATTTTTTGAAAAAAAAAATTGTCAGCAATACATTTTTAAAAAAAAATATTACCAGCAATACATTTTGGTAAAAAAAAATTGCCAGCAATACATTTTTGAAAAAAAAAATTACCAACAATACATTTTTGGAAAAAAAATATTAGCGGCAATAAAAATCTTGTCGGCATTAAATAACACACTGAGGTTGATATGCCGTAAAGCAAAGCAAAGCAAACCTTCTTTCCTCTTTACATTCTTTTTTCTGTAATATAAAATGATCGAAAATAAATGCATATGGCTATTCAAAATAGACATTAAAAATTCATGAGATCCTCATTCTATGATTATGGTTATTTATTATGTCCTTCTTTCCTCCTCCTGGGTAAAACGATAAACTACGACAAACCAAACCAAACCAAACCAAAACAAATATCGCATTTCTTTTTCCGAAGTTTTTAACGGACACACATTGTTCTTGGCCTATTTCCGGTCTGATTCTGCGGTGTGCCCGATTCATCCCGAAGGAGTTTACATTCATTTGCACCTGGCTTCTTATGCAGTGCTATGATAATAGATCTACTTAGGTCTTCCGGTATATCACCAGTGTTGTATATTTAATTTATTATGTTTGTAATCTTGTCAATGTCGAAATCATCGAAGACTGCCAGCATCTTTATTAAAATTCCGTCTCGTCCTGCTGCTTTGTTCGTGTTTAATTCAACCAGTGCTGCTTCGACTCCAGATTTTAATATTCCTGGTTTTTCAATATTTCTCTATATTGCAAACTGTCCTCTTTCATCGTGGAAGATTTTCACCGATGTATTCGTTCGATCTCTGAAATATTTTTCTTTCTCTAATACCAATATCCCGTCCTTGAATTTTATACATCCTTTTGATGAACATGTCTTTTCTCTTGCTAGTTCTCTTATTTTCTTGTGGATATCTGCTTTAACAAAATATTTTAAAACATACAAAAACAAACCATTCAAGTAGACAGTGAAGTCGGTGGAGGGAAATCAAGATTTTAAATCATCAGGCACTTAAGAAGGCTCGAGATTTTTCTTCCGAATCAGTTTGAATAAGTCTTCCATTGTATACTATTTATGAAGTGAGAGGCCCTCACCTTCCTGTTGGCGGCAGAGTTTGCTGCAGTGTTCATGAGGCATGTCACCCCAGAGACTTACATGAAGATGACGCATTACTATATAGTGGACTATGATAAGTTTTTAGCCACCCTTGATTACAACAATTTTGGCTTGTTTAATAACAGTTCTTCTTTTATTTCTTTCCAGACAATACCGTGTTAGTACCAAGCTACTCTCATCTATGGACGATAGTTGATTTATATTTTGCAAAGAAAGTTCGGGGAAGTAAGGAAATGGTTGAATTTCAACAATGGCAAATAATAGGATGGCATCAGTGTGGCAAGTCAAATAGAGAAATTTCTAGGTTTTTCCAGGTTAATCATCAAACGGTTAATAATATTGTCAAGAAATTTAATGAAGAAGGCCATTGTTGTGTGGAACAACGTTCAGGAAGACCAAGCATCGTGTCTGAGCGAATGAAAAGGGCGCTGAAGAGGGAAGTCATCAGAAGCCGTTGTCAGAGCGTCAAAGATGCCGCCAACAAGACTCTGAAAGAACTAGGCTATCAAAGAAGAGTTGCAAAAAAGAAGCCCTTGATTTCAGAGGTTAACAGGAACAGGCATATGGACTGGGCAAGAGAATTCGAGAACAAAGATTATGAATTTTGGCGGTCTGTAATTTGTTCAGATGAAAGTAAATTCTGCCAATATTCTAATTCGAAATTGGTTTATGTTTGGAGAAATGAGAATGAGACTTGAAACACTAAATGTCTGCAGGCGACCGTGAAACATGGAGCGATTGGAGTAATGGTATGGGGGTCACTGTCTGGTCTGGAGGGAAAACTGAGCTGATTCTTGTTGACGAGCGGTGAAATGGTCCAAAATACTGTTAAATATTAAAGAAAGGAATACTCTCACTATTTGAAACCAATCAGATTGACAAGAATATCTACCTTTTTCAAGAAGATGGAGCGCCATGTCATACGAGCAAAGAAGCAAAGGCCTGGAAGGAATCGCAAGGAATCAAGTTACTTCCATGGGTAGCCCAAAGTCCTGACATGAATCCAATAGAGTACGTTTGGAAGCACCTTCACCGAAGACTTCGAGAGCATGCAACCAAAATCACGTCAGTGGCAACCCTTAAAGAAACATTGCTAAAGGAGTGGCAAAATATGGATCAGACGATAGTTGATAACTTGATCAAATCCATGAAAAATCGAATCACCGAAACTAGCAAATGGAGAAGCTAGTCCATACTAGTTCCAAATGCTGTTTGTTTATGTTGAATAGGGATTACGTAATTAAATTTTGAAATAGAATGTAGTTTATTTCTCCTGGCTAAAAACTTTTCTTAGGCCACTGTATATAGGATATTGTGTTATGTAAATATGTTTATATAACCTTTACTGTTTGGGCTCATTGAAAATGAAAATAATTTATTAACATCAACTGGTTAATACCAAGTGCAATACATTCAGACAATACCGTGTTAATATCAAGCTACTCTAATCTATGAATGATAGTTGAAATTTTCAATTACGTGGAAGTGAAATTGGTGAATTTCAACGAGGGCAAATAAAGGATGGGTAGCTGCAATTTCCTGATATGGATCCAATAGTTACGTTTGGGAGCACTTAGCGTGCAACGAAAATCACATCAGCGGCAACTCTTAAAGAAACATTGTTAAAGGGTGGCAAAATATGGATCAGACGATTGTTGATAATTCGATTAAATTCATGAAAAATGAATACAAGCACTAGCAAAAGAACTCTTTACTAGTTCCAAATACAATTTATATTTGAGTAAATGCCGTAATTAAATTTTGAAATTGGATGTAAATTTTATTTTTCCTGGCTAAAAAACTTTTCTTAGGCCACTGTAGAAAACTTGTGTTTATATTCCTATCATACTGCATAACAGTGGTCCCTTCCCAAAAGGAACATCACCGGGAAAGCTTTTTATGAAAGAATCCTCATAGAGCGTCCTCGGCATCAAAAACAGAAACATTCATGTTGTTCATTCATGAAAACGCTAATGATTGTAGTTGAATTCTTTTTTTTCTTGCAACGGCAAGAGCTCAAAACCAAAAAAAACAAAAAGAATTTTCAAAGATGCAGTTGGTGACAAAGTATTGTCATCATTTTCAGTAAAACTAATTTATATAAATGAATATATTGTCCTGGTAGCCAAAATTGTTGCTGCATTAAATTTTCGACAGGTGGAATAATTCTGCTTTGAAATACAAAACCAAATATTTGAATGGCAAGAAAAGACAGAAATGGTTGTTACTCAAAAAAAATTTTTCTCAGAATGAATTTAAGATTTTGATTTGTCAAATGCCGAAAGATGTTCAATCGAACTCAAATATTAAATAATTGATCTGTTCTTCATGTCCTAAATGATTTTTATATTTAGAATATAACAGCCGAAAGTATGGGGCACCCAGTGCATTCAAACTTACTATGGAAATTGTTAATGTCACAGTCTAAGGTGTTGATAACATTCAGAAGACTTGTTCAAAGGGAGTTTGTTTGATGTGACTTGTTATCGCAGTGGATTTGCAATAGGCTTATTTACTGGATTGAAGTAAAAGGCATACATCAAGTCTTCTCACCTTTGGCTTTATGTACCAAAACTACAGTTTTCCAACAGTCTATCTGCAAGGAGACCACAAAATACGTTGCTCGGTCAAAAAGAATTATTTGGGTTGACACAAAAAAGCAATAAAATACACGTGGTCGAGGGAAACCCAATCATCCATGATCAATTGCGATTATGTTGTCGGACTGGAGGAGTCGATCAGCGTTAATTTCCTGGAAACCATACCACGGGTTGAAGCCTTGTGAGTGAAATAGACGATATTTTAATTCAAATCCGTGCTGGCCTTGTTTTAGTTTTGTCTTCTCTGGCTAAACTGTCATCTTTCACAAAATGATCACAGGTTCTGTGGGTGTTGAATAATGCCTGACAAGTGTCTACAATAGGGATTGGTTAACGCCCTTGTAGAAGGGAAAGAGGGCATAAAGGATATTTCATGGCAATTAAGATTTCAAAAATTCTTTCAAAAGATTCTCATCCTGGCTGATTTCGATTTGTTCAATACACATTCTGTTCTTCCTCTATATGGGCGGCCTGGTTGTTTCTATTACATTTAAAATGCCCATTAACTTCTCAGAAATTCTTATGGGGGTCAAGGTTGTCATGCAACTTCAGTGTGTCTTCGAGGCAATCATCCTGATTGCGATTAGCGGGAAATCTGTTAATTTCCATGATTCCGGAAATTCCAACAGACTTTTAATTCAAATCCCCACCGCAGGTCATCTTTGAAATGATCTTCAAAAAAAAAAAGAATATATCATCCTGGCTTTATTTGTTTTTTTGTTTTCTGAATGTGGGAGATTTATTAAAAAAACTTTATATATGAAAGATTCGTTTTTTTTTTTTTTGATTTCTGAATATTTATTAAAAAGATATATATGAAAGAACAGTTTTATTTATATTTATATTTTTCATATATATATATATATATATATATATATATATATATAATGAGGTCTATTGTCTGCTTCGTCTGAAGTATTTATTTATTTGTATCAATAGTTCCGAAAAGTGTGGATGGTCCGGCACAGGCCCTCAACATTTTCATCAAATCACTTGTGTGGGCTTTCTGGCGGTTTAATCTCAGCAGTTTTCAATCTTACTCGTCTTCAAGAAGCGAGAGCAAGATCTAAAAGGTCAGCCAATCTAACAGTGATCTCATCCCACAATACTCACTCTTGTTCCATATGCGGCCTTCTTTGTAAATCACTAGCGGGTCTTAAGTGTCACTTAAGATTATCGCAGAAAATTTCATAAGTGAATTGGTTGTCAAATCCTCATACGTCGAAATCGACGGGAGAGTCCATTATATATATATATATATATATATATATATATATATGCAAAGTGAGAGAGTGAGACAGAGAGGCAGAAGACAGACTGAGAGAAATTTTTAGGAAAATTGTAATTGTCAAATTTGATTTTCCAAAATGTTTTAATGTCAGATTGCATATTGCACATCTTGATGTACAACATTTCGTTCTTCCTTCGACTAGTGGGATGGGGACAAGTGTTCGATATAAATATGAAGAACATTAAAGCAAATAAAAATAAACAAAAAACAACAAAGATGAAGATAGTGGTAGAAAGTAAATGGACAATAATTCATTCTGGTAATTTTAATTTTTTTAGTAGAAATGCTAAAATATATATTGAGATACACACTAAGATCTATCTCATTCTGTTCATATCTATCTATCTATCTATCTATCTATATCTATCTATCTATCTATCTTTTTCAAATCGATGTATCTATCTTTTTTCAAATCTATCTATCTATCTATCTATCTATGTATTTAACTCTTTTCAAATCTATCTATCTATCGAGTCTATTCATATATATCTATGGATTTTCATATCTATCTATCTATCTATCTAGCTAGCTAGCTAGCTCAGTATGTTCATATCTATCTAAATATCTATCTATCTTAATTTGTTTATGTCTACCCGTCTCTGGAAACAGTCAAGATACTTTTTCTTTTCAAACGAGGCGAATCAAATATCAGACAAGATACTATAAAAGCTTTGAATCAGAGGCCCGTGTTTGAACATCTCTGACGTGTTTCTGTTCATTTTTCATTGGCGTGTAAGAAAAAAAGAAGACGTGTTTGCCGCCCAAGCAGCAGTTTTACTTGAACGCGACGTGGAGACCAAATTAGAAAAAGTCGTCAAATTGAATCAGTTTCTGATTAACACGATCTTCAGGTGAACAGATTGGCACGTGACAGCAAAAAAAGTTCTGCGTCTTTCGATTTGTTCTTGAAAAGAAAATTACTAGCGTTATTTTATTGTATCTGTCTATATTTCTGAGATGAGGTATTATGTACACTATTTACATTATTCAGACTATTGTCCTCATCTTTGTCGTTATATTTATTACACATGTTACAGTGAATAAAGGCGTTGGTCAGATCCAGGACCCAAAGAGTGTGAGTTCAATACCCGGTTAAGGCAGTAGAGAATTTTCGGAGGGCAATTAACAGGAAATAACTGATAACTGACACCCATTAAACATGGTATGTGGAACTAGAACTTACCCCAGTGAGAGAAATAAAGGGTTCAGTTTGACATTCCAACCAACTGAAGAAGGCTGGAGCGTACTACGGCCGAAACGTTGTAATAAATATGGCGATAAAGATAAGGACAATAGTTCGAATAATGTAAATAATGTTGTTTTATTGCTTCATTCGAATGAAATCTTTTCTTCCCATTTTTAAGTTTTGAAAAATTTTTTTTTTTTTTTCATTGTTTCTTTGCGTGTTGTGTCTTTTGTTTCCTTTTGAATATTTTCCTTCTTTTTACCATTGCAGACAATCTCCTTTTTTTTTTCTTTTCTCATTAATTATTCATCTTTTATTTATCACCGGGTCATCATTCATTAGTTTTAGTTTTCTTTTTTCTTTTTAAAAATCTTTATTTATTTTTTTTTATCCCCATTCATTCATTTACTGAATCAAGAAACCGTTATTATCTTGTAGCTGGTCCTCTTTTTTATTAATTTCTTTTTTTGTGACCTACTATGGTCGTTAATAATTACTTAAGTCTTCAATGTTAAGATAAAACATTATTTAATTACAATCGCAAATAAATACTTAACAAGAACAAAGAAGTAAAAATCAGCCAAAGATAATTAACCATTTCCGTGAATAACTTGTTAATAGCGCGGCACGTTTTAACTTCCGTAAATTCTAAATCAAACCCCAAATCATCGACGCACAATAATTCAATCTAATTCGACTGGATCGTTCCACTTAATAGTCACTCAATAGTCATTCCAGTCAGTAGCCTGACACCGCTATTTATACACATAGCGGAAAACATATATTCATAAGTCCAGAGTGTCACGCTCGAACCTCGGTTACTCATTTTCTTTGTCTATGAGACTTTCTTTCATTGTTAATCCTTTCTTTTTGAATATTAACTCCCCATAAGCCTTTCTCGTGTCTGGCCTAGACGAATAAGTGCGTAACAAGTGACAAAAGAGCTCGAAATTTTTGATATGAAATTCTACAGGAGTCCAGTGATCTCGTTTTTCACACTAACAGGTCGCCATTGAGCAAAACAGAACGCAGCAGTTTTACCTCTGATACAACATAGGAGGAAAGCTATTATAACGTTTTAAATGTGTTAGGAAATACGATAAACTGGCTATTTTATAGCAGTCGATGTGTCATCTCATATAACTATATATTTATAAATCTCAGATATGAGGATCAAATGAACTCCGAAAATTTGATTCCCGATGTTTTTCGAAAATAATAATTCAACTAAAAAATCGACTTTACTAATTCCTCGCTGAGAACTAAACTCATTCCCGGTGGCTAGCGAGACAAGCACTGAAACGAGGTGAGTGTTTTTCTTATTTAATAGTTTAACCTGTCGTAAAGTAGTACTTTCCCAGTGCATGGCGTTAAAAAAAGAAATCGGAAAATGTATATCGATATTTATTGAGATTACTTAAGTGTTGTATAATTTTAAATTAGAAAGAATAAAGAGGTTGTGTTGCTACAATCTTTCAAATGGAGAAAGCTTAGGCCATCTTGAAAATCAATATCCCAAAAGCTTGATTTAACAACGCTGGAAAAGTCGCAATTTTCCAAACCACCAAGAAAACTTTTTACTGCATAGGATTTCTTTTCCTAACTTTGTTGGGCATGTGTATAACTGTCTACTGTTTTCTGCGGATCCGAAGAATATGGTTGATCAAATTTCCTAGTGGGATGGATTTTGGGAGCTTCAGGAAGCGCTGAGACTCCGTTCTTAGACTGTTGGTTCTCTTTTATTTGTGATCTTTTAAAAAGGCGCCATTTTTTGCCGTCCTCCAACAGAAATGCGACTATCGATTGGCATTCATTTGAATTTACAGCCGAAGATTTTTCCTGAATCGTCAGCCATAGCTGGTCGATTGTGAATTCTTTCCTTCTCTCCACCCCGATAAAGGTTCTCAAATATTCACTCACACACCAAGAAATGAATGCACACAACCCTATAAATGCACAAGAACACACACACACACACACAGTTTATATATATATATATATATATATATATATATATATATATATATATATATATATATATATATATATATATATTTAGAAGCAAACATTTTTAAAGACAATTTTGTGCAACCACTTTCTATCGAATTTTTTATGGGAAGAGAACAAACATATCAACATTTACGCATGAAATCTTTCCTTTGTCCGAATTTGAAATGGAACTATTAGATGTTTGATTGAAAACTTTTTAGCTAAAGACAATCTTGAAAAAATTAGACAAAAATAAAAGCCAAAATGAGATAAAATATAAAAAAAAATCAATCCCAATCATCTACATGGTAGTATAAGTGGTGAATAAATTTATTCAGTTAAGTACCACACGTGATCCACACTTAGGCAATCATGTATCGTTTGATATCTGACTAACGTGGTTGACATTTCTTTCTGCGGTAGATTAGTTGCCAACCAAGGCTAAAGGAGCCAGTCTGTCCTGCTATTCATCCCATAACTGGGGAGTAGAAGAAGTGGGTTCATACCTTTCCCAAGGCTATTTGTGCGTAAGTGAATTACTTTTCCGTAAAGCTTACCCTATCATAATTTTTAATTAGATGCTTTAATTGGGTTATGATTTTTTCGAAAAGTAATTTATCGACATTATTTTTATTGCCAAACCAACAACGGATGAAACATACGCCCTTTGGGATTGCAAAGGAAATATTTGTCGCAGATTATTTCCACAACGCAGAGAATAAATCACTAAGTTCAGACTCGAACATCGGGGGCAGAAAGAAAAGCCAAAAACTCGATTCGCAGGTACTATCTCACAAATCAAAATGCACGTAACCAGTCAGAAAAATAACTCTCTCCAAAAAACGCGGTAGCCAAAATATACGAATTTTATTCTTCGCTCTCGATTCGAGAACACCAACTGCTTTCATCGGCCGAGCATTTTTTCCATTCGTCGACAACTGGGAGAGGACGCCCAATTTTAGCATAACAAAATTCTTTTATTAGCGACTCCTGCGACTGACTTGTTAAATATTTCGTCTTCAGCATGTTATGCGGAATACGTGCCCTTTTTTTGGTAAGTAATTTTCTTTTTCACCACATTTTCCGTCGTAGGATACAGGCGACACGCTGTCGCTTGATTTGACGAGGTAAGTCGCCGTTTTCTTCGTTATACCCTTGTACAAATTAATTGAAACAAAACGAATAATTCCATTATTATTTACTTTTTTTTCGTATTTTTCCAATGAAACATGACCCAGTGCACATGTTAGTACTTCGTATGTCCATTCCACGAAGTCGTTCCTTGCAGATTGACCACAGATTCTCGATTGGATTTAAATCAGGAGAGTTTCCGGGCCAGTCTATAGTACTTTGATTTGCTCACTGGTAAGGCTTGCCAGTGTGTTCGTGCAGCGTTACAATTTTCGTACGCTTCCTTGGAGTAACGTCCATCGCAGACAATGGCTGTAGGACAACTAATCGACAGTCGAGACAATAGTGTCTGGGCGTGATAAAAAATCTGATGCAATCACGGATGACGCAATATTTTTCAAGGCCAAACAAATTTCATCATACACCCAGAAAATAGATTCATATTACTGCACACCACTGCAAATGACCTAATCTGAGGAAAAAAATAGAAATCGATTACACCCTTTCACTCCAGTGGGTCTAAAACTGACCGAATGGTAAAAAGAAAGGAAACTAAAGCAGTTGTTTCAATTAATTTGCACAAGGGGTGTTGGTTTAGTTAGTCAGGAATGACATTTGAATAGTGAATCAGACGTAGTTTCCGTCCACTATGACACCATTTAGGTAGACATTGACCAGACGTCGGATGATAATCGTCCAGAAGACTTACTTTAGACAGGCAAATGATACCTTTCATTTTAGAATTACAGGTTAATTATTTTCTATTTAGAGCCGGTCCTCTGAGATTAGGAGTTTTAATAGATGACGGTAAGTGCATCAAAAATTTGAACATTCTTAGAATAATAATAATGGCCATTACAGTGCAAATTTTTCTGAAAGGATAATATCATTCATCCTATTACATAGTGAATGCTCTATTATTTATATCTTAACTCTGAGCAGATGAAGAGAGCTGTTATGGAAGAGATCATTAATCTGATATGATAGTGAATGCTGGACATTCTTTTGTGTTTGTTGAAGAAGAGACGTGAGAGTCCAAATGTGGTTTACAGAAGGATGCTGAGAATCCATGGACTTCAACTTTCATCCCACACTTTTTACGACCTCTAGTCCGAGATTTGGAAACACTTAAAAGGATCCTTATACTTAAAAGATTTGAAATTTTAGGTTACATAAAGAGGAAACCTATCTTTGGAAAATTTGATGTACACAAGGCAGATTAAAATGTTAAGAAGGAATTATTAAAAAGAACCTGACCTAACGAGCTTGAGCACAAATGGATGTCTTAACAGGCATTTTATAGAGATGTTTCTCAACATAAAATTTTTTCCACTCTGCTACAAAATTTTCGAAATTTAACTTTTGAAGGTGGACGTCCTGAAGGGACACAGATTAAAATTAAAAAAAGTTTTTTATATTTTATTTTTTTTACCAATATTTAAGTTTAGGAATATGCGAAACAGTAAATGCTTTATTTTTTGATTAAAATCAAAATAGTTTGGTTTGTTTTACGGCTTATCAAATTCTGTGGAGCATTTAAATTATTTAATGCCGAAAAAATTTTAAAATTGTTGGTAAAATTTTTTAAAAAAAATCTGATTTATTGGTAAGATTTTTTCCTTGAAAAAATCTTTTATATTATTTTTCCATCGATGGTAATATTTTTTCCATAAAGATTACTTTTAATTTTGCCGAGTCTTTCTATATATTAATTAACTTATACTAATATATTAATATTTAACTATTAGGAGTAATGGATACGGCTTTGATTGATAATCGGGAGCCGGCCTTTCGAATATCAGTCGAATTCCATGAGATCACTTATTATGTAATTATTTACATTATATGGACTATTGAATCCTCATCTTGTCAGCCATGGGTAACAACGTTTCGGCTGTCGGTTCTATAACCTTGGATGGCAGGTGGTTAGGAATTTCGAACAACCCTGAAAAAAAGCTGAGGAGGGTCGTTTAGGGGTCCCATGTTTGATGGATGTCAGTTATCAGTTATCTCCTGTTATTCGGCCCTTCCAAATGGTGTGGATGGTTGTGATCAAAACATCATCCCACTATAAGCGGTGATCTCCTGGTGTCGGACAGTCGGTCAGCCACGAATTGAGCTTTTTGACTTTCATACGTGTCGAATTCGACGGTGTTCTTGAAGTATTAACCTTTAAAATTAATATTATTATTTATATATTAAATTAATTTGTACGGGAAATTACAGTCTTTATATAACTTTTTTTTTATGGGGGTCTATATATATATATATATATATATATATATATATATATATATATATATGAATATTATATATGTTATATGGACCACAGATCCTTTATATATTTTCTCATTTAAAATTCACATTTTACAATTAAAACATCCGGTAGGGAGTAAAAGGAACTCTAAAATACATCGTTTGATCCCAGTTTTGGGGTTTTGCTGAGTTGTTTTACCCATTTTTAGTTTTAATATGGTGTAGATTACTACTTATAATTTCCATTTAAAACAATCTAGGTTTGAAATTCTCTATGGAAATTCAAACCCAGATGTCCTAACCCCCAATTTAAAGGCGTTGTGTTAGATGTGTGTGACAGGTGTGTGTGTGTGTGTGTGTTGTGTGTGTGTGTGTTAAGTGTGTGGAGAACTTTCAGATAATGTTACAGGAAACCTGATTGAAATCCATCAAATAGAGTCAAGAGGAATAGAACAGTCGCCTCCAAAGGTAAAATAAAGGGTTCAGTTCGACATTCTATGCCTCTGAAATTCAAAATGATCTCTTACAACAAGCCTGAAATCAGATGTAAATGAGGCGAAAAGATGTAGAAAGGTTTTAAATATTTGGAATGAATATTATTTGTTTTTCAAAAATGTATATCTGGTAATTTTTCAAAGATTAAGGAATTACATTTTCTTTTTTTTGAGCAAAAAATGTAGTTTTCTTGTAAGAGCCATTTTTACAAAGCATTTCTGCAGTTTCAGTGTAGAAAACACAGCAATTTATTTACAAAAGAAATTTTTTACCTTCAATTTTTATCATCGTGGATATTTGTATTTAAATAGAATGAGACCCTAACAGGTGCTACCAATATGTTCCTTATAGACCTGGGAACACCAAATTAAGAGGTGGTTCCTTTTTGAAAACCTCCTGATCCATTCCTTGTTTCCTGTTTGAATTGATTTTCGTTTACCCAGGACGTCTCCTGAAATCAAATTTTATTCAATGATTATTGCTTTCCTCTCCCAATGTAGATAGGTTTGTCCATCTTCCGGTTTTGGGTTCCGGCTCATCAAAATTCATAATGTTACAGGATAAGGTGTTGGTCCATTCCAAAGTGGTCTTCAACTATATACTTCTAAAATTTCTGTTTGAACCCTGAAATTTTAGTCAGTAATTAAATCTTAACCTCTTCAAGTCTAGAATTTTTACCTTTTCTGTTATCTTGATCCAATGAGGTAAAATACAACATCGCGGTAACCCTCTACCTTTGGCTTTATGTGGCCAAAACTACAGTTTTGGGAGAACATTAGTAAAAAAAAAAAACAAAGAAAAGAAAACATAAAAACCATTTTTTTGTTTATTGAACACTGTTATTGCGGTTGAATGAAAAATAATCTTAGAAAGAACTTTGATAAACAATTTAATAAGGAAAATCACCGTTTGATCGAGTGGTTAGGACGGTCGGCATTTCTAATTATGAGATCCGGGTTCGCAAGGTTCTATTTCGATTTTTAAGGAAAGCACACATCCTCTTCTTAACTCAGACTGAAGGGGTCGATCATCTTTTCAGTTTTGTGTCCGGAACGCAAACAAAACCATTCTAAAGAATTAATGGATTTATTTATAATCCGAATTTTTATTTCTTAAACTTTATTATTATCATGAAAGTTGACTTGTTTACAAATCGTGGAGACTCGGACAAAGTGCACAAAACCAGTTCATAATGACGGTGTCAGGAGCATTGAATCAGAGGTTGCTTAAATATTTCTGAAGAAGTAGGAAATTATGTTGTTCAGGTTAGCAGGTGGATATTTCGATAAAAGTCTGAGCATAGTTCGTCCCACGGCCAAACAAAGCAAAGGAAAGGAAGGACATTGAAAACAAAAGAGTGAAAAAAAATAAACCAAAGAAAAAACGATCGCAGATTGAATGAAGTCTTCTTCAAAGATTGGTTAAAAATCTATTGGTGGGTTTTAAAGAGTGAGTTAAGTTCATTTGCTGCTTCAACGGGATAGTTACGGCTCTATATACACAAAAAGTTGTAAGGTGGCGGCTGGTTATTCAAATTGTTGATCTCCAGGTCTTCCGCGGGCTTTCTCGAGAAACTAATAAGGTCATCTCAACATAGTTGCGTTCTCTTGGTGAGAGATTCTGTGACACATTAATGCGCCTGAGTCTGTTTCTAAAATTAGGGAAGATATAGCCGCCCTAGTAGATGCCATCGTCCTTCGAATACGAGTGCCATTCCTGTGTTTCAACTGATGAACACACAGCATTTAGAAACAATAATAAAAACAGGACACAACAGACACACACATGACACAGTCAAATTCACACACAACAGACACATGAAGACAAACACAAACTGACACACACAATTATATATATTTTATATATATATATATATATATATTTTAGCATCTATATAGATGACGACTGATATATATATTTTTATCCGATACGCGCATTCATACAAAAGGATAATTTTCATTTAAAGGACATAGCGTCATTTAGATTCAATTATAAAATAAAGGCATGCAAAATGAATTGATATATTTAGACGTCGTTTTGAAAAGGAAATTTTTCTCCCAAAATAGATTCAAATATACAAATCAACCATAGAGAAATAGTTTATCTGTTATTTGTATGTAAGAACTCTGTATTCTTGTGTATGTATAAATAAACGGAAATGCCTAACATTCAGAGACAGGAAACTAATGACGTATATAGAAAAAACCCAGCCTGCGTCGTCGAAGTAATATAGAGTTTTCTAAAAGCTTTCATTGGTACGTTTATCGACAAAGAAACGTTCCAATGTTGTCCATAATTGAATTGGGCGTGGCTTCAAATAATGTGCTGAGGTCTGCACATATGTTGGCGAGTACGGGGACCAGTGGAGTACCTGAAAGTCAATTTCATTTCGTCATATGCCTGTGTGGGGTGTTTTTCCTCATACTATAAGCAAATCATATTCAAAGGGAAATCGATACCTCCAGTTAATTATAAAAGAGCACAAATTATCTGCAACAAGATCTGAGAGTTTATGGTGCAACTTAAAAGTTTGCTTTTCATATTGTAAATTAGTATAGCTATATAACAGCTATCTTCATAAATTCGCGTTACCTGACGGTTAAAATGAATTTTAAAAAATTAAAAAAAATCTTTTTTGAAGTTTTTATTTTAGTTTTAATTTCAAGATAATAGATTCAATTTAATATTTTCAATAAACAAAATAATTTTTCTGTATTTCAAAATGAAAAATTATTTGGAATTGATTGGAAATTGATTGGAAGGATTTTTGAAATCAATAAAACCCGTTGATTTTAACGCTATTTTTAGTCTTCTGTTATTACAATGTAAAATTTTTATTAAAAAATCTTCCAAAAATAAAATATACTTTTCTGAAATTTTATTTGTGTAATATCAGCTGATTTAAAGTTTAATTAATTTGATTTGAAACAAATATTACTTTAATATATCTCAGAATGCATTTTTTAATACGGCGGTAACTGTTTACTTTAAGTGATGACAGGTTGACAGCTTGAATGACAAATGGAAGTTTATCTATATTTTTCTACGGTGGACATATCTGTAAAATTGACTTGAAGAATGTAAAGTGAGCGTTTTTCTTATACAATTTATAACTACCCAGTAATCTTTAAAATTTCGGAAGACATTCTCCGTAATCTAATGTTTTACTGAATTTTAGGCATTTTGGCTGTATATTTACTATAGTTATCGCTGTTATTTTCTGATAATGTCAAGTATGGACGTCCGTATTTACAAAAATTAACACGTTCATACACACAAAATGTTTGTAAAATTCTTTTCAAAATATTGGTGTTCGATGAATTGTAGTAAACTTTTCCATTTATGATTAGTAAATATAGTTTTTACTTCATAACAATATCACTTAATGGGGACAAAGTAATGGAGAAATTTAAACTATTTGAAACTTTATAAATTATTCTAATTATTTAAAAAAAATGAAAACAATTCTTGTAAAAATACATCAGTCATCGATTTTTTTTCTTGATATTAGTGTCTATGATATATCTTATTCTTAAAAGTTATTAAAATCATTGATTAAATAATGTCTTAGTTTTATTGCATTTTGATGTTACGATTCAGAGCAGATAACCAGGTAACTGGATGTTCTGTTTTACAAAAAGAAATTAATGATTTTATTTATCCAAGGAGTTCTGCTTTTAACTGATATAAACATTCAACTCTAGAAAATTTAATTTCCCAAAATTTTATAATATTAAATAAGTGCAAGTGGAACAAATTTAAAGGGGGTAACAGACTCAAAAAAAAAAAAATTTTATATTTTTATTATTTTTTATTATTTTTTAAAATTTTTTTTCTAAAAAAATCCTTTCTAAAATATTTTTAACCATTTGCGAATAAGTCCTGCAAGTTTAATTAAGATCCGACAATCACTTGATTTTTGCAAGAATTTCCAAATTTCACCGTAAAAAAGACATTAACATTTCCAATACTAATTTTGGTCCCGGCACCGACGCAAAAAAAAAAAAAAAAGATTTTTAATGAAGATTTCGAAAAAGATCAACAAATATAATCCTTTGGTCTTTCCTCGTAATAATAAAATACATATTTCCGTTAATAAAACTTTGTTTTTATTAAATTTGGAGCATTTTTTCACCATGGTATGCTAATATTTTAACGATTCTGTGAAGGCACCTAATATATAACAGTATAGGTATAGGAGGAGACAGATTCACCTATCGCCCGGTTCACACACTTCCCTGGTCTTTTGAACAGGAGTAGAGGTTTATCCCTTGTTTCATGTTTAGGATTCGCTTTCTGGTTCCTTCTAAAGTCTTTTACTTATGTGTGTGTGTGTCAGCGCATATTCTTTAGACAGAGAGTGTGTGTGTGTGTGTGTCAGCACATATTCTTTAGACAGAGTGTGTGTGTGTGTGTGTGTCAGCACATATTCTTTAGACAGAGTTGTGTATGCAAAAATTAATGAAATATTCTTTAGACAGAGTGTGTGTGTGTGTCAGCACATATTCTTTAGACAGAGCAAATATTTATTTTTCAAACTTCTCCCTGTTCTTGTCAATGCACTTAACGTTTCCCCATAAACTAATCTTATTAAACATGACACAGCAAAAGTCTAAGTACAAAATTCAACTAATAATTTTATCGGGATACGAACTTATCGATTCACCCTCGTATATTTCGTAAGTAGGAAATCCGGTAGACATTTGTTTAAAAATCTACCAAAAAAGCACATTAATGCAGTTCAACCCCTTCCTCACCCATCCACCCACCTTGACAACATATTGTTTTCTTCCAACTCATTGAAATCTCACCATTGGACATGAAAGGCCAGCCCCTCAGCACACAATTGTACAAACTGATGTCGTCTTTGTAATTATACTGTGGGTATTTTTTGCAGTGCACAAAACCCCAATAAATATTTGCTCTGTCTAAAGAAAAAATGCTTTTAAGAACACAAATTTTACATGCATTCATATATATATATATATATATATATATATATATATATATATATATAAATATATTCAAAATATATTGTTAAATATAGCAGACAACGAATGTCTATTATGTTTGATCACGAGCCCTTCTAAGCTTCGTATAGTGGCTTTAATTTCAGGAGAAAATAAACACAAAACTGTCCAACATTTCGATGTTTTTTATTTAAAGTTTAGAACGGCTCATGATCAAAACAAAAAAAAAATTCGTTGTCTGTTATATTTAACAATATATGTTTGAATAATAAAAAAATTATATATATATATATATATATATATATATATACAAATATAGATAACCATACTTTTGAAAAAACCCTCGAATTTTTGATTTGCCAATAATCAAATCAATCTCGAAAAAAAAAAGGTTTAAAAAAAAAGAAAGAGCTACAAACATGAGTTTCTGTTGAAAAAAAATCGCACAGATACAGGTTTGAAGCCCAAAAAAAAAAACCCGATACGAGTAACAACTAACTAACAAAAGAGCTCAATACAACCGTAGAGCAGACCTAGATAAACCTAGTAAGCCAGACAAACCTACCTATTTTTATAAGACCTAAACGGATCGTCAGAATATATATATATATTTATTATATATATATATATATATATATATATATATATATATATAAAATGGAAAAAAATTTTCATAAATTTTTAAGTGAATTATATTTAAAAATATTTAGCGATTAAAAGAACGTATAATTTCTCAAATAACCATTTTTTAAAAAAATATTTATTTTCCTATCTATTCTATTCTCCCAGGATTTGACATCTTTCTGAATGACGAACTGACCGAAAGAGATTTATTACAGTCTTCCAGAAAACTGTATTCCTATTGAGGGAATTTTGTAGCAATCGAAATAAGTTGTAATCCGAAGTTGCAAGTTCAGGTGAGTCCGGCGGCTGTAGTAGAACATCCCAACGACTCTGAACCAAATTCTATTGGGTCTTTAAACAGAGGGTGACGCCGGTTATTGTGAATGTTTTTTCACCGATTGAAAAACTTTTTAATTGATCCAATTGGCAACTGTATTTATCTGATTTCAACCTCTGAACTTGCGAGCAACATCGTAATATGCAATGTATTAAATACAATATATATTTAGATAGACAGCATAATATTCTTCAAAGAAGCAAGCATTTTTTGGAGTTGTTAATTCTTAGACACATTTATTTTCTTATGGGAGCATGAATAATAAAACATTTTTGTAAACAATCAATTTTTCATCGCCTGTGATCGTACTTTTCAAAAATGGGTCATTTTCTTTATAGCGTTTGCGCAGGGAATAGCAGAATGGAAATTCGGTGAGGCAACCGAACATCGTAGCGATTCAAAATGTTTACAAATGGACGAAATAAAGGGTTCGGTTCGAAATTCCAGTCACCGGAAGCTGGAGAGTACAACGGCCGAAACGTTGTGAATATGGCAATGAGGATAACAGTCGGAATAATGTGCATAATATAAATAATCATAATATCTCATGTCACAGATATAGACAGATACTGAAGAAAAAAACAATCACTTGAATAAGGACAATGTTTTTTTTGAATACAACTGCCGAAACGTTTGTGAATATGGTAATGAAGATGAGGATAACAGTCCGAATAATGTAAATAATACAAATAATCATAATACCTCATCTCAGTTATATATGGCCGAAACGTTGTGAATATTAAAAATGAAGATGAGGATAACAGTCCGAATAATTTACATAATGCAAATAATCATAATAATTGGGGAATCAGAGATATAGAGGACGAAACGTTGTGAATATATAATGAAGATGTGGATAGAGCCCGAATATGACATTACATAATTTAAGTAACCAAATAAAACCTTTATCTCAGAGATATATTTACTGAAGCTTTCTGAATATGGCAATGAAAAAAAGAATAACATATTCCGAATAATGTAAGAAATGTAAGTAAAATCATAATACCTCATTTCAGAGATATAGTGGCTAAGAGTTCTGATTATTCATTTGAAGATGAGAATAACAGTCCGAATAATGTAAATAATGCATTTAATCATAATATTATAATCTTTCATATAGACAGTATATTAAATTAATTGTTTTTTCAATGCGATTTCCTGTAAATTATCTATGATGTGCCGTGTTGTTTGTCGAGAAAATCTTTTAAAAAAAAAAAATATCCGTGACGTTGCAGGCCGGGGAATTGCAACAATGGGTAGATATCTTAAGTTGCGAAAAAATATTTACTTTAATGTTGAAGCAGTTCTTTCTCCGTCAGATAACATGTCAATCGTATAACAAAGGGTAAAAAAAATTTAAAACATTTCTTACCATCAAAACGTGGAACTTCAGTGATCACGTGATAACAAGTCACGAGACCTTGTAAATATAAAAAACTGGTAAAAAAGAAAGAAAGAAAAGGTAACAGCATTGTTTAGTTCGAAAGAACAATAAAATATTTGACAGTTTTTTATTAAAATAAAAACCATCAATTTTTCCACCCGGTTTAATTTTAATCGATTCAGATGGGTTGCCGAAACCTTCCTGGTTTTTCAGATTGAAATTTCCACTTCGGAATTTCTCGAACCATTTTGGAACATTACTCTCAGCTATGGTACCATCAACATAAACGGCACATATTTTCTTGCTATTTGTACAGTTTTCCGGAAATAAAAGAAAAAAAAGTATGTCATTTTCTCCCATTTTCACTTCTAATTTAAAAACATTTAAAATTCCTAATCCACACTGAATCATATATAGATATATATCTAAATATATATATATATTATATATATACAGGGTGTCCATAAAGTTCGTGTGCACTTTTAAAAATTTATAACTTTATTTGTATTTGCGATAGAAATAATTTGTAAAAAGAATTAGAAAGAAGTAAATCTATATTTTTTAAGGTTTTATTGAAATTTTATTTAACTTTCCACATGTCCCCCATCATTAGCAATACAAAGGGTAATACGATTTTGCAGTTCACGGAAAACATTTGCCAACTGATTTACAATAATTCCTGAAATCACATTAGTTATTTTAGCTATACTTAAAACTAGGTACATTAAACTTTATAACATTTTTTACAGATTATTTCTATAGCAAATACAAATGAAGTTATAAATTTTTTAAATTGTACACAAATTTTATGCACACCCTGTATGTTTACATCCCATACAGTTCTGATTCGTGAGAAACGATATCAAGTCTTTACTCGCCACGTATTGAAAAATGTGACAAATATTGTTATATAGAAATATATAAAATAACGGTCATTAGGCAAAGTTACCAAACTTGCATTTTGGGCTTATTCTTTCAGTAGTCAGTTTGATATTTAGATTTAAATTATGCAGAGGGGAAACAGTTATGCAATCGCCACTTAACAAATGATTTAACCATTCAAGACAACATGACAATTTTCTAGCTGATGATGAATGAGGTTATTAAAAGAAATAGAGTCAGTCCAACTATTGACACGTATTCTCCCCTGTGCATATGAACACGTGACGAAGGGGTTAGAACTTGCCGTGTAGTGTTCAAGAGGCCCCGGTTCAAATCTCACTGTGGTCAATCTATCGGCAGAATTGAAAAGTGCCAGGGTTTAAATTTTTGAGTGATTTTGATATCAGACGGAATTGTTCGTCGATGCTTAAGCTAACATGAAAACAAGTCATCGTGATAAGGGTTTAAAACGTATCGACTTTGTTCAAGCTGTTGATCACACCAGATGATGCTCTATCTCTCAGAATATTGATATCGAATATAACTGAATATGAATATTATTAAAAGAAATTACACACACACATACAAAAATATATATGATATATATATATATATATATATATATATATATATATATTAATAATAATAATAAAATAATCCAGAAACAATAAATCATCTTGTATAAAGGTTGCAACGATATTGGAATTCACTGAGTATAAGACCCGGCATGACAGAGTGGGCCAATATCTGCACTTGAAAATCTACAACTTCGAACCAAACGGAAAAGGAAAATTACAATGGGACTATAAAATACACAAATTGACAAGAACAATCAAGACCAAATGCCCTTGAACATTGTTATTAGAAAAACAAAAAAAAAAAAAAAAAAAATTGATATTGATATGGCAGTCCCTGTAGACTGCAATGTATCTGTGAAGATCTTAAAAAAAGCGGTCAAAATACAAGGCCTTTGAAATAAAAATCTAAAAAATGTTCAACAAATAAACAGCAATATATATTATTGTAGTTGGAACCATAGGATTGGTTGGAAAAGATAAAAATTAGATTAAAAAAGAGATTCCTTAAGAAGTCCATGCCTCATAAAAGTACAGTTTTAAAGACACTTTACGAAGGGCTTTATCTTTGTAATTAATTTTGAAGTGGAAAAGTAAATGATGCCATTTCTAAAAGAATTAGGGTTTTTAACGTTAACCCGGAAATGTTAGTATAAACTGTTTAGAAATTAAAGGAAAAAAAAATATATATATATATATATATATATATATATATATATATATATAATAAAAATAATAATAATAAGTAAGATTTATGAAACACCGAGTAAGAACAAGATAGCCAAAATTTAATTTTATCAGAGGACTGATTTTATCAGATATATACATACATACACACACACACACACACACATATATATATATATATATAAACAATAAATAAAACAAGGATCATAACATTCATCGAATGATTTGTAGGTTAATGCAACTTTAAAATTTTGTTTGCGAAGAGTTTTCGCCATTTTATGTCATTAACTTTACTAATTACATTTTTTGTATGAATGATTCATTAAAATATATATATATATATATAAAAATGTATGTGTGTGTGTATTGTATGTGTGTGAGGTGTGTGTGTTTTATGTGTGAAACATGTTTGTATATAAATATAAAATAAATAGATGTGTACATGTGCGTATACACAGGCGTCTAATTACAAACATATGCACATAAATTCTAACAATAATAAAGAAACTTAATTATATATCTAACCTCCTACAATTAATATTTACTTTTCCATTTAAACACGAAGTAAAATTAAACGAATAAATATAAAGAAAATAAATATAAAGAAAATAAATATAAACTTAAAAAAAATATAATACAAACTTTAAATAAATAAATAAATAAATAAATAAAATAAACCAATATAATATAAACTTAATTTATTAATAAATAAATAAACGAACAAATATTAAAACACACACTTATGCAATATATTATTTATATATTATATATGCGGGGTACTTATTGGAAAGCGTTCAGTATCATTGATGAAGGTATCATATTTAGTTGGATTGATGTGAGTTTTTGACCCTGTCTGCGTACGTCAATGATTGTACGTGCGTGGATGTATGTTTGCGTAAGTATGAGTGGCGTCTCGGGGACAATTTTTCCTCCCATCTCCATAAAAAACACCGATATATGCAACCATATATAAATCCAAAATTTAAATAATCATCAGTTTGTCTGACAATCGCAAAACAGCGTGAAATATATATATATATATTGAGACATATTTCATTGAATAATTTAGATACGTTTTGTCTATTTATTTTCATTTGGATCCTTTCATATTCACGGAGAAGCTTTTTAGGGTCATTATTGAAGGAAGTGAGAAAATCGCAGAGTTAATAGATAATATTTAATAAGACTAAACTTGTCAAAATTATTCAATGAAACATATCTCAATGAAAACATGCTGACAAAATATACGCATATATATATATATAGTATTAAGTACAAAAATATGCTGACAAAAATTTTTCACGGTTGGAAAAGATTTCGCATCATGAAAATACATTTTTTTTGTTATAAAGTGCTCGATATCAAGCGTTAGGAAAAGAAGCATTAATATAATTATTTTTGCGACGTTTATTTTAGCAAATGAAAAATTGTAATGGTTCAGTTTGCCTACTACGCAGTTTCTTTAGTTTATCAAGATAACAAAGAAAATCTTCAGAGCTATATATTGCAGCATGTAAGACAACGAGCCCTGAAGTTGAACATGTTATGTTGATGTATGCCAGAAACTACGTAGAAGGCATGAAACTGAACCAACACCATTATAAAAGTGAATAAACTAGTCCAAATATATATATATATATATATATATATATATATATATATATATATATATATATATTTTCAGAAAGAAATCAGGTTATAGTAGTTTGTTGGGAAAAAATGTATATAAAAAAAGAAGAGAGAAACCGCAAATAAAATCAAAAATGTGGACTTTTTTTAAAAAAATGTTATGTTTTTCCATAATTTTGCTACACGAGTTTCCGGTATCGCAACTTTCATCAGGCAAAGAGTGGATATTTCCATATATTATTAAAAGGAATTAATTTGCTGATGCTTTTCGTTGTTAAATATTCTCGATATTAGACATGCTGTTTTTTATCTGTTAGTGACCTAAATGTCTTCCTTACATTTGGTTCACTAACACACAAAAATTAATTCCATTTAATAAGCCCATACAGTATTAACAGTAAATGAATGCATAAAGGAAATATTAGAAATAATTAGTTTAAAAACCAAAATAAAATTTTAAACAAGAAAACTAACATACTGGACAAATGTAGACATATAAATAAATATTTATTTTTCCATTTAAGCACTAACTAAAATTAAACGAATAAATATAAATAAAATAAATATAAACTTAAAAAAATATAATAAAAACTTTTAAATAAATAAATAAGAAACAAATGTAATATAAACTTAATTTATTAATAAACAAATAAACGAACAAATATTAAAGTACGTACCTATGCGTGTGTGTGTAAATGTACATGTGGATATGCGCAGACACAAGCACACACACACCAAAAAAATGCACAAACCTTACCTACCGTATTTAATACCTCAATATATAACACCAAGGCAAAAACAAATAAACTACTAAATATTAAATAAAATAAAAATGAAACATTAAATAAACGATAATATATGATATAAGCATACACTTATTTTAATTACATACACTACCTAACAATTACATATATGTATTTTTTTATCAAAATACATGTACAGGTGTATCGTTATATATATATATATATATATTGTGTGTGTAAAAATTATATTTAAAAAAAGTAAATAACTTCAAAATTTATGCACTAGTTTATTACTAACAAAGCAAAGAAAAATACACATGTATCTATTTTACAATGTGTTTATATTTATATATATACATATACGTATGTCTATATGCGCGCGCAAATAGATGTGTACATGTGCGTATACACAGGCGTATAATTACAAAAATATGCACATAAATTCTAACAATAAATAAGCTTAATTTTAAATGTAACCTTCTACAATTAATATTAATTAATACTTAATTCATTAATACTTTATAATTAATTAATACTAATGATATCACCATACACAATTAAAAAACAAAATAATGACCCAGTAAAATATGTATGTATGATTGTGTGTGTACATGTGTATGTGTGCGTGTTTATATATCTATGTGTGAGCGTGTGTATGAATATGTATATGAAATAAAACTTCCCAAGCAGAAATAAAAAAAAAACAACCTAAAATACCCATGAATAAAAATAAATAAATAAATAAATAAATAACTAAAATTACGTCACATGTCTAGAGCCGGATCAATACCAGACTAAGTCTGATACAAAAAAAAAAAAAACGAAGCAAAAGGGCAACATGATCACGACGCACATCCGTGCAGACGAGTGCACGTGCGGACAAGCGTACACACAGACACAGTGAATACAGAAGAAAATTTACACCAGTGTTAAATGTGTATAAAAATAAAAAATCGAAAAAATATAAGCAGTAAATTGCTGATATCCACTGAAGAGCGGACGAACAGGTTCGTCTACGAAACCCTGGAGTCGGGATGCTGAAGGTAACATCAATCAGCTAAGTGACATTAATCTGATTTACTGACATTAATCATATATATATATATATATATATATATATATATATATATATAAAGAATGTTCCAATAACTTGGACCAATTTTAAATGTGAATTACGTTTAAGCGTCTTATGATTTTTTTTCTTTTTCTTTCAGATTTAACAACTTAAATCTTTGGCGATTACAACGATGGAAAGATTAACTATGCAATAACGTGTTTTAGTTATCGAAGTCTATTACGAAAATAGATGTTCAAACAGAAATTGAATGAGAAGTTTCCAGGTCGCATCATCTTTCAAAGAAGCGAAGTAAATTGACCAGCACGATCGTGCGGCTTGACGTCTTTAGATTTCTTCATTTGGGGTCATCTCAAAAGTAAGGTCTATGTCAATAAACCAACAACAGCTGAAGGATGAGATAATAAGGCATATTGGTGAGATCGAGGAGCAGAGGGGTCATCAAAAATTTTGACTGTCGATTGGAGGTGTGCCGCCGAAGCCTTGGCGGATATTTGAGCAATATTATTTTTCACACATAATTGTCATGACTAACAGAAATAAATAAATTTTCACCAATAACACTGATTTATTTACTGCAGATTTTGATCCGTCTTAATGAAACACCCTTATATGCAAAGGCTTGGAAAAACGATATATAAATTTTTATACATCAAGAACAATTTTATGCAAAAATTATATATACCCAAATCATATATTTGCATGTCCATGTGTAGTCAAATCAGCGTGAGCATCACTTTATAGTCCGATGAATTCCTAAAAAGACAAAAATCGTCACTCGGAAATTTCCTTAAAATATAGAAGCTTATATATAGATTCGCTCAAGGTCTGGATTTTCGGTTCAGTTTCATATAAGGATCAAGAAAATTTGCAAGCAGATAGAAAATTTACCTTTTACTATAAAAATTAACCTTCAGTACATACACGCTTGTAAAATCTCCATTGCTCACGTGGCATAAGTATATTTGCACACACACGCGCACACGCGCATACACACATACATCTGTAAGTGCATAAGCTTTCTTGGGCCTTTTAGAACTTGTGAATAGTCGCTGTCGTCGTGATGGTGAGAGAACATTAAGGAGCATGCGTAAATGAAATCGTTTCTCGTCCATTTTGGATGGTTGGTATTTTGGTTAAGAGGAAAGGGAAGATGAAATGTCGGAAACTTAGTTATGATTTCAAAATGCGTGTCTTTTGTTAAACATGTATTTAATTTTTTCTTGTAATTTTTTGTGTCCACAAAACACAACATCTGTCCAATTTATTTATCCTATAAATTGAAAATATTTTTTCTCTTTACCAACAAAACTTTGATGATTTTGCAAATCCTTTTCCCTTTGTCTCTTGATGCTTGGGTCTTTTCGTTTATTTTCCTGGCCAACGCGAAACAGTTCAGTAAATAGGACTCCATTCAATGGAGTCGATAATATAATTTTTTCTATCTTATTGCTGACTAGCATTTTAATTTTAAAGGTGAAATTGGAAAAGGCATGAGCACACAAATTTTTAAAATTCTACCGTTTATTTTGATATCGCTTGTTACGAGGAGGTGTTGAAACATTCTCGGCCCAACACACTTCCGAAAATCTGACTAAACATCGAATTGTTTTTTTAATAACTTCCTGAAAGGGGTTGAGAATGTTTCATTCCTTTTTATTTACACACACACACACACACACACACACACACACACACACACACACATACACAAATATATATATATATATATATATATATATATATATATATATATATATATATATTTTGAACAAAAAAAAATATTAAAAAATTAAAATCTTTCAGACACACTGGGTTGTATATTAATATTTTTTTTTTTTTTATTATTATTTCATTTAGATTCCTCAACTAGTTTCGGTCAACATGGCCATCATCAGGAGAAAAAATAATTTTCTGCTTGCTGGTAGCAGTGAACTACAGAAATGAATGTCTTGATGGAGAAAATGAACTTTTGTCTGTAGTTTCCATTTGTTTTTTTTTATTTTTTTTATTTTTTTAACATGAATTTTGGTCAGCCTCTGTGTTGGTCAAACAGTCTCTTTTAAGTTGTTATTAAGATAAGAGCTGGATGGATTCATGCTGCTATGAATTCCCTTGGTTAGTTTGACAGTTTTATTGGTTCCTGGAAAGGATGTGTGTCTGTGTTGTGTGTGTGTGTGTGTGTTTGTGTGTTATTTGGTTCTTAAGCGTGTGTATTACAGTGGGTGTGTTATCATTTGCTCATTGTGTGTATGATGTGTGTAAGTGTGTATATTCGTGTGGGTGTGTGTATAAGTGTGAAGCCTCAAAACCTCCGTAAGTATGTCTGTCTTGTGTGGGTGAGAAATGTGGGTAGGTTTTGATTTGTAGGGTTATATATTAATACTATCTATATTGTTAAATTTATAGTTAAGCCCGGCTGGATAGTGCGTTTTTAAATATATATATATATATATATATATATATATATATATAAAATATCAATTGATAATTAGTAGGGATTATTCCAAGAAGGATATAAATTCAAAGAGAGCTCAATGTCAGAAGAGAGCAATATAATAATGAATACAGAATCTTAAAAAAAAACAAAAAAAAAAGATCGATTTTAAAGTTTAACCAGATGATAAGAATAACTAGATGAATTTTTTAGGATGCTTTATTCATTTATATATATATATATATATATATATATATATATATATATATATATATATATATATATATATATAAAATTTGGGTATGTAATCTCGATATTTGTAAAACGTTCATGAATATATATATATAAATCTGTTATTTCATTTATCTTTTTGCGCATATACAAAATTTTGATACTTGTACATTTTTCATTAAGGCATTCCTTTTTTGCTTGCTTGCATTTTTTTCTGATATTTTTGTGTAGTCTTCTATGCTTTGTGCCATTTTTTGTCATTATCTTCTCCTGTACCTTTATTTCCCGTTATACAACTGTTTTCAATGTCTTTCATTCCTCTGGATGACCTCTTTTGTCCTTTTCACTTGTTCTTCTCTTATGGCATTTGAATTTGAGTCACTTATATAGTTAGTTTGGTTTGGTTTATGGCATATCAACCCCCATGGGTTATTTAATGCCGACAAGATTTTTTATTGCTGTTAATATTTTTTTTTAAATATCTATTGCTGACAATAATTTTTACAAAATATTTCTAGTATTAAAATTTGTTATAACACTTTCATAGTGTTTTCACCACATTTTTGGGAGTTAGCTATTTACCCCTAACTGGGGCTCTAACACCCCAGATCAGAGTGGGCCTGGGACCACCAGCAGTTAAAAGGTGCTTCCACGCTCCTCAAAACGTTCTGATTAGAAGCCTTGCTGTTGGACGTTGTTTATCGTCTTACCCAGGACGCAGATGTAGTTTATCGTCTTACCCAGGACGCAGATGTAGTTTATCGTCTTACTCAGGACGCGGATGTAGTTTATCTTCTTACCCAGGACGCGGATGTAGTTTATCTTCACACCCAGGACGGACTTATATATTCACAGCTTTATATTTGTTGTTAACTGCGATAAGAATGTGTGAATTTAAAAATAATAATTATTTCATTTTATTTTTTAACATGCGTATATTTTGATAGGAATAATTTAAATAATTTAATATATATTTCGCTTAAGGAGGCACGGTGGAGTAATGGATAGCGGCTCGGATTGAAGATCAGAGAGCCGAGTTCGAACTCCAGTCGAATCCATTACATTCGCTTATGTGCTTGGGGAGGGCATGAATCCTCTTCTTTTCCCCCAGCTATGGGGAAATATTAGCATAGATCGGGTTCTATAGCCTTTGATCTCAACTATTCTAGGAGAATGACAACTCTGAATTCAAAACCTGCGGAGTGTCTTTTGGGGACCTTGTGGCACACGGTGCACAAGGTCTCTGTATTCAGCCCTTCAAAAAGTGTGGTTGGTTCTGCACAAAACCTTCACCACTATAATATAATATGTGCAGGTTGTTTGGCTGTCGGCTCCTGAACCTCATACGTCGTAAAAGGGTTCCCGGTAGGGGGGAGGTCAACAGCTCGTGTTGATCAACGACGGGAGAGTCCACAATATTTCTCTTAAAACGTCATTTTCTCAAGATATTGTCATTATTTAAGGTCACTCAAATGATTTCTCATTAAACGTTGGACGTCTTAGACGTTATTTTCTGCTGTAATGAATATGCATAGACCTGGGTCCCCCCTCACAGTAATATGATTGACTGGTGTCAGCCATAAATACAGACTGATGTGGAGGTACATGGACTACGCCTATTGCCTACCACTACACCGAAGACCAGTCCATTACGGTTACCTGCTAGATTGTCCTGCCTGGTTATAGTAGTGAACAACTACTTTGCTACTTCGAACAAATATATCCCTTTCCGGGACATATCATTTTCTTTGCCAAATTTTATTATACAATTAATTTTTTTTTTTACAATGGAATTAAGCAACCCCCGTTGGCAAAAATGTCAGGATATACTTCTATTTATATAAATATACTATGCGAATTTCAACTTAGCTGTTTTTATATGAAATATTTACAATTACTTATTTGCTGGTATTAGATTTTATAACGGAATTCAAAAGCTGTTCATCGTATTGAAAATAAATATCTAGAATAGTATATTAATCGATATTGATTTCTAATTTCCGTCATGGATTTTAAAAAAGATGTTAGCTCAAAAGTGAAACAAAAAAAGAGTTACGGACTGATGACAGCACAACCATGTAAATAGGGTCAAAGGTTGAACAGAGATCAGAGGTCAATGAAGATATAAATTATATACATTGCAAAATAACAGGGAAATTAATTGGCTTTAAGAATACCTCCCCCCAAAAAAACACATCAGGAAGAAAAGTAGATTAACCACAAAAAAATTCTTTGAACAAGATGGTTTTGTGAATGCAAACAAAGAGAAATGGTGTCGAATATTAAGAGTATGGCATAAAGTTATTGTTTAAAGCAGTACTTCTCAACCTTTTTCAGCCCATGGACCATTTTTTTCTTCAAAAAATTAAAATGGACCACTCCTACTTTTACTTTTAGGCTGTTCAATTTTCACACTAAAATACTCAATGAAAAGACAAAGTAGTCTACACTTTAAAATTTATTTTAGTAAACAAGGATAAACACAGGATATCAGAATCAGTTTTAATGATGTCATTCAGTCTTAGTCCATTCAGCTAGTGACTATCTTGATCTTGGTGTTTCTCACACAAGATATCATAATCAATTTTGATGATGTCCTTCAGTCTTAGTCTGAAACTTCCTCTGCTGTTGAGATTTAATTTATTTCTTTTCCTACGGAAAATATGAATAAATTATATGAATAATAAATTTATATTATATATAGTATATATAACATTTTTAAATATTATATATATATATATATATATATATATATATATATATATATATATATATGATAAAATAGAATGTAGCATCGCATAATGCCTACGTAATTTCGATATTTTCAAATATAATGGACATGTGTGTAACAAAATATTATATTTTTTAATTCTTCAAAGTTTGAACAATTTAGATACATTTTTGTGAAATGGCTACAATTTTCTTATGGTACGTATTCTCTGTGGACCACTAGAAATGCTATGTGGACCACCGGTGGTCCACCTGGACCATGTTGAGAAACTCTGGTCTAAAGCCATGGAAACAAAAGAGCTACAAACATTTAAGTAAATATCACAAAAGGAACGTGTAAATTGCACGAAGACGGACATGAAAACTGATTTGTTTACAGTCAATTCTAGTGATGACACTAGAGCAACCTTTAATGGCTGTGAAATTTGAGTTAGAGGTCGTGTTCTTCGGGAAAACAGTCAACCAGCAAGAATTAAAAGACAATCAGTAAGTGGAATAATGTTCTGGGCAAGTTTTATAAGCAGTAAAATTATAGGCAGTAAAATTATAGGTTCCATCAGAGTTAATGATGATGTCGAGATAAGTTCCGATAATCGTTATATGTTTCTGGATAAGAACTTCTAAGTAGTAAAGGTCAGACCACAAAAGGTTTTAGTTCTTGCAAGACAATAGACAACATCATTTCCCTCTGAAAGAGTGTAAGTTCAATACCAGGTTAAGGCAGTGGAGAACTTTCAGAGTGAAATTAACAGGAGATAACTGATAACTGACATCCATTAAACATGGCACGTGGAACTAGAACAGTCTAGCCCAGTGAGCGAAATCAAGGGTTCAGTTCGACATTCCAACCACTTGAAGAAGGTCGGAGAATACAACGGTCGAAGCGTTGTAATAAATATGGTGACACAGATGAGGACAATAGTCCGAATAATGTAAATAATGTACATAATACCTCATCTCAGAAATATAGACAGATACTGAAGGACCGAAAAGTTGTAATAAATATGGCGACAAAAATGAGGACAATAGTCCGAATAATGTAAATAGTGTACATAATACCTCATCTCAGAAATATAGACAGATGTTGAAGGGCCGAAACGTTGTAATAAATATGGCGACAAAAATGAGGACAATAGTCCGAACAATATAAATAGTGTACATAATACCTCATCTCAGAAATATGCACAGATACTGAACGGCGAAACGTTGTGATAAATATGGCGACAAAGATGAGGACAATAGTCCGAATAATGTAAATAGTGTACATAATACCTCATCTCAGAAATATAAACAGATACATAAGTAGTTGTTTTTTTTTTTATTAAAGTTTGGCCTTGTTTGTGTATTCTTTAATGCCATGTCCTTTCAGACCGTAGACAATAATGAAAGTCCACACACTCTTTTTCTCTATTACCGGTAAGCAATTAGCTTGCTATGATTTGTTGGAAAGATAGCGGTGAAATTTCTCGTTGTCTTCTCAACTGTTTGCAATTCAGAGTTCTAGACTGGCTGTCACTCAAGAGACGAGTGTATCCTGCTTTTTAACACGTAGCTGAGAAGAGAGTAGATGAATTCGTGCGCTTTTTCAAGGGCTCTCGCGTGAAAGGGAACACAAAAGACTGCACCGGAAATTGAAATCGGTTCGTCAGTGCCTTATTCAGCATCGACAAACGTTACGGTGACTGTAACCATTTGACTAAAAGGACAGATAATTGGAGTGTTTTTGACAAATGGACACTATATTCTCTTTGTGTTGCATTTTCCTTCAGGTATTTGGCGATCATGGCTCTTCATAGCTTCCTGTTTCTTGTTATCGAACATGATAGTAATGTGCCTAAATGAACCGCTTTAAAAATGTGTTTGAATTTGTCTATGGTTTGCTATACATGAAACTAAACAAGATAAAGGATGAAATAAAATGAATTTGTGTCCATGAATTAAATAACGCCCCATCCCTCCCTACCCCAACTCTCTCTCTCTTTCTCTCTCTCTACACACACACACACACACACACACACACACACACACACACACACACATATATATATATATATATATATATAGTGGTACGCGTTTGGAAAAACCTGGCTAGTTTACCCTGACGATCCCTGTAGGTGAAACCTAGGTAGGTTTACCTGGTTCTTTAGGTTTATATATATATATATATATATATATATATATATATATATATATATAAAAAAGGCTTAATATTTTGCTTATGTATGTGTACATTTACCACTAATAATCTCTCTCTCTCTCTCTCTCTCTATATATATATATATATATATATATATATATATATATATATATATATTTGAATTTGTAGGTCTGATGATTTGGATCGTATTTACGATTCCAATGGAATAAATTATGACCATGGAATATTAGTGTTTAAGCCTTTTTATTATATCCTTACTCTGTCCTAGACATTGAGTTCGACCTGGATTCTTCCACTTGGAAAATTTTTTTCTGAAAATATACATGTATGGGTATTTTTTTATATATATTTTGCATATGTATGTATATTTTCCACTAATATTATCTATCTATCTATCTATCTATCTATCTATATATATATATATATATATATATATATATAGATAGATAACGGTGCCTCTTTAAATGTAAACATGCATAAAAAGGTAATATTATTGGTCTTTGTATCGATTATCAATTGGGATTTTTATTGGCTTGGTCCCATTCTGTCTCCGATGTTAGCGAAAATATTTAAAACCCTTCTTGAAGAACAACTCCTTCCCAGATCTGTGGGAGGTGTCAAGTATATGCCTGATTTTCAAAAATTCGGGTGAGCGCTCACCCCATTCTCACAGTATAGACCCATCTGTCTCCTCAGTGCCATTAACAAACTTTTCCAAGAAGGAACAATCTCTTGAGCGACAAACAGTACGGGTATCGATCTGCCCGATCCACTGATGATAGATTAACTGCGATAACTCACAGAATTAGTGAGGCACTTTACAACAAATACATCTCAAGGACGATCGCATTAGATATGCCAATGGCCTTTGTGACAAGTGTGACATAAAGGGTAATTGCTCAAGCTCTCTTGCTACAGATTCACTGGAAGACCCTTCTCAGTTATAAAGCCCTCCCTAACGAGTAGGTCCCCGAAAGTAGTTGTTAACAGCCAGTCCGCTGTGTTCCAAGCACGATCCATCGCTAAAGATGCTGGAAAAATGGTCGCTCCAGTAAGTAGCCCACGACTGCTTGCTATCCTTTATTTTTAGAAGATCCAAATCTGGCCGAAATTTCAGTACCCCTATCATATATCTCCGCGTTCCTTGTGAGTGACCAATTAATTTTCAACCTACAGTTCCGCATAAACTGTGCCTCTTACTCTACCTCGAGTGAACTTCGGGCCCAAGGGTGAATACCGATGAAAAAAGAAGCAATCTTTCCATAGATAAGGCGAAATCAGTTCTGTGTTGTATTAACAAATTTGAACTTTTCTTTCTTGACGCTGTGTTTACCTTTCTGTCAATCTTAGAGCAATTAATGAATTCCATCCACAGTCTTCTGTGTTTCCTAACCGAATTTAGCCACTTTGGTCTGGTGATGACGCATGGCTTTTGACGGAAATTCGACCATCTTCCCTTGATTCCCGTGCACTCTTCCGAATTTCTCGTATGTCGCTCCCCTAATATGACCGCTGACCGCATTTTTCAGATATTTCAAAACACTTCATGGAGGTAAAATTGATCTTTATTTCGGAAATTCGGTTTTGTTTTTGTGCGTGAGTAGTGTGTGTGTGGGGGTTGAGGATTGAATTTCTTTTTTAAGAAAACAAAAATCGACATTTTAATTGCTTCTATTCCGTATTCCTTCGCTTTTTGGTCATATGTCAATGTATGCATGGATGACAGCATGTGAGTATATATATATATATATATATATATATATATATATATATATATATATATATATATATAAACGTATTCAAACGCTGCCTATTGAAAAACACACACACACACATATATATATATATTGGTTTAGAGCAAAACTGTTGCCAATTGAATTAATTAAGGGAAGAATCGATGAAAAACGCCTGAAATTGGCTAGTCAGAATGGCGTCGTCTTCCACCAGGAACAATAACAGACATTATTCTGTTTGAAGAAATTGGTACAGGGAGGTACTCACCTGAACTTTGTAGCTTCGGATTATCCCTTATTTTGATCGCTACGAAATTCTCTTAAAGGGAAGACCTTCAATTCATTAGAAGACTATAAAAAGCACATAGACCATTTCATCAGGCAGAAAGATTCCAGATTCTAGGAGGATGGAATTATGAAGCTGTCTCAAAGATGGTGAACGGTAAAGTAATAAAATATCATATATATGTTTGAATTAATCCATGTACAGATACTTAAATATTTCTTTGGAGTTCACGTAAAAACGGTACAAACTTTATGTCCTATGCAAACACACACACACACACACACACACACATATATATATATATATATATATATAATGAATAATTGAATAAACAAAAGGAATGAAATTATTTCAAACTGTCGACATGCTGTCTTATTCCTTTTGTAAAACATGAAAAGAACAACAAACCTTAGGAATGTTATTAACAACAACCTATTTTTAAAAATTGCTAAGCGTGAAACAGGGTTGTAAATGGGTAAATAAAACAAAAATGTTATTTTTATGTGTATTAAAAAGCACATTAAAATATAACAGTTATATATGTAAGAAAAGGAATATGAAAATTATATATATATATATATATATATATATATATATATATATATATATATATATATATATTTTTAAACAATAAAATTATTAAAAAATTAAAATTTTCAGACACACTGGATTGTATATTAATATTTTTTGTCGTATTATTTCAATTAGGTTCCTCGACTAGTTTCGGCTAGCATGGCTATCGTCAGGAGAAAAAAATCCCTGCTTGTTAGTAGCAATTAACTACAGGAGTGAATGACTGTTTCTGAAGAAAGTGAACTTTTTCTATAGTTTTCATTTGTTTCCTTATCGTTAATTTTGGTCAGTCCTTGTGTTGTTCAAACGGCCTCTTTCAAGTTGTTTTTAAGACAGAGGATGGGAGATTCCCGTCTTTGAGAATTCACTCCTTGGTCATTTTGATAGTTTTATTGGTTGCTGGGAACGGATGTGTGTGTTAAGTGTATGCTATCTTTTAGTTCTTTGAGATATATATATATATATATATATATATATATATATATATATATATATATATATATATATATATATGTGATAGAAATTAGGAGGATTTGAGTAATTCATCGAGTCTAGAAGTAGCATGCTTAAATTCATGCAGTCGGGACACCAGGGAAAAGATCCTGTCAGAGCATTTGCCATAGTATTTGTTCGCAACAGCATCTTCCATTTGCTTCCTATAAGTTGCCGTTAGCTTCGAGCAATTTTCTGAATGTATTTTGGACCATTCTTCATGGCGGGCCTCCAGTTTATTGAAAATATTACACTAACAAGCCCAGACACAACTTTTCAGTCTTGTGTATCACAGGGGACTGACTGGGCTGCTTAAAGTGGGTTATTCTTTTTTATTTTCAAACCACTGTATTAATGCCTTTCACGTTGAATTTGGGATTATTATCTTACCAAAACACCAAATTATACTTCATTTTTAAAGACATGTATTAATATCCATGTTCAGTATATCTCGGTACATAGCTTTAGCAATCCTTCTGTCAATTATATGATGTCGTTCTATACTGATTGCGTTATACTGTCACTTTCATGATGCCCACTTGGGATGGTGCTTATTATTATTATTATTATTATTCCTCGTGATTCCTTGGGGAACATAGGGCCACAACAATACCTCTCCAACTGACGCGATTTCGGGCGATCCTCTCCAGTCCGGCCCATGTCGTGTCGGCTGCCTTCACCTCTGCGTCAACACTTCTGCGCCAGGTCTGTTTTGGTTGGTCGACCTACTTTTCGCTTCCCTTTTGGATTCCAGTCAAGGGCCTGCCTGGTAACATTAGAAGTTTCTCTCTTGCCTCTTGATTCTTTGGGGGACATAGGGCCGCAACAACACCTCTCGAACGGGCGCTGTTACAGGCGATCCTCTTCAGGTCGTCCCATGTCGTGCCGGCCGCCTTCAATCATGGGCCTATCTGGTGACACTAGAGGCAGGCTTGCGGAGTATGTGGCCGATCCATCCCCATTTCCGTTTCTTGATGGCAATCTCGATTGGGGCTTATCTGGTACTGTCCCACCGTTGGTCGTTGGAGACCTGATATTGAGAATCTTCCTGAGAGTTCGGTTGGTAAATGTCTGAAATTTGTGGGTTTTGATCTTGGTTACCCGCCAGGTTTCTGATCCATAAAGTAGGACTGATTTGAGGTCGGCATTGAAGATCCGGAACTTGTTGTAAAGTGAGAGGGCCGTTGATCTCCAGGTTGGTCACAGGGAATGGTGTTTTCTGACTTGTATTCTTCGTTCTTCTTTTTCCAAATCAAGGCTTGCAAACTGAAGTCGAGTAACTGTTTCTTTGTCTTCTCAAACCAAAGTATATTATTCCCGTAGATATCTGAATTGCATAAAGTCTCTTTAACAAACTTCAAACGTGTATTTACGTATGATTTCCTCAGAAGGGCTATTTTTTCCATTTCGACAAGATCGCATACTAGTTGAGGGAGTTGATAGTAATTTGAAGTGTAACTGCTGCCCCGGAAGCTCTTGGAAATGAACTAATTCTTTACAAGAAATCACTCGTTGAACGAATGGGTACCTTTCGAGAGGCGCTAAATCGTTGGTAGTTTACTATCAAGCCACGTTCTTGCCAGTTATGTACTAATGAACCACCGGTGCATAGATTAAGTTTTGACTCTTCAACGATGGTGATGTAACATTTAATTTGATATCGTATCTCTGGTCTGTAGAACAGTGTTACTGAAATGGTTCACATGGTCGGGGCACTGGTGCGCCCTGGAAGATGTCTAGGTGCACCCTGGCATTTCAGAGAAATACGTGTCCAGATATAATAATTATATTTACTTTATTATATTGCTGTACCCGTCTCGTTCATATTTATGTGAGTTATGCTTTTCTGCTCTCACCACAATTAAGTGCAAAAAGAGAGGAACTCTTCAATGTAATGAGGAGGAAATGAGTCTGCCTATCAAATATACATCCAAACATTGAAGAAATCGCTAAACCTCAACAGACTCATGTTTCTCATAGACACAAGAATGAATAAACTTAAGGCATGTTTCAGTTTATATTTTTTTTATTGCATTATTTCTTTTCTGCAATATTTGACTTCATTATAACATATTTTCCGGAAATTTGTATATAATTTCGCCTATAATTACTGGTAGGATTTCAAGTGAGCCTCGTCTTCATAAAGTTTGAGAACCATTGCTGTAGAAAGTTCCTTAGTCTTCAGTATTAATGGTGGCCAGTGCAAAGACGTTTGCCAGACAACTGATACCGCTATACCATTATCCCAAGAATGGTAACTTGTACTTCTAGAATAACATGCGACGTTTTAAAACCAATCACATAGGAATTTAAGTTCTCTAGCAGTATTACAAGTTTTCTCAGTATATAGATAAGTACCTGATATGTCCCGAAAAAGGATATATTTGTTCGAAGTCGCAAAGTGGTTGTTGACTCCTGTAACTGGGTAGGACAATCTAGCAGGTAACCGTAATGGATTGGTCCTCGTCGTAGTGGTAGGCAATAGGCGTCCTCAATAGGCGTAGTCAATGTACCTTCACATCAGTCTGTATTTATGGCTGACACCAGCCAATCATATTACTGTGTGGGGGAACCCAGGTGTATGCATATTCATTACATCAGTACCGGATACATTTTTTCTTTTTATTTCAACCTTTTAAAATCTATCTTTTATAATTTTATATAAATGCATTTGTGGAAGCTTTTACTTATATTTACTAATGTAAAGATAAAATGTGTGTAATTCTGGGAGTAAATGATTTCTGTACGTGCACACGTGATTTCCTCAGCTCTCATGAGAGGGAATTGTGTTTGCAAAGAATATCCTGAGACGAGTAAGAATCATGACGGGCATCTCGATTAAAAGCCGAGAAGCTCATCACGCTTCTTTGAAATTCCGATCCTCCAAAGATGCGCGATAGAACCCAAGGAACTTCTCTCAAGTAAGTGGAGTGGTCAAAAAAGGAAAATGTGTTTATTTCAAGGATCCTCAATTTCAGAAAACTTGCTACTTTGATTCCAAGGCACAGCGAAGCTCTGCCTTGCCCTGACAAGGCTAATCTCTCAAGATAGATAATCTCACCTTGACTTCTCTATTTTTTTCCCCAGATTAATGTTGGTGCTACTAGTGTCGTATCCACAAACAATCTTAGCATATTCGTACGCAGTGGGAGAAGCGCTAATGTTGTGTCCTCAGAAGCTCTGTCAAGCTAAGAGAATACAATAATTATTTTAATTTCTGGTGCACGCTCTTGTTTTGGGTTTTTTCGTACTTATAGTTCGGTGTTATACCATTCAGTCAGTTCCACCAAAGGGTACCCACTCTAGTGCGTCTTTTAACAAACTCGTATCGTAGACCAATTCCATAGCGCAGTAAGTTAATTCTCTCTGGGTTCTCAATTATTGTAGCCTTGTGTAAATATAAGCTAAAAAGACTGAATAACAATTTAGTTCTACTAAGGAAACAGTGGCATTAGTGCCACTGCATAATGAGAACATTCTACTTGGTATGATTTCTTTTTTAATTTGATAGTTACGCATTTAAATCTACACGCATATATATATATATATATATATATATATATATATATATATGAAGAAATATAGTCTTAAGATGAGCTATATTTATGGGATAAAGTGCTCAATATCAGAGATTATATTCAAAAAATATAAAAAATATATTAGTCCAACACTTGGAGGCGATAATCTGTTTCATGTTAGATGCAATCGTCAGGCCTGACGATTATTGTCTATATAAACAGACTATGGAATAATCTAAAAATTATGTTCATATATATATATATATAATAAATATAGTTGTTGCAGTAACTAAAGAGAGAATTTTGACCTGCCTATGAGAATCCTGCCGTTAGAACTTTATTATATATATATATATATATATATATAACCTTCATATTTTTGGGATTTTCTGCATTCTGCTTTTTCCCAGACGTTTAAATTTCCAAAATTTACGAGGCTGTTAAAATTTTCTTTCACCCCTTCACTGTCGAAACTCCCTAAATGTAGCCGTCTCTTCACTAATAATAGAAAATTTCATGTCTCGCACCTCTAAATGTGGAATATTCCTTTTCCTGTTTCCCGTTTTTGATAGCTATAATCTCCAGCTATTCAAGTGTAATGTCAATCGACATTTCCAGTTGCCTTGATCTATCCACTACCCTTTCCTTATCTTTTCTTCTATCAATCCTATCTGATATTTTTCTAAATTTTCTTAAACCCCTTGCGTCCTAGTGGCTTCCCGCCTTATTTAAATCTGATATGTTTAATATATATATATATATATATATATATATATATATATATTATTTTTATTGAAAAAAATTTTTTTTAAAAATTTTTTTTAAAGTCATAAAAGACTTTTATACGGATTTATATTTTTATGACGTGCTATTAAAAATCGGCCACAAACAAATGACGGTTCTTTATAGGATGCAGGTTCGTATCCTTTGAAAGGACGAATAAAAATGAAAATTTTCGGACATTCAGGCCGGTAAATGTTATTTAATACTGTTTATTATAAACAGAAATTTATTTAAATACTTGTATCTATAAAAAGAACGTTAAAATAAAAAATGTTTTTTAATAAATAAATTGTCGGACTTTGTCCATCATTTTATATATATATATATATATATATATATATATATATATATATATATATATATATATATATATATATATATATATATATGCAGCCCTATTCGTACATATACATTCATGTACACACGTTTATTGCTTATCCACATACGTGGAAAAATGTTTCCGTACACGTCGACCAGCTGCTAGTGATGAATATTTCACATGTTATTACAAGTGACTTCATTCTTCAGTTAACGCTCATCAATTCTGACCTTGGGCCAGATCTGAATGCGTCCTGTAAACATGGAATATTTTCTACATTGACTTTATAATATATAATAAATAAAAATATATTTTTTATGCTGGAACTGTTTGATGGCTGAGATAGTTGCATAGCTTACGCTAGCATGGACAAGAGTGAAAGTTAGGGTTTCAAATCTTCATTTACAAGACAGACACTCCCCCTCTTCCTGGAAAATTGGCAAAACACTATCTTTATTTCCCACAGCTCTGCTGAACAAAACTAAGTTTAATAAATATCTTTTTTCACGATATACACAAGCACACACACACACACACACACACACACACACACACACACACACACACACACACACACACACACACACACACACACACTCATTTTAATACATTTTACCGAAATGACTCAATAGAATAGAAAGGTTTAATTTCAAGCCAACATCAACAATAACTAAAAGATTCTGTCAACTGCTTCTAAAAAACCTAAGAAAAGAATAAAATAAAATACAAACCTGATTAGGATAACATGTTGTTTGAGTCAACCCTTACTCTGGGTCTGACATTAAAAAAAAAACAAAACAAAAAACAAACCTACAGTTGAATGAGACAAGTAAGGAAGTGAACGACTGAAAATGTTTCGATAAAAAGCTACTCTCCTGTCCTCCACCAATCTAGATATTCAGCCAACTATGACGCGTCCTGCTCCCCAGATTCCGAAAACACAGTTTGTCACAGTCAAACAACAATAACAACAGCAGCCGCTTTATAAAAAAAAGAGATTGTAATGAAAGCTAGTCCTGACATTTAAGAGAAGAAAAAAAAAATCAAATTCGAAAGATAACAGATTTTAAAACTATTCGTTTGAGTTATTCACTTGTCATTTTGATCTATCTATCTATCTATCTATCTATCTATCTATCTATCTATCTATCTATCTATTCGTATTTTGTTGTTTTCGTTCTTTCTTTCTTTCTTTCTTTCTTTCTTTCTTTTTGAACTTTTCTTCTTTTTTCTAATCTTAGTATATTCACATTCAATCTATCTATCTATCTATCTATCTATTATTATCTATCTATTTATCTATTTGTTCGTATGTTAAAAATATCTATCTATTTTTATCTATCTATTCATTCATCTATCTATCTATCTATCTAAAAATTATGTAATTTTTTTATTTTTTATCTTTCTATCTATCTATCTATCTATCTAAATATCTATCTATCTATCTATCTATCTGTTCGTATGTTTTTTTTATCTATCTATCTATCTATCTATTCGTATTTTGTCAAGAATTTCTTTCTATCATTTTTCTTTCTTTCTTCTTTCTTTCTTAGTCTATTCACATTCATTATTTAAAATATCTATCTATCTATCTATCTATCTATCTATCTATCTATCTATTCGTATTCTGTTGTTCTTTCTTTCTTAGTCTATCTATATGTTTTTCTTATCTATCTATCTATTCGTATTTTCTTGTTCTTTCTTTCTTTCTTTCTTTCTTTCTTTCTTTCTTTCTTTCTTTCTTTCTTTGTGTTGTCCTATTTTCCCTATTTTA
>CAHIKZ030003231.1:107500-115000 GCA_903632075.3 Acanthosepion pharaonis
GAATACTGTTCTATTGTCGACCATGATCTGACATTAATTAGAAGCAGCGCCATGAATTTTTGTTAAATGTTTATATATGGCACTTTGATCCAGATATATGTTTCGGTATGGTCAATATATGCTGACTTTTTCTTATCGGAAGTGACACAGTCTCTCAAAGAACAAAAGAATCTGTATAGAATATGAATTTTTAAGCAAAGTAGCGTTTTTTTTGGTAGAGATGTATTGTTAGTATTCATGAGATCGAAAATGTTGTATATTTATCGTATATGAAGAATCCTGGGCGATATTTACTCTCTGAAATAGTTATATATCTATGGATTATACGTAGTATTTGCAAAGTTACTGTACGCTTTTCTAAACATATTTTTTATATGTCAGATTTCACTACAATATGGTTTTAAGATCATTATAATTTTCATTCATATTCTCATCTTGTATTCTATATTGAAACATGTTTATTAATAACAACTTAAGTACATAGTGACTTTCTAAACTCCCCAAGTTTTTATTGATTTATCGTTTTTGATTTAATTGGAGTGTATCTGGTTACGATAAAATGGAATTTTTTTTATTGTACTTTCAATTGGCTTAATTATGTATGTTGCTTTGATTAGATGTCTGTAAAAATAACTTTAATTGTTCCTCGACGATGTGAATAGTCGATGTATCGGAGGGTTTGTCTGTACTGAAGTTTCTTAAAAGACGGGAGAGAAGAGATGATGATGATGGAAATTTTTGATACCTGCTGATATTCAGCTTCTGTCAAGGCACATAATCCGGGCTGACTGGTGACTAGTTTATCCTCTTTTATTTCTAAGAGGTTTTCGTATAAAATTTCGATTTCGGTCATTTTATTTTTGAAATTATTGATGTTAAATATTCGTCATGAGTGGCTAGTAAGATCAAGGTTTAGGAAATATTTTTAGTCATCTTAACGGACATTTACTGCCTGTTTTATTTAATACGAGGGCGAAACTTGGACGATACGGCCGTCTAGTGCTTTCTGCATTCTGTTGAGGATTATTCTAGACTTCAATTATTTGATGAATTATGTTGCTTAATATATGTGTGTATCTATGTGTGTGTGTGTGTGTGTGTGTGTGTGTGTGTGTGTGTAAACGAATGCACATTGCAATTTTCGACGGATTTGCACCAAAATTTACATGCACATGCTCCAAGTTAGTGGGAAGTCAAGATCGACTTTGCATTCCCAACTCCCATCGATAGTGGAAATAATCGATTTTTTTATGCTTCTACGGCAGTTTTCATGTAGTTTGCGGCCATTTTTACTGGCCTCTTTGAGAGCCAATAGCTAGATGCCATGAATAGGCAAGGAAAATTCTATTGGCCAGCGTGAGAGCCAACAGCTGACTGACACGAATGTTAACTAGCATGCTAGCAAAAAAAAAAAAAAAATCGATAGCTGCATTTTGTCAGAAGGAAAAATTTAAATCTGCATGGCACTTTACTCCAATTGGCTCATTCGCTTGCTTAAACTCAATGTTGATTCTGATTCCGCAGGACTGGGTTGGGTGTGAAAAGTATTTGTTGTTAACATTCTTTTTTCATTTGGTTTTTCCAGTTACGAGTCCTTTTTTAAAGCTGATCGTTTTGTGTTCATTTTGTTTAGTTCTTTTTTTAATAACAGATTTAATGTTTAGTATAGAGCTTAGAAAAAAAATTCGCAGTGGGAGATAGGCAAGAAGTAAGGCATGTAGCAACATCAGCACGGCAAAGGAACTCTTTTAAAGGCAAGGAAGGGCAAAAAATATTTTAAGTCAAGTGATAGCGATTGCTGTATGAGTCGTACGATTTTTGAATCAAGCACGGGCAACGCCGGGCCAAACTGCTGTATATATATATAATATATATATATATATATATATATATATATATATATATAAATATTATGAATTTTAATATATATATGGTGTTTCAACAGGCATTTTTTGTGATCAAGAAGTGTGGTAGTCTGTAGTGGTATTGAATGGCTTTCAGTTACAAGCCAAAAAAGCATTCAAAGCGAAAACTAAATAAAAAGTTATAAATAAATTTTAATTTTAAATATATACCTAAATTCCCGCCAAGCCTCATGTTGGGCCTCCTAATAAATTTTGGCAAAAAGCATTAGATTTGGATTCAGGCAAACTAAAGGGACTTCGGGAAGGAGTTTGGCCCCATTAACATTAATAATGCATTCTGTGTTGAGACACGCCCTGGTGCCCATGAACCAATTCCCCAACCTATGGGTTAAATAGGTCCACTGCCTTGTGGAAATCTTCGGGAGAAGAAAGGTGCTGAAACGACTTCTTCTACAAAAAGCTGGATGGAGTAAATAAGGAGGATGGACGGCACTGCGTTCTACCTTCCGGTGACTCCTGAATTGGTTTATCCTCTTTTTGGACTCTGCTAGCAAGGCCGAGAGGGGAACTAGACGTCCGGGCAGCCCCAGTTCTCCATATATCCCGCCCAGGCTCAAAGCGCACTTTCAGGGCACCCAGCGACGTCGCAAGACATAGCACCTACAGTTTTCTCCATCGTCTCCAAAGAGACGGACGGATTTTTTAAACGAACGAACGATGGTGTTTTTATTTTCAATTTATCTTTAAAGGGTTATCAATGGAAGGCAACATATTAAGCAGCATACGCTAAATGTTAACATTCTCAATTCTCTTTCAGATGTGTAGAGAGAGCATTAATATCGCAGGTTTCAATCTAACACACGAGATGAAAATGGCGCGTTGTACTCGTGGCAATAGCTGTCAGAAAGTCAAAGATAGTAAGTTTTTTGAAAGGAGCCAGGTGTACAGGTAAAAGATTTGGATTCACGGGTTTGTATATGTTTTACACTAAGTTCATATCATCTATAATGGTTCTGAGACTGTGAGCAACGTGGGCCATATCATGCCCCCGATCGCAGGGACTCACTGTCAATACTACCGTCCACATCGAGGTCTATCTGTAGGCTGTACGGCTTCTAGTAGGAATCTTTTTTTTCTTCCAATATAGCCTACATCACTGATTATTCTTCGATAATTATCACTCCCACTCACAAATATGAATCTTACTGGCTTTCCTTATTTGAATACTGTTATAGTGGAACACACCTATTCTATAGTTAATAGACTCTCCCACCTATAATAAGTAGGAGCAGTAGCAGTCACTAAGTCGATCAGTGGTTCGCTCTGAGTACAGTCTGAAGTCGGACGACTGGCTGACCGGTTGAACTCTCTGCCTTCGGGCGGGAAGGAACCCGAACGAGTCTTTCGGGTTTACCGAATGATGAACCCGTTTATACGGGTTCAATTAAGAATTATTTTTGGCCGAGCCCACAGGCTCGGAGATCCCAAATACAAACCGGCCTTTGTGCCATAATGATGCCCTCGTCCGGTGGTTTTATACTATTAAAAATTTATCAGGTTAGTTGGTCCGAGTTCAGTCTGAAGTCGGACGACCTTTATAAAATTTGGTTGAATCTCTATTTCTTCAGGCGGGGAGGAACCTGAACGAGGCTACGCCGAAGGGCGGAGTCTCTTTAGGGGAGGTAAACCGACCCTGAAACCCGTTTATATGGGTTCAATGGGCATATTTTTGGCCGAGCCCACGGGATCGAGAGATCCCACGTTAAACCGGCCTTGTGCCACATGATGCCCTCGTGGGGGGGTGAGTAAATACTTTCAGGGAGTTGGTCAGTCAGTCGATGTCGGACGACCGTTAGTCGAATACTAAAGTATCAGCGGCACCACAACTAGATTTCTGCGTCATTACCTATTATATCAAGTTCTAACGTTTTGTACGTCGAACCTATTTTAGGACCGACTTAGTGAAATACAATCCTCCACTGTGAAACCACTCTACAACAAATACCCTATTTGCTACAAAAATTTTCAAAGAAAGTGATGTTCGAATATGGCTCGGATTGAGATCCGATTAGAATTATAAGTAGAACTTAGCCATTAATTTCACTTGAAAGTTTTACCCTGAAGGGAAAAGGTCCAGATTCTCTTCCATCTTCTTACCAGCTAATGGGTTAATAGATTGAGTTCTATTCTTACAATTGGATCGGTCTAGATGGAAAAAATGATCAGAATTTAAAACCGGCCTTTTGACCTTTATCAAATTAGTTTCTTTCAAGAAAGACGGCTGATTTCTGGCGAATTTAAAATGACCCCACGGGTCACGGGATGAAAAAACTACGCCTGAAGCGTCGTCGGGAGAGATAAGAGACAGCTGTTCTATTATCCAAAAAAAAAAAAAAAAAAAAAACAAACTACTTGAAGTCTGATATAACTGACGTGATAGTCGCTATGAACAACCAAATGCACGCACTTTGATTTTAATATCCGGGCATATTAATCTGATGATCATGTTCTTCATTTTGTTTTATTGAATATTCTGAATTTTTTTTTTAAACATGTAAATATTTAAAATAAATGACTTTTCTATTGAATATTTGTCTGTTTTTTTTACACTATCATGTGTTCTCAATTACCCAGCAAACTCTGATGTTTATTCATTTCAGATGCATAAATTTATATCAATCAATATGTTTAATGATGTTTTTATTTGAATGCACACCATCACAAGATTAATTCATGAGTTAATTATTTTAAGATTTTTTATTAATTTACTTAAGTGAGAAATTCTTTGCTACTGACAAAAAATATTATTACAAAAATTAAATGAGAAAGACTAATAGGGGTGTTTCAATAATTTTTTATATAGAAAAAGTTGAGGATCAGGATCAAAGGCATCAGAAGATGTCGATTGACATTACATTTGAATATTTGAAGATTATAGCTGTCAGGAAGCAAGTAAAAGGAGAGGAGTTTCTGATGTCAATGGGAATTTTTGAGAGAAAAAAGTTTATATGGAGTAGAAACAATTGTTACATTTAATTGTTTTTTGACAGTGAAAAAAGGATGGGACCGAAATGCCAATTAGTAGAACGCTTTAAACAGTAAAAAAAAAAATCACCACCAAAATAGTGGAAAATTTATAACATTTACTGGACAAATTGACAAATATTTTTAAAAAAAAAAAATTTGATTTAATGAAAAATTTATAAAATGGCGAATAATATCCATTTATTTTTAAACAAAGGAAGAAAAAAAAAAAAAAAAAAAAAAATTTGAATTTATTTATTTTTTTTTTATTGTAAAATTTACTTGTTAGTTTCAACAGAATGGCCATTAGCATGCAAATACTAAGAGAATGATAGAAAAATTAAAAAAAAGAGAAAAATTGATTTTATTAAAAGAAGGGCGTGGATCAGGATCATGAACATCAGAAGATGTCGATTGACATTACATTTGAATATTTAAGGATTATAGCTAAGAGGGAAGCATATAAGAAAAAGGAAGTTTCAAATTTAGGAATAATTGCAGGGAAAAAGTTTTGTAAGAAAAAATGGCGACATTTAACCGTTTAGACAGTGAATAACGTTGGGACAGAAGAGATGCCAAAAGTTTTATAAAAGAAAATTCATGCAGTTTGAAACCAGTGTTTAGCTCTTGTCAGGGCAGTTGCCATGAAAAATATTTGTAACAAAAAGACAGAGGGAAGCCACAGCACGTCTGTGAAAGAGTGACTGTAGATTAAATGACATTAAATATTTGTAGATATTTATCTCAATAAATATTTCTTAAAAACAAAGTTGGTGTACGATCTTTCATGTAATAAGAAACATGAGTTATTCAATGATTTTTGCAAGTCTAATGCTTGTTAATATTTTAATAATGTTTGTTAATATTTTTAGATCATTTCTTTTATTATTTTATTAATAACATTTTCCTATTTAAACATTTTCGACGCATCAACCGGGATCTTAAAAAATAAATTCAGAAAAAACAAAAACAAAAGCAGAAGAAACTTTTGTTGGCTTTTATATAATTAAACATTCAAAAATTTTGAAAAAGAAAAAATCAATATATAACTGAACAATTTATTTTGTTCATTTCATTTCCAAATTAAAAATTAAGTAAAATTTAAAACACCGTGGCAAATTTTTTTGAGCCCATAAATTTATGGTGATTTTCAAAATTTGAATCCATAAAATTTCATATCTACTTGTTTTAAAAAGCGAAATGTATAAAAATAAAGAAAGCGAAAAAAATTTTTTATTTTTTTTGTTTTGTTTAGAATATGATTAGACTGCGTTCTTTTCTGTTTAAATTTGTTTAATGATGAATTTTGTTTTTCATTCGAATTGAAGATAACCTAGAATGGTTTTTTAAAAAGTTTCTTGATTTTCAAATATTTTTTTCTTTTATATTAATGAAGTTTGGGGAGTCAGTCAGTTGAAAAAATCAAGACAAGATATTTAATGAACTTTGGCATCAAAAAGGAAACGATAAAAGCCAAAAGATACCGAGAAAAAATGTAATTAACAAAACAAATAAACTTTTTAGGTTTTTTTTTTTTTATTTCCTTCATTTTATCTGAAAAACATATTCAAAACAAATGAAACAAAGAAATCCATCTTCTTTTTTTTTCTTTATTCCTCATTTCAATTTGTTTCATTGGTCAAGATAAAATAATTTTTTTTTCATTTTTTTTTTTTTTTAAATTATTTTGGAAAAAAGTATTTAAAAAGCCTTTCTTTTATTTGATGTTTAAATTAAATCAAATTCTAAAATTCAAAAAAATGTATTTTTGAAAAATAATTCCCTTATGTTTTTCATCAAGGGAAATTTTAAAATAATAATCATGATTTTGTATTTATTGATGAAAGGGTTTTTTAAAATGAAATTTTTGAGAAGGAAAAGAAAAAATAAGAAAAGTGAATAAAAAAGCCATAAAATAATAGATATTTCAAAGAAAGAAATTTAAATTATTTAAAAAAGAATGAAAGAGAAAGAAATCCAATGGTAAAGTAAATGAGGGAAGAAAAAAAACAGTTTAAGAGAAAATTTTTTGAAAAATAGAGAGAGATAATTCTTTCAAAAAGCAAAAAGAGAATTTGAATAAAGAAAGAATAAAGAAAAAAAAGAGAGAAAGAAAAAAAAAAGAGAAAATTTTTTAAAAAGAGAAAGATAAACAGAGAGAAAAATGTTTTAAAGAAAAGATTGGAGAGAATTAAGATAAAATAAGAGAAAAACATGAAAAAATAAGAGAAAAGAGAGAAAAATTTCAAAAAGAGAAAGAAAAAAAGAAAAGAGAGTAAGAAAAAAGAAAAAATAAATAAAAAATTAAATTAAAAGAAAAATTAAAGAAAAAAAAGAGAGGATTTGAAAAAAAGAAAAAAAAGAAAGAAAGAAAAGAAAGAAAAAAATGGAAAGAGAAAAAAAAAGGAAAAAAAAGAAAAAAAAAAAAAAAAAAAAATAAAGAAGTAAAAAAAGAAGAGAAAGAAGAGAGAAAGAAAAAAGAAATAAAGAAATTTTTAAAAGAAAAAAAAAAGGAAAATAGAAAGACGAAAAAAAGAAAAAACTTAAAAAAATAAAAAGAGAGAAGTTGGGAAAAAAAGATTAAGAGAAAGTAACAAATAAGAAAAAGAAA